>CM061261.1:112032500-112580834 GCA_030848825.1 Tadarida brasiliensis
TACCCGGAGCTCTACAAGGACCTCACCAAGGTACGCCCGGCTGGCCGCCTGCTCCTCGCAGACGCAGGTGCTGTGCGAGGACTCACACGGCGCAAGGGCACTGTTCCTGAGGCGCTTCCTGGCAGGTCCTGGACCTGTTCTCTGTCCTTCAGACGTTTGTTTTCTTCAAGTGATGGCTGGTATTTTCCTTCTGAGTTAAACTTCAGAGTGGGGACATAACCAGCAGGAACCAGCACTTCTCAGCTATTGGTGATGGAGCCCCGACGTCACAGTGGAGTTCTCCCTCTGAGGACACTCTCACCCGCTGGCTGGTGGGCGCTCCTGTCCTAGGGCCGTGCTTCCGCCTGGCAGCACTGGCACCTGTCTGTCGGGCACTGGTGGCAGACCCGCGGCGGTGGGGCTGCAGGATCCTGTCAGAGCGTGTTTCTGTCCCCGAGACCCTGTGTCCTGGTCGTGGTGCTGCTGAGAAAAAGCCCACCCCCTGAAACTGCAGAAGACTCGTTCGTTTGCCTAAGTCTGTGCTGTTAAGGTTAAAATACTCCCGAAGGGAGTTTTGAGTTTATCGTATTTGTTGTGAAAGCATCTTTTTTTTTTTTATCCTCACCCGAGGACATTTTTCCATTTTTTGTTCAGATAGAGTGGGAGGGCGAGAGAGAGAGAAAGAAACATTGACATGAAAGGGACACATCGAGTGGCTGCCTCCTGCACAACCAACCAGGGCTGGGGACAAATCGCAACCGAGGTACATGCCCCTAGCGGGAACCGAACCCAGGTCTCTCTGTACCGCAGGCCGACACTCTAACCGCTGAGCCAAACAGGCCAGGGCGTGGAAGCATCTTTCCATAGCACAGAACACATGCTCCGTAGGCGGGGCCCGCTCAGCTCTCCAAGTACAAGTCTTGGCGACTTCGGAATCTTCCCAAAGGCTTGCTCTTCCCAAACCAACACTGAGAACACAGTCCACTAACCCCAGGTACATGTAGGCTGGCAGTCGATAACCTGAATCCTCGACTCTGTGTCTAAGGAGATAACGACCTGTGGGGCCGTGGAGAGGGGCCCAGAGCGAGCACAGACCAGCCGCCTGCAGCCAGTGGTGCTGACCCTGGCTCTGTGCAGACGCTGTGAGGTCTGCAGAGTGCCCGCCTGCCTCCATCATCAGAGCAGCACTGGAGCCAGCGCGGGGGGGGGGGGGGGGGGGGGCCAACACAAGGTAAACTAGCGAGCATTACGGTCAGGGGGATAACATCACTGTGAGTATTACAAGTAGAAGAAAAAGGTTTTAGATTAATCTCCCAGAAGGATGAAATCATTACCGTTCAGTCAAGTGGAATAAGATCAGAGAGTCACACACCACAGGCAGGTGTCACAGATACTTATTATTGTAGTCGATCGTCGTCTGTCTCCAAGCCTGCAGACACACTGGCTGCTCACAGACATGGGGTGGAACTAGGTGACCCCCAGAAAACGTGGGCAGTCAGGGTCACTGCAGGTCGGCCCAGGCGAGCTGCCCGGTTCTCGGCAGCTCCGTCTGCACCCGGAGGTCCCTGAAGACCCGGCAGCGGGACACGCTGGCCACGCCTTCTTAGGGGCTCAGACTGCCCACCGCATCTCGGGGGGCCGAGGCGCTCAGCGACAAGGAGCACTCACAGGCCCGCCGGCCCTCGGCTGCGAGTCCCGTGCCGTCGGCCGATACGTGAAAACGCAGGGGTGTCGGGGAACCACGCGCAGCTCAGGTTGAGTGAGGTCACATTAGGGCTCTAGCTTTTCGTGTCCGTTACGGTGACAGCAATGTAGAGTATTTCAGTGCTCTGAAGTCAGGACACTACGTTTTCTGTAACAGTTCAGTCACTTATTTTCTCCAGGCTCTTTTTCTGTAGGATCCAAAATCTATACTTTCTGTCTTTATAGGATGTATGTCTTTAAAAATCTAACACACTTCACATCCTTTGAAAACAAAGTAGCACTAAAATCCTCACCCCCTAACTTGGTAAAAACCGAGTTACCGCCCTGGCTGGTTTGGCTCAGCGGTTGGAGCATCAGCCCCGGACCAGAGAGTCTTCGGTTGCAGTTCATCCCTGGCCCTGGTTGGGGTCGTGCGGGAGGCAACCTGCCGATGTTTCTCTCTCTTTCTCTCTCTCTCCCCCTCCCACTCTCTCTGAAGTCATAAATGGAAAAATATCCTCAGGTGAGGATTTTTTTTTAATTGAATTACTTTTTCCTCTGGTGCTGGAGAGAGAGTTGAAGCTCCTGAGTGCTCAGCCAAGCCGGTCTGCACACAGCAGTCCCAGCGCTGTCGGGACTGACAGCACTCGTCCGTGAGTCTGTCCGTGCGGCCCGTGTCACGGCCCATGAGACACGACCCCGGTCCCAGCGGCCACACTGAGCCGGGAGAGCACGTGGCCCAGGTCGGTGGTGGCGGCTGACAGCAGCGCAGGACAGCAGCGTGAGATGAGCGGGGGAAGCAGGGGCTGTGCGGGGACTGATGTGTGAGTCCCGAGCAGGAATCGGGGTCGCAGGGAACGCAGGGGCGGCCCGCACTCTGAAGTGAAACATCCACTCTTTACACCTGTGAACAGTCGTCTGTGCTGGGCGTGAACCGCCCCAGCCCTGCAGGTCTGACTCTGTCCGAGAGATGCCCAGAGCCTACGCACTGCTCTGCCTCGGGGCCTCGCTCAGGACGCAGGGTCAGCACCACGGTGTTTGGGAGTGAGTCGGTCACACAAAGATGTGACTGCCCTTCCTCCTCCTCACAGACTCCTGCCTCAGAAAGCAGTGCGACTGGGCTGTGGTGTTTGGTGGCCTCTCGGAGGCCACATTCTGCTGCGCTCCCGGTGGCGGGGTTCTGGGTACTGCACGGGGCCCGCGGCCCCTGCTGAGAGCCCCTGCGCCGCCCAGCAGTCAGCCGCTGGCCCAGCCAGCCTCACTCCAGGTGGCTCAGACTTGAGCTGTGAGTTCAGTTACCGGCTCCTGGCCTGACCTTCGAGAGAAATCAAACTACCGACGGCAGAGATGTCTGGGTGTGTCGCACTAATTGTCGAGATGCCGAGCAGGTGCTGTCGTGCTGTCCTCGGTAAACGTCTCCGAGACTGTCGGGCGGGCCTCACTGCCTTTACTTTCTGTTGAACAGTCGCAGCCTGCTTTAACTTTGGAAATATACATTTGTGTCCTTGTGTCACGTTTTAAATGATGGTGATAAGGCAGGGGAAGGACATGAAACACACAGAAATCAGAAGGAAGAAATAAAAACATCTGTGCTGACACCATAGTTGTCTGTAGAAAATCCCAAACGATCCACACAGACGCTTCAGACACGAAGGCTTAGGACGGTGCAGGGCCCCGGCGAGGGGGGTCTTGTAACCGCGTACGCGTCTGCGTCTGCGTGGGAGCCAGGAACAACAGGTCTGAAAGAAATTAACATTATTTGTAAAAGCACAAAACCTGAAACACTTTGGTCTGACTGACAGAACGTGGGGTGTGTCTGCTGGGAACTGGAGACCACGGAGGAGAGCGTTTCACGAAGGTGTGAACGAATGTTTGTGAATTGGAAAACCTAGCGTTGAAGGACCCTGACCAGCAGATTCTAAAACTCACACGGACAGTCCAGGGAGTAGAACCACCCAACAACTTTGACGACGAAGACGAGGCTCGAAGACTCTGTGAGACAGCAGTCCTGGCAAAGAGATGCGTAGATCAGTGGCCCAGACGCGAGAGCCCAGAAATACAGCCGAACACAGCAGCCGGGCTTAGGCGTGACAGGAAGCACAGTGGAAGAAGGCTCGCCTTGTCGGAAACGGTCACCCACGGGCAGGAACAGACCCTCCCCCACGCCCACGCCTCCCACCGGAGTTCCCTCGAGGTGGGCCCGGACCTGCCCGCGAGGGGAGACTGAACCCCAGGAGCACGTGTGGGACCTTGGGTCAGGCAGAGCTTGCAGACGGGGTCAGAAGGATGATTCCTAGAGGAAAAGGTGGATGAACTGGACTTGATCATCATTCGACCCGCAGACGGCAGGACACAGCTGCAGGCCTGATGCCGGGCCTGCACCGGGACACGCAGAGCCCTCGGACCCAGAAGGGAGACGTCCGGTTTCCAGGGGCGGACGCCCCGGCCGGCACCACACAGCGTGTCTCCACGCGACGATGGTGTGCAGGCGGCCATGAGCGTCGTTCCCGTCGGGCATTGAAAACTGCGAGCAGACACGTGGCCGGGACGTGGGAGAGGGCAGAACTCTTGACAGGCCAGCACCAGCGCGTGACGGGGACCAGGGGGCCTGTCCCTGCGGGGGGTTGCGGACGGCCCAGCCCCTCGGGAACACGCTTTGGCTGTCGGGTGAGGGAAGGCCGTGCTCACGTCGGCCCAGCAGCCCCAGGGAGGGTGTGCCGCTCACACAGAGCCCATGCACAGGGGCAGTCGGCATGCCTGTCACAGTTGCCCAACCTGGAGACGACCAGATGCTTTCGCCCAGTGACCGGTGCCGCCACAGCGGGCAGGGACAGCGTGGGGGACACCGTTGTTCAACACACAGCCAGACCTGAAGGGACTTTGCTGCACAGAAGCCAGACTCAAAGCTGTGTGTGACCCCAGCATGTGACCCTCCAGGAGGGAGCAAGTCAGCGGTGGCCCCGGCTCGGGCTCCGTGGGCATCGCAGCTGCGCTGGTCAGAGCCCACAGAAGGGGGCCACACGCGTGGGGCGCAGACTGTGATGAGTGCGTTGCCCCACACCGGAGACAAGTCACCACCACTCGGGGGGGGTGCAGGGACGGCGTGGTGGTGGCCCCGAGTCTCTTTGGGAAGTGTCCAGCTGAGGCTGCAGCTGGCGGGCATTTCCTGCAGGAGAACTGCTCTGAGCAGGGGTGTGTGGCTGGAGAGAGGCCAGGTCAGGGCTGGAGGCGGCGTGAGGCTCGGGCAGAGGGAGACAGGACGTGCACACCTGTGGGTGAGCGGGGAGCCCGAGGGTCCGCCATGAGCCGGGAGCCGTCCTCGCCTGGGACCAGAGAGTGTGGGGCGCTCGAACCACCAACCTGAGGGCTCAGTGACCAGCCCCGCAGCCACTGAGACGGAAAAAGAAGTGACAGCAAGCTCAGGAGCCTTGTCCTGCCCGCCTGTGAGCGCCCACGTCGGGCCTGTCCGGGCCCCGCCTCCTCCTCGTCCTCACACCACCTGGTGCACACCCCAGCCCCCGCTTCTCCCAGGCACCGTCACCTTCCAGAGTCAAAGCCGCCCCTCCCCAGGGTCCTCCCAGCCCCTCGGAGGCTGTTCCAGCTCAGTGCCCACTGCACTTCCCTGGCTTCGTCGTCTGGACGGGCTCCTGTCCCAGACCCTTGGCGAGGCAGCGCCTGGTCACCGGGAGCGTGCGGCGGGGACACGCGGACGCACAGCAGGACGGCCTGGGACCTGTCAGAGGACTCGCAGTTAGCTCACTCTCTCTCTGTCTCCCCAGGGCCGGTCCTTATCCTTTAAGACCTTCCTCGTCTGGGTGTTGATCAGCATTTACCAAGGTAAGAGTCCTGCTCCCCCGGCCGCAACGGCACCGTCTCCGGTCGGCGCTCTCACCCTGTCGGACCGACCGCAGTGTTTCTGCGGATCTGTGACGGCACCCCAGCCGCGGGTCTTCTGGACCCCACGTTTTCTAACCGATGTAGGTCACCTAGACACTCAGCCTGTTTTTTTGTTTGGTTTTTATTTATTTATTTTTTTTTATTTTAGAGAGAGAGGAAGGGAGAAGGAGAGAGAGATAGAAACATCCATGAGGGAGAACATCGATTGGCTGCCTCCTGCATGCCCCCCACTGGGGATCGGACCCACAACCTGGGCATGTGCCCTGACCGGGAATCGAACTGGCGACCTCTTGGTGCATGGGTCGATACTCAACCACTGAGCCACACCGGCCGGGCTCAAACTGTTGTTAATTTGATGTAAATCCAGGAAACGTCGGCGAGCAGTGGCTCCTCGGGGAGACGGGGCTCAGACAGAGGTGCAGGTGCCCTGTGGGCCCAGACCCTGCACCAGCCGCAGCCGCTCACACAGCCAGCGGAGGGCGCTGCTCCTCCCGACGCTCCGCCCGCAGCCCCGCGCCTGAGTGGGCTGTCTGTCGGCGGGAGGTGGGGGGCCTGACCACGTCTCCCAGCTCCGGGGGTGGCAGTGGGGTCTCGTCCAGGCGAGCCGCCGTGAACAGGCTCGCCTGCGCTCTGTGTTCCAGGCGGGATCCTCATGTACGGGGCGCTGGTGCTGTTCGAGTCGGAGTTCGTGCACGTGGTGGCCATCTCCTTCACGGCCCTCGTCCTCACCGAGCTGCTGATGGTGGCGCTGACCGTGCGCACCTGGCACTGGCTCATGGTCGTGGCGGAGTTCCTCAGCCTGGGCTGCTACGTGGCCTCGCTCGCCTTCCTGAACGAGTACTTCGGTGAGCTGCCGGGGGTGCTGGGGGCTGGTCTGTTGCTGGCTCCCGAACACGCGATCGCTCACACGCGGTCTCCCGTCACGTCGCGGTGAAACCCCGTCAGAGAGCGGAAGCGCGAGCTTGATTGGGGGAAGGTGCGACTCCTTGTAAGAATCTATAAACTAAGTTGTTCGCCATGTGGCTTTTAGAATGTGGGCGTGAGTGGAGACCCCTTCGAACCCGGGCTCTGTGGCTGGGCAGCGGCTGCCCCAGGATGGAGCTTGGCCCCAGACAGTACTCAGGGCACCGGGCTCGTGGCCTCGGCCCCACGAGCAGGCCACCAGCACCGCCATGGTGTCAGACCCTCATCCACACTGTGGTGGGCGTCACCGGCGCCCGTGTCCCTGGGCACGCACGGTCGTCCCCACCCCAGCCCTCAGCTCTGCCGTCACCAGCCAGGTGACACGTGAGGCTGGACGAAAGCTGGCGGGCACGGTGGCCCTGGACCAGGGTCGGGGTGGCGGACTCCACGCCCCTCTGGGCAGGCTCCCCGCACCTTCCCACACTCGGGCGGCCTCTGACGCTTCCCCGAGGTCACGGCCCCTAGAAAGACTGCCCGCCATGGGCACGCATCCCACAGTCCCCGTCCGTGTCCGAAACACCAGCAGCACCGCTACTGTCCACTCTCTGACCCGGGTCAGACCCGCTGGTCTCCTCCCCAGGCTCATGCCTCTGCAGACAGGCTGAGACGCTGCCTGTCGGCCCCACACCAGCAGGGCTTCGCGAGACTCTTCGAGGGTTTGAATCGGGCAGAGGAGGAGCGTGGTCCATGAGATGGGGTGACGCTTGCCCTCCGTCCCGGGAGACAGGGTGGGGACGCGCCACACTGCAGTGGCACAGGGTGGGCTTCTGGGGGCCACACTTCCGGGCGGGGCCAGGTCACCAGGGGTTCTTGGGGAGGGCTGGTGCCCCTGCCCTGAAGGGATGCCACCAACAGGAGGCAGTGACGAGTCAGGACCCGCGTGAGGCCAGTGAGGCCCACAGGGTGGGAAGTGCGACTTCCAGGCCACTGATTGGCTGTAGCTCCTGCGTCGCCATAGCCGCCGAGCTCACACAGCCTCAGACAGAGCTCGCCTGGGGGCCGTCCCTTCATCCTGGAGCCCTGTCCCCTCATCCTGGAGCCCCGTCCCCTCATCCTGGAGCCCCGTCCAGTGCGCACTGCTACCCCGAGGGGACGCCACCTCCTGCCTCTGCGGGCTGAGCAGACCAGGCACCGCACAGCCTTTCGGGAGCTCGGGGGTCGCTGCAGCCCCTCTGAGCCCATCTCATCCTGCAGCCACAGGCAGAAGGAGCCCCTGCGCTTGGAGCGTTTACGAATTGTGTTCCCTTCTCGTGACTGAGCTGGTGGAGCGGCAGGGCCACGAGTGGCTCCCTGTGAGGGGAGGGAAGAGGTGGGGGAGCTCACACCACGGTCTCCTCCGCGGTGACGCCGCCAGGGGACAGAGAGCCCGGGCCCTAGTATCAGAGCGTTCCTGACAGATGGCCCGGCGCCCACGGAGCGGCTGTCCCAGGCCGTCTGCACTTGTTTCCGGAGCGAATGTTGCGTGTCTCCCGCGTGGCCCAGACCAGCACACTCCGTCCTGGTGCGCGCTTCCGACGGAGACGGAGCCGGAGCTGGCCGGCGCGGAGCCAATGCTGGGCCTGGGAAGCCGAGTCCCCGGGCCGTGCCTGGTCCCCCACACGAAGCAGAGTTGAATCGCAGAGGGACAGAGATGGACCACGTCCTGTGGGCCACGCAGGAGACAGCCTGCCTGCCCCTTAGTCTCCTCGTCTGCGAGCTGGGCCTCAGACCCCTTCCTTGCGTGTGCGGGTGGGGTGAGCGAGGGTGTGCACAGCCCTGCGGGGACCGAACCCCTGGAGCTTCTCTGACCCTGTCCGCCGGCGCTGCTGGGCTCTCACTTTGAAGCTGCTGTCAGTTAACGACTGCATTTTGGTGACGCTTGAAAATCGGGGGTCACGCTCCAAAGTAGACGTGTAGAAGCCAGAGTCCCGAGTGCGGCTCCCACCGACATTCTCTCGCTTCTCCACCCGCCCCTTTCTCACCGCCGACACCGCGGTCTCCGTCCGTCAGACCCTGCCCCGGTGTACAGGCAGGCGTCTCAGGAGGGCGGAGGGGTCATCCTACAGCGCAGGAGCGGAGCAGACCAGGCTGGCCAGGTGCTTACTGACAGGGACAGTCTCCCTCTCACTCAACTTCTTGCCATTCGCTGGGGCGTTTCCCGTGTGGGGAGGAACTCCCGTGGGGCTCTGCCGCCCTGGGTGGGTGGGGCCTCCGGGCGACAGTTCCTCCCTCCTGGCCACATCCCTGCCTTTCAGTGATTGGCAGTTGAACCCCTGGAAACAAAATGTGGTTAAACACGGACCGGGACAGGGTTCTCGGGCTCAGACACAGACCGGTGCTCCCCGCGCCTCCCGCTGAGGTGGTCGTCCCACCTCTGACCGTTGACAGGGTGTCTGCCACTCGGAGAGCGGACGCAGTAAATGTGGGGTGTTCACGCGCCTCTTCCTCTGAGAAGGACGGTGCGTGTGTGGGGCCGCCACAGCGCTTCTCTGCCCGAGGGGCCGGGGGCAGGCGTCCTGACGGCGCACTGCTGTGTCCCTGCACCTCTGCCCGGCCCCTGGGAAGGAGGAGCTGGTCCCGCCGCCCGCATTCCCTGTGGGACCAGCAGCTGCCGCTGACCAGCCCGGGTGACACTGGGCACACACCCTGACGCTGGTTTCAGGATTCCTGTTCAGAGAACGTTGCCCCTGGGGCCCAGGGACAGCAGCACCTCACACAGGCCTGAGGTCCCCTGGGCCGCCCCCCCTTGGTCTGGCAGTGACTCGTGGAGGCGCCCGGGGGCGGGGGGCCTGTGTGGCCCGTGTGCCGTGGGCACCTGCGGCCTCCCCAGCTGCTTCTCACGCTCGCTGTGTTTCTCCTACAGACCTGGCCTTCATCACCACGGTGACCTTCCTGTGGAAGGTGTCGGCCATCACCGTGGTCAGCTGCCTCCCGCTCTACGTCCTCAAGTACTTGAAGCGCAAGCTGTCCCCGCCCAGCTACTCCAAGCTGACCTCCTAGCGCAGGCGCCCGGCTGCACCCTGGGGTCCCACGGGTGCAGGTGTGCGGTGGCCACTGGGCCGGGAGGAGAGCGGAGCGGAGCCGAGGAGCGTCCCCAGCGCGGGCAGTGCCGCCGGAGGCTCACTGCAGGGCTCAGCCCCTCCCTCCTTTCCCCACGGCCCGGCGTCCACTGCTGCCGAGACGGGCCCGACCAGCACTGTCGCTGCTTCCACCTCGCTCTGGCTTCCGGGACGGACAGGAGAGCTTGCCAACAGTGTCCTCACATTCAAGTGCTTCCTTTGATGTCAAACAGAGTCCTTCCTCCTTAACTAGAATAAAACCCAGACGCTGAGCACAGTGTGTGTGTCCGTGGCTCCTTGTGGGGACGTGTGTGTCACCACCGGGCCTCCCTGTGGGGCTGAGCACAGTGTGTCCGTGGCTCCTCGTGGGGACGTGTGTCACCGCCGGGCCTCCCTGTGGGGCTGAGCACAGTGTGTGTGTCCGTGGCTCCTCGTGGGGACGTGTGTGTCACCGCCGGGCCTCCCAGTGGGGCTGAGCACAGTGTGTGTGTCTGTGGCTCCTCCCGGGGACGTGTGTCACCACCGGGCCTCCCTGTGGGGCTGAGCACAGTGTGTGTGTCCGTGGCTCCTCGTGGGGACGTGTGTGTGGCACTGTTGGCACCTCCCAGTGGGGCGTCCCGTTCACGTGCCCCCCTCCCGGCCGGACGCCCGGTGCTCCCGTGACAGCTCGGCGGGCACCGGGTGGCGTCTCTGCACCTCGCCCGTGTCCGCGGTGGCGTGAGGGCCTGGCTGTGGGCCAGCTGCCTGCAGAGCACGTCCTGAGCTCAGCCCTGTGCCCGCCGCCCAGGCTGCACACACGCACTCGCCCTGTGCCCGCTGCCCAGGCTGCACACACGCACTCACCCGCTGCCCAGGCTGCACACACGCACTCGCCCGCTGCCCAGGCTGCACACACGCACTCGCCCTGTGCCCGCTGCCCAGGCTGCACACACGCACTCGCCCGCTGCCCAGGCTGCACACACGCACTCGCCCGCTGCCCAGGCTGCACACACGCACTCGCCCGCTGCCCAGGCTGCACACACGCACTCGCCCGCTGCCCAGGCTGCACACACGCACTCGCCCGCTGCCCAGGCTGCACACACGCACTCGCCCGCTGCCCAGGCCGCCACCCCACCCCGAGCACCCCTCCCGCTGCTCTTGTGAAAGGGCATTTTCACGGGTGAGGCGTTGGTGCCCGCCCAGGAAGCACGTGGGCGCTGCAGGCTTTGGGCGGCATCTTGCCCACAGCTCCCCGTCTGCTCCTCGGAGCCTGGCGCTCCTCGGCCGGCGGGTGAGGCTTCCTGCCTTCCTACGCTGCAGGCTGCAGGCGTCACACCAGGCACGCGGTCTGTCTGCCCCCTGCAGCCCTGCCCAGGCCCTGGAGAGGTGAACCTGCGGTGGGTCTGCCCGGCCAGGTCTGCAGTGCCCGCCTGCAGCTGCGGTGAGGCCAGGACACGGGCCCCCACACCTGGCGCCATCTCATCCCGGCTTGCAAGTGACCTCGGGGAGCCCTTCCTGGTGCTGTCCGCAAGGTGTCGCTGTCCACTGGTCTCAGCCCAGCGCGGCTGTGGGGTTGCAGCTGGGCTGCCCCTGAAGTAACCCCCTGGGGTCTGGACTGGCCGGACCTCACCTCCCAGCCCTCCAGCGAGGGAGGCGGGCAGGCGGGCAGCAGCGTCTGAGCCCGGGTTCACGGGTCCCAGCCTGCAGGGGGCGGCATGGCGGCCACTCGTTCTCATAAACCACCCCTGTGGCCACCAACGGGTGGTGAGAGATGGATCCCAGCTGGGAAGCTCTGTGTGAAGGGACACCCTGAGCCCTGGGTTCTCGTGGGCCTGACTGAGCAGAGGGATCGGCGCTGCCGTCGGGAATCAAGACGGTTTAAGTCCACATGAGAGTTTTCACCTGTGCCGTGAAGACACTGTCCAGCCCAGGGAGCTGGCGGGAGGCAGTCACGGAGCTGTGACCGCACACCCCCGCCCACCACGGGCAGTGGGCCCTCGGGGGCGTCTGCACACGGGCAGGGACGGACCATCAGGTCTGCGGGCACCTCGGCCTGTGCACACCGCGAAGCCCTGGAGGCCTCGTCCGCTCCAGACGTCCTGAGGAAGGGCCGGCCCAGGCCCGCGGGACGTGAGGTTATCTCTGTGCTGGGGCCAGACGAGCACGTGGTTCTGGGTCTGCCCAACTGCTGCAGGCCCTGCCACTCCACACTGAGTGCCCACCGGGTGCCTCGAGCGATGCTGAGCCGTCCTGGGGAGGGAGCGGGGTGGGGCAGGAATCAGGGCAGGTGAGGTGAGCGGTCACGCAGAGGAGGAAAGAGCAGGTGCAACAACCCTCCAGAAGTGTGATGAGCAGAACAAACGGGAGTCAAGGGAGCCCAAGGTGGGGGGTCTGGCAGGTGTTCACAGGCAGAGGTGGGTACTCACCCGCGGTGCCCGGCGAGCCGGTGTGCTGCTGCCGTGGGTGCTCCTCGTGAACTCACGTGGTCAGCCATGCCCTCCAGGGGTGGCAGGTTCAGGTCCCTGCGTTTGCCACAGCTGGTTTCTGGAGCAGCATGGGGGGGGGGGGCGATGGGGGGGGGATTAGGGGACCAGGACCCGTCTGAGCAGGAAGTGACTGCAGAGAGGTGACGGAGGTGAGGAAGTGTCCCCGAGTGCCCGACTGGATGGCTGGATGGACAGAGGGAGGGACAGGCGGGTGGATGGACGACTGGGGAATGGGGGGCCTTGAGGGAGGAACGGGATGGGCACAGGGATGTTGGAAGTGATTTTCCCTGGAGCCCAGAGTGCAACCAGAGGCTCTCTGCCCCTCCTGGGAATTGCACCCTCACCTGAGGGCCACAGAGCCCTGGGGCAGGGCCACATCCCGACTGGGGAATGGGTGGGGATGTGGGCCTGGGGGCATGGGGACAGGCCTGGGGCACCTTCGATCCTGGGGCTTGGTCTCAGGTGGGAAGAGTCCTTCACCGACTCCCTGGTCCCCAGGCCGGCTCCCCACAGTTAAGGTCACTGGGGTCAGAGAGTCAGCAGAGGCCACTCTATTCCCCAGCAGAGTTTGGGGGTCCCTGTGTCCCTGCATGACCCAGACCTTAGGGTGCCAGGGATGCCCACCATGAGTGCGCTTTCCTGCCCCCCAGCCTGGTGTCCTGAAACGACCGTGGACTTTGGGGGAGGCTCCTGGGCGACGTCCTTGCCCCGCAGCCCTGGGAGGATGTGCAGGGTCCCCACAGGAGAACTCGCAACTGCCACCTCCCACGGAGCCCTTTCTGCCCCAGGACCCCAGGAACCTGGCCTCCAGGCCTCCCAGGGTCCTCGCGTGTCCCTCCGTCCCGCGTGGGGAGTGTGTGCGTGGTGCTGGGAAGGACCCGGGGCACGTGTCCAAGAACTGAGCGCCCTTTTGGGCCGGTGGGGCCGCCACCCGCTGTGGCTGGAGGAACAGGAAACCCCTGAGTGTATTTCCAGAAAATTCCAGCAGGTGGCCCCAGAAACTAAGAAATGCCTGCTGGTCGCCTTGTCCAGGCCGGCTTCCTTCAGGGCTCCTCTCTCTGGAGCTGAGATGACCAGACCCAGAACGTGTGATCCCTGTGGACCGAGTCACTCACAGGAAACCCCGCCCTCCTCATGTATGTAGTCACGGGTCTGCTTGGCCTGAACCAAACCATGGTCCGTGTCCATGACAGAGGCCGTGCAGGGGTCTCCAGGTCCTCCTGGGAAGACCTCCCCCCACCAGTGCGGCCTCCTGCCTGGCTCCCGCCTGCAGCCCCTCCCCATGCGGACACCTCCTGGGGGTGGGGGGCACTGGAGAGGACGCTGAGTGGAGCAGGGGGAGCCTGGAGCGCTGAGGTGAGCACCCAGGGTGTTTGGGTGGTGATCCCGGGACGTCGCGGCACAATGCAGGGGGCCGGCCGCACCCCAATCAGCCCATCACGGCGCCCGCCCGGGGCTCTCGGGAACCTGACCCGAGGTCCACTTCCGCTGAGCCCTTCGGTCCCGAGTGCCCTCTCGGTCTTGCAGCCGTGACTCAGTCGCTGTGGTTCCCGAAGAGACAGGTCTTGTCTCTGGCAAGAGGCCTGTCCTGAGAGCAGCCGTGGGTCCCCCGGGAGCAGAGGCGCTGTGGCTGTCCCTGTCCCCTCAGACCAGAGCAGGGAGGCGCTGGCCGTCACACCCACCCACGGAACTTCCTCCTCGGTCCCTGAGCAGGGGAAGCTCTCACAGGGCGAGGCCTCAGCTTCTCACCCCATGAGCCGGGCCTGGGGAGCATCGGCCACCAGCACCCACCCGGCGGCCACCTGGCACCACCCTCTCCACTCTGCCAGCCTGGCCTCGTCCAGGGCAGGTCCCATGGGGACTCACGGCGCCATAAGGAGGGGTCACACACACCCGCCAGTCACATGTGCTCCCCTGTCCCTGCCGTGAGCTCTTCGTGTTGCTTCTCTCTTCCGCTCGCCCCCAGCGGCCGTGAGGCTAGCACGGCACCCCTGCAGGTGCCTGGGAAAAGCCGGCAGGCTTCTGAGTGGAGAGGCGGCCGAGGCGCCCGTGTCCTCTGCGCAGGGCGGTGCCGGCGGGCTCTGTGCGCTCGTGGGTGGTGCTCTCAACCCCTGCCCCCCAATTTGTGACAAAGGGAAGAAACCAGACCGTCAGCAGCAGGGGAGCTGAGCCAGCGGCCCTTGGCCTGGTGGGTTGCAAGGCCCCAGCTCAGGACTGAGGCGCGAGCAAGACGGCGGGAGAGTGGCCCTGGTGGACCCAGGAGCCGAAACACTCGAGCTGAGGGGCCGGGGCGTGGGGGGCCAGCCCAGAAAGGGTGGGGTCCGACAGCTGTGGGTGCGCCGTGCGTGGTGGAACGTGGTGTGCGTGGTGGGACGTGGTGTGCGTGGGTGTGCCGTGCATGGTGGAACGTGGTGTGCGTGGTGGAACGTGGTGTGCGTGGTGGGATGTGGTGTGCGTGGTGGGACTTGGTGTGCGTGGGTGTGCCGTGCGTGGTGGAACGTGGTGTGCGTGGGTGTGCCGTGCGTGGTGGAACGTGGTGTGCGTGGTGGAACGTGGTGTGCGTGGTGGGATGTGGTGTGCGTGGTGGGACTTGGTGTGCGTGGGTGTGCCGTGCGTGGTGGAACGTGGTGTGCGTGGGTGTGCCGTGCATGGTGGAACGTGGTGTGCGTGGTGGAATGTGGTGTGCGTGGTGGAACGTGGTGTGCGTGGTGGGACGTGGTGTGCATGGGTGCGCCGTGCGTGGTGGAACGCGGGTACAGAGGAACCGCTGGCTGAACTTGGACGCAGCGTCGGAGTGACAGGCCTCAGAGCTGGAGAGTCACAGTGGTCAGCACTCCAGACCCTGCCCCGGAGGCCACCGGGCAGCCTCGGCCTGGACCGCCTGCCCCCCTGGCCCCTTCCACCCATCACCCACCTGTTTGCAGGGCCCTCACTGGACCCAACCCCAACCACAGGCTCCGGGACACCCCTGGGCCCCGACACCCCACATATGGGGCCTGCAGGACGTGTCTTCAGCTCAGGCAGGGCTCCCGTGGGTCCTCAGAGGAGGCCGGGTGTGCCAATGGTGGGAGAGAAGGTGCACAGGCCGGTGGGTGTCCATCTGCTGTGCCCAGTGGGGCCCGTGGCCATTCAGTAGCGATGTTCCACTCAGCTGCAGCCGTCTGCTGCCCTGTGACTCTCAGCCCGTCCCCAGCTTACCACACCGCCCAGGAGGGTCCACTAGGGC
Organism: Tadarida brasiliensis; assembly: GCA_030848825.1. NCBI lineage: Eukaryota > Metazoa > Chordata > Mammalia > Chiroptera > Molossidae > Tadarida > Tadarida brasiliensis. The sequence continues at coordinate 112,047,752 of CM061261.1, forward strand.
CTGGCCAGCCTGGCCAGCTGTCAACACGGAGGATGCCCCGCCCAACCCCTGAGGTCTGGAGGTGTCAGCACAGGGGGTCAGCCAGTCAGAGCAGTGACGGGCCCCTACCGTGGCCCCGCGACAGGACAGCAAGGCCCTGTGATTTCCTAGCTGCATCTAGCCCGTGAGTATCGCAGGTGGAGACGTAACCTTGGCCATAGCAGCCTCAGGCGTGGGAACTGCCCCCCGAGGGAGCAGCCTCCAGGCCCCAAGGCCGGGCCCCTGAGGCCAGGCTGGCGGCTCAGGTCTCATCCAGAGCCCACGTTCTCCAGAGGGGACATCCCGGAGAACCTGCCCCAGTGCCGGCTGTGACGAGGACACCTAACAGCGAGCAGAAGCCACCTGGGGAGGAGCACGGAGTCACCACCTGACCGGCAGCCCCCCTGGCGGCGTCCCCGGAGTCCCAAGGCCCATCTGCACCCGGTGTTCACAGGGCCAGAGGTGGAAACTGCCCGAACACTGTCCGCGGATGAGCGGATGGGAGCACGTGGTGTGGACACACGACGGAGGATGACTCAGCCCAAAGAGGGAGGGACGTCTGACAGGGCTGTGCCATGGAGGGACCCGGAGGACATGAGGCCCAGGGACAGGAGCCCGGCATCGAGGCCAGATGCTGTCTGGTTCCACCGGCGTGAGGTCCCTGGAGTCGCCAGACCCACAGCGAGCACGGTGGTGCCAGGGCTGCTGGCGGAGGGCGGGCTCCAGTGTGGGAAGGACGTGTGGGTGGACGGCGGAGCCGCCTGCGTGGTGTGAATGTGTCTGACCCTGAGCTGTGCCCCGAAAGTGGCTGTGATGCGACATGTTTATGTGTCTTTTACCACCGTTTTTAAAAAACACCCGTAAGGGACTGTGCTGTCTGCGAAGCAAGGCTCGGGTGGAGGAGAGCGGGGGGCTCAGCGCCAGCCAGCATCCAGCTCCCAGCGCCCGAGGCTCCGGGGCCACGCCATCCGGGCCACAGCAGCCCACACTGGTTGGCACAGGCTGTGAACCGACATCGTCGCGAGGGTTCATGTTCATTACACTTTGGCGAGATGCCACTTCCTGTTTCCAAGTAGAAAAAAGGCTTCAGTGGCTTGTAAACGGTGGCCATCGTGGGACATCAAACGCATCTGACACGGCGTCTTGATGATTTACTTGTAATGAATCAGAAGCACATGGACTAAATTCCCCCTGAAATTCACTTGGGCTTAAAATGAATGGAAAAAGTGCTTTGCAAAACTTGTTTAGAGATTTATTGAGCCAAACACACTTTAAAAATAGTTTGGGAAACCATGGAACCCAGTTCCATCCTGTCCCCCAGCTCCTTCCGAAAACTGCAGCCCAGGTACAAATGAAAGTTTTCAGGGGGAAAAAGGAGACCAGAAGCAGACTGTCTGTCTGAGGCTGAGGCAGAAGGCTCACCTTGGGTTGCTGCTTACTTAAACAGATTTTGGTAAACCAACTAGTTTAAGGAAAAAGTCACAGTGTTGCCATTGGAAACTACCATTATTACTTTTATTTTGCAAGAGGAAAATATTGTGAATTCACAGGTGCAAGCCCCAAATCTTGCCAGAAACAAAGTAACATTTCTCCCATGGGGGCCCCTGAGCCGCCCCCTACCTTGCTCCTGGGCCTGGGGACCGCTCATGAGGGTCCTCTCGCCCTGCCCGTGTGGAGCTGAGGAGGAGACCCACTGAGCAGAGGCCCTTCCTGGGCGCCTGCCTGCGGTGGCCCAAGGCTGCGGGAAGGGTCAAGGGAGCCGGGCCTTGGGGTTCAGGGCAGGTGGTGCATCTCCAAACCTGCACCCTGGCCGCTGTGGCCAGACCTGCCAGAACCACGCAACGGACGCTCAGCCTACCTGTGCTCCCAGGGCATCAAGGTGAAAGTGAGGAGCCGGGCCAGGGCCCAGGGACACAGCCACAGGGCAGGTGTATGCAGCTTCAGTCCCCCCTCTTCACGGAATCCTGGATTTGTCATCTGCCTCTGAAGCCAGTCTCTCCCATCCTCGCAGAGCCAGAAGGGACCCTTTGGCCAGGTGTCCGAGTTATGGCTCCTGTATGATCCGGGATTCCGCTGATGTGACAGACTCCCAAGTCCAACCAGACTAAGCGAACAAGGGAAGTCGTCACCTCACCGGATGGAAAACTCAGAGGAGGGCGTTCAGGTCCCACTGGTTCTGATGCCCACACAGCTCACGGACCTGCTCTGGACAGCTCTCCTCCGCGTGCCCCCCCCCCCAGGAGGAAGGGAGCACCTCTGCCTAGCAGCTGCAGGCTCACACCCCCGGGAGAGGGAGGACCCCCACGGCCCACATGCCAGGGGTCCCGACACACAGGCTGCGTGACGGGAAGTGCTCATGGACCGGTGACCCGGCTGTGGTGCCCACGACGTCGGCCTATTAGAAGTGCTGTGTCCAACGCAGAGGTCCCACGGCTGGGCTGTCAGCCAAGCACGTCCTTGCGAGGGAGAGCTGGGGGGTGGGGGAACTTCTGAGCCCCAGGCTCTGCAGGGGCGGAGCAGCTGGTGATACGATGTCCTGGGAGGAAATGAAACCACTTGGTCTTTGTGTTGGTTCCCTGGGACCCCCATAACCAACGACCACACACCGGGGAGCTCGAAGCAGCAGAACCGTCTTCTCTCGCCGTTCCAGGAGTCCAAGGCCAGGGCGCCAGCAGGGCCGCGCCCCCTGGAAGCCGCAGGGAGGATCCTTCCTGCCTCTCCTGGCTGCTGGCTGCTGGCTGCTGGCGGCCCTGGAGGTGCCGGTGAAGGAGGTGGGTGGAGACTCCTGGGTCCCCTGAAGGTGTGGCCCTGGCTGCAGGAGAAGATGGGGCAGGACCACAGCCCGTGGCCCCCTGGGCGGAATGAGCCTCAGACACCCTTCCACCAAAACAGCCCCAGTGTGATCGGGCCCCTTTGTGGAGGGACTTATCTGCCCAGCATTGTTGAGACCAGCAGCGCAGGCATGTTAATTAGGGTGGCTTGTCAGCTGGGTGTGCTCAAGGAAAGAGAGAGTCTTACTGAAACCTTGTCATCCTGGGGAGACAGTGGGCACCCGAGCTGAGCTCCTGGGGAGCAATGACAGGCGGTCTGGACACGGAAGGGGAGGGACTCGCGCAAGTAACCCAGCTACTCACTAAACCAGCCCCAGACTCGGGGGAGTACCAAAACTTGCTACAATATATCATCTAAAATGTCCAGTTTCCAGCCAAAATACAATTATGGTGCATGACCCATACATCCTAAGAAACAAAAGCAGGCAACCCAAACCACCTGTGAGAGGGCCAGATGTTGGATTTCACAGAAAAGTCCTCAAAGCATCCACTGTGAATGTGTTGGCAGAACTGGAGAGAGCTGGGTTGCAGAAGCAACGGTGTGTGATGGTGATGTCGCATCCAGCGGGCACTGCCAACCCAGAGACAGCAGCCGAGAAAGAGCCCAGGGGAAATGCTGGCGTCGGAGGGCGGCTGAAGCACAGGCCCCGGGGGAGGCTCCGTGGAGGGGAGAGCAAGCAGGGGAGCCGTGGGGGGGGAGGGGGGGACTCGAGCTCCCTAGGGATGAGGGGAGCTGAGCGCAGAGACAAGCCAGAATGAAGAGAAAGGAGACACCAGAGCAATGTGGGCATGGTCAAGGGCACCACCTTACGTATCGCGGGGCTACCAGAAGGAAAGGGAGAGGGACAAGGGAAGGGAAACTATTCAAAGAAGTAATGGCTGAAAAGGTCACAAATTTATTGAAAAACAATAACCCACACATCCGAGAAGCTCGGTGAGTGATAAATGCAGAGACGCACCAACGGACATAACTCAGGAAAAATGCCGGAAATCAAAGACAAGGAGAAAGCTTGAAAGCAGCCAGAGTAAAAGGCCATGCCACTTGCAAGGGAACCGGGTAAGAGCAGCTGAGACCAGCAGAGGCAGTGGGCCCAGAACCCCAGGCTCAGAAAGCTGTTTTACTTGTGAAGGTGGGCCCGGCCGTGTGGCTCAGTGGTTGAGCGTCGACCCTGCACCAAGAGGTCGCCGGTTCGATTCCCAGTCAGGGCACATGCCCAGGTTGTGGGCCTGATCCCCAGTGGGAGGCATGCAGGAGGCGGCCCATCGATGTTCTCTCTCATTGATGTTTCTCTCTCTCTCCCTCTCCTTTCCTCTCTCTCTAACATCAATAAAGAAAGAAAAAGAACACGGACTTCCCAACTTTCGAAAAAATGAAAATGAAGGTGAAATAAAGATGTTCCCGGATCAACAGAAACGGATAAGGTGCTGTTCCCAGACCCACATGACAAGAAATACTAAAGGAATTTCTTCAGGTTGAAAGCAAGTGACCCCAGACACAAATGGAATCCACATGAAAAAACAGAGTCCCGGTAAAAGTCATTATATGATTCTGTAAGATAGTACAAGTTTACATTTTCTCCTTTCTTCTCATAACTGATTGAAAAATAAATTGTATAGAATAACGTATATACAATGTAACATTGAGACTATAAGGAATAGACATGTAACAAGTTGCAATATATCTGCCAGCAGCAACATGAAAGAGGTGGGTGGAGGGCAGGGAGCGGGTTAGGGAGCTGGCTGCGGGTGGCAGTGCTGTGGTTATGACGTGTACTGGGGGTTGTCACCTCACTGCTGCGAAGTGTCTGACATGATGCCGGAAGGGGTAAAGGGATGGCCCTGCACAGGTTGATATTTATACGTATCCCTGGCGGTAAGCTAGCACAAATCTGAAGCTGGTTCTAATGTCAATGTGTGGGGTAGACCCTAGAATGGCCACTAAGGAAATAACTTATAAAAGGTAAAAAATCATTAGATAGTTAAAATGCTACATTAGAAAAAAATCACTCAGCATAAAAGAAAGCAATAAAGAAGGGATAAGGGAATAAGAAAGACACGAGGAAAATCGGGGGAAAAGGAAAATGGCAGCTGTAAGCCCAAGTATATCAACAATAACATTAAGTGTGATGCATTGAACACGCCTGTCAAGGCAGAGATGGCCTTGGACAGGAACATGACCCAGCTTCAAGCTGGTCACAGGAGACACACTTTAGATTCAAAGGTGGAAGAAGACAATTATGCAAAGAGCCACTATGGAAACGGGCAGCTTGTACCCATGTCTGACAAGGCGGATTTTAACACGAAATGTTTTATGGAAGATGAGGGGGGATGTTTCATGATGGTACGAGGCCAGTCCATCAGGAAGACGTGGAAGTTGTAAGCACACATGTGCCGGGCGACAGAGCGCTCTAAAGCAAAAACAGAAGGAATGACGGGGAAAATGGTGCTGCAGGAATACCCCACCAGAGACTTCAACACCCCGCTTTCAGTAATGGATGTAACGACCAGACTGACGGTCACAGGACCCGGAAGCCTGGAGCACCCTGAGACCAGCCAGACACAGCGGACAGCGTAGAGCAGCCAGCCAGCCGCAGAACACGCTCTTCTCGGGCACGGCAAGTTCCGGCTGTTCACGTGGAAAGTAACACAATAGTTAATAAAAACAACACAAGAATAAATTCTGTTTCTTGCACTCACAACTGTAAACCTACTTTTGCCTCACGCTGTACTAGACCAGGAACCGCTCGGGCTGAGGCCACCACACTGGCAGGCAGTGATGGGGTAGGGGGGGACAAGGACGTGTCAGGCAGGCCTGAGGACCCGGGAAGGGGGGAGGTGGCCTGGAGGAAGGCTCTGGTGACTGACGGAGTGACTCCGAGTCTCGTCTCGGGATGAGTACAGCAACCGGGAGGGCTTCCCAGCGAGGCCACTTCACGGCTGCTGCAGGTGGAGGGTGACGGACAGCAGGTGCCACGCTGAGCGGTTTTCAGTTTTCCTGATGCCCTGGGCATGTGCCCCAGGGAGGGAAGTTGACTGATTGACTGACTGAGGTTCCAGGTCTGGTGGTCAGGCAGGAAGGCCAGTGAAGAAGGCTTTTGCCATGATCCATGGATGGGGCTTGTGCTGGTGAGATTTTGCCCAAATAAACGCTCAGTGTTGGATCTCAGAACCCCAGCTTCGTCCATCTCTAAGAGCACCCCAAACTTAAAAGGACAGTCTGAATGTGCGGACACAGAAGTATAACTGAAGGGAACTCCAGCCACAGCTGTGAGATTTACTCGCATTGGCTTTAAAAAAAAATCCCAGCAGTTTACTTAGAAGTAAATAATACCCTCTCCATAATTCTGATTTCTTAGCTAAGGCCAAGCTCTGTACTCTGACTGAATGCCAAGGTCCTCCGAGCCCTCTGTTCAGCTGTTCTTCTTCCCCGCTGGGTAAAAGGTGCTGCCAGGTAGAACCCACACCTGTAGGTGAGCGAGTCAGAGGGAAGTGTTCCTAAACGGAAAAGTTCAAAGTGGCCACTGCCGTGGCTCGTGGCTCGTGGCTCGGAACGTGGACCCAGCTAGAACAAGCGTTCCCATTTAACTCACAGATGCTTGCGTGGTGTTCCTGAGCAACAAGCCGCACCTGGGTGTGCGCTGCGACCAGGAGGAAGGGTGGGCCCTGGCCGGCACCGGAGCAGGAGCGCCGCGGCCCCAGGCCGGGTGCACCGAGCGGTCCCCGAGGCTCCCGGGCTGCAGGGAGCGTTCTCGGGTCCTCCTGACCCGGCGGACCGCACACATCGCCGAGCACCGCGTCTCCATAACAGTTGTGCTTGAACACAAAGCCCAAACAGCGGGACTGCCCGGGGCTCTAGAAAAGACTGGGCAAGGTGGACCGTCCCGAGCGCTCCAGGAGAAAGGACTTGGCCTCCAAGGAGACTTTGAAAACGGAAGCTTCTCGGGTGTATTTGCCCCAATAATCCACAGAACCAACAGTAATCTAAAAATAGTTTTGTTTTCTGCCCTAAGCTCCTTTTAACTTCGTTAGTCATCACCCATTCTTAAAATAAAATCCGTGTAACGTCTCTCCTGGTAGCGGCTGTAAACACACCTCGAGAGGAAGCCGGAGGCCCAGCAGGCGGGAGGGGCGCGCAGGGGCCGCGGCCGCAGGACGGAGCTCGGGGGCCGCGCGGTGGCCGCAGGACCCGCCGCGGACCCGGGGGCGCGCTGGCCGCGGACCTGAGCCGTCGCCTCCGGAACTCCCTACGCCCTGGCGCGCGGCCACCGTGGTCCCGGCAACGGCATTAAACAGAGGGAAACAGACGGGGATTCCGTCACCGGGCGGGGGAATAAGGAGGGCATTGAGAGCAGACAGGAAAGAGCTTTTCTGGATGGAGTGAAAATTATTTATCGAGGGGGAGGGGAGGACCAGCCACCGCGGCCAACAGCCCCCAGCTCCAGCTCCTCCCCGTCCAGGGGCGCCCCCGCCCAGTGGGTACCGCGGGCTCCGGGCCGGGCCCCCCCGCCCCGCTCACGTGAAAGCGCGGAAGGGGTGGACTGGGGGTCAGACTTGAGTGTAATACGACTTTCGGGACCTCCCTTCACTCCCCCAACACCGACTCAGCCGCCTCCTCCCGGCGCGTCCTGGAGTTGGGGGGCGGGGGGGCGTGCGGAGAGTAGTGGACGGAAACTCTCCAGGCAAAATCCTGGCGCCCAAGTCTGGGTACCCCAGGCCTTGGTGCAGAAAGATGGGGGGTGGGGGGGGGGGGGGCGCCAGGGCGGCGTGGCCCTGGCGCCCCCTAGCGGCCTCCCTCTAGATGCGCGCTCCTCACTGAGCATCCCGCATCCTCGCGGGGTCCCCCAGCTTCGGTGTCCCCGCGGGGTCCCCTGTCCTCCACCCACAGTATCCACGCGGGGTCCCTCTCTCCCTGCGCCTGGGGCACCGGCTGTCAGCGCGAGAGCACGTACAGGTAGTGACTCCTGAAAAGTGTGACACCCACCCGGACACGCCAGGGATGGGCGGCTTGGTGTGACTGGGACGGAGAGAGATTTGAGTTCTGCCCAGTGGACGTGGTTGGGCAGTTTCCTATCATTTACCGTCGCACCCGATTAGCTGCCGAGAACCCCGTTTCCCTGGGTCCCCCATTTCCCTGGGTCCCAGGCCCGGATTCATCTGGGGGACCCACTGGCGTCCCGCAGGCCTCCTGGGTCCCCGCGGCAGACACGTCTTTTCCTTTTGGGTTTATTTTAAACCACATAAGGGTGCCGTGCCATAGATTTATGGGTTTTGTATACCAGACATTTTTACCGCCCCAGCACTCCAATCCCTTCCATCCGCGGCCAACGAGAAAATATGGCCCTGCTTGGCAGCCGAGCCGCGCAGAGGCCGAGAGTCTGAAAGAGGAAAGTGTTCGGTGAACGGCAGCGTCGGCGATGCTGCTCCCGGGCCGGCCCTTCGGGCCGATCCCGAGCGGGGCCAGGAACCGGGGGAGGGGCCGCGCGGCCCCCCTGCCCCCCACCCCCAGAGATGGGACGGCTCGGGCATTCACACAGTGAAACGACAGTAAGTCGAGGTACTGGGACTGCCGTGCAATCTGTTAGTGATTTGGCGGGGTGGGAATTTCCTTTCTCGGGCCTGCCAGTGGGAGCGCTTTTCCAAATTTCCACCGCGGGGAAGCCTGCGATTTTATATAATGACTTCAGCATGCCGCGCTCCGGCGCCCCTCGGCCCTGCTCCCCGCCGTCCCGCTCTGAGACGGAGAGCAACGCTCGGGACCCCCGCTGGAGCCGGTCAGGGCTGGTCCGAGTGCAGTCCCCCCACACAGACCCTGCCCACCCCACTTGCGTCCTGGACTGGGAGAGGGGCAGCTCCACGCGGGGAGGGGCCCGGCGCTCAGCACTGGTCCCCTGGGCCGCTTAGGCTGTGGCGGGCGGGGCGTGATGTCACGGCAGGGAGGGGGCGCGGGAGCGCCGGGCGGCGGGAGGCGGGGGAGGTGTTTTCCAGCTTTAAAAAGGCAGGAGGCAGAGCGCGGCCCTGCGTCAGAGCGAGACTTTGAGACTCCGGACTCGTAGGCACACTCGCCGCGAGGGATCCGGCTGCCAGGCTCGGGGACTGGGCGCGGGCGCACACCTCTGAGCCCTGCCACCGCCACCCGCCACCCCGCTTGGGTCCCGAGCCGCAACCGCCCCGCCACGCTCGCACACGCCCCTCAATGACATTTCTCCGGGGCGCAAGACGCTGAGCCCAGGCAGCGAGCGTCCGCCTGGAGTCTGCTTCCCTGGGAGCCCGACCCCTGCGGTGCCCGCTCCTCCTCCTGCTCCGCGCCGCCTTGGCCGCGTGGATGCCAAGTACCAGTTTTCCAGTCCCTTCCAAGTTTCCACTCAGCTCTCCGGCTGCAGTCTGCGGGAGAGGAGAAACTTTGGGGCCCGCGCCGCCCGCCGGCGGCACCATGAAGTCGGCGGAGGAAGGTAAGCAGGCGCGGCCGCGGCTGACTCCCCCCACAAGGTCCCCCAGCCCTGGCCCGGGCGCCCCCAGCCCCGCGCTGAACACCCCCGCGCCGCCCGCCCGCGTGAGCCCCCAGGTTCCGACCCGGGGAGGGGCCAGCTGGCCCGGCCAGCCTATGCGCCCCGGGAGGGGCACGGGTCCCCGGTGCGGTGCGGGCCTGCTGTACAGATTGGGAAGCGGTGTCCCCCTGGTGTTCCCCGGAGCAGCCCTGATTTCGAGCGCGCCTTCTTGCCAATAGGTGTCTCCTCTTCTCTAGTGCTGAGTGCGCGCTCTCGGCCTTCGCCGGTGCAGCCTCGCGTTGAATTCCGGCGGTAGAGACTCAGTTCAAACGCTGGCGGTTTGGAGGTGGGTGAGAGTAGGGCCGTCAGAACCACAAAGGACACTTTGGGATGAAGTGACATTTGGGGGAGGACGAAGGATGGTCTGTTTTCTTGTCCTGTGGGGCGAGGCCACCCTGTGGCTTTCAAGACCAGCCAAACTGGAGGTGTGGGGGCCTCGCCCCTCCAGAGCGCTCTCGCCAAGCGCTGGCCTCCAAATCCGCCTCCACGTTGCTGAGCCCGCTGGGGGCCGTCAGGCCGGAGGCCGGATGCAGGACTGAAAGCGATCAAACGCGTTGTCCGAATACAGCCCCCGATTCCATCGGTTTTCAATCCAATGGACACAAGATTTCCAACCGTAGAAAACGTTTCAGGACACTTTGGAAAGGGACCGCCAAGTTGCCAGCTGCTTGTTTAGCGTCACAGGATGGCACGTCTGCCCTGTAGTCCACCGCTGACGGCGAGCTTGGCACCCTCGCAGGGCAGCCTCATGGTCTCATCCCCTTTGCCCCTTACACGAACCACCAGTGACCAGAGCAGCCAGGACCTCCCACGGGGAAGGGAGGCTCCCTCAGGTGTCTGGAAACCCTCCCGGGAGGGGGTGACTAGCACCCCAGGGAGGAATTACAATGGCAAGTGCACAAGGGAAGCTGGGTAACACCCTTCCAAATGCCTTACCGCCGCTGAAGCAGTGTATTTAAATTATTTTAAGAAAGTTGGCAAACCTGACAGTGCATAATGAGTACTCACATTTTATAAGGGTGGACGTCCTTCTGCGGAGCCCCGGAAAGCACACGCTGCTGTTGGCCCAGCGATCCAGGACTCAGAGCCGCAGTTCTCGAAGGCTGCCCCAGGGACAGGGTTACCTTCCACAGAGGGCTTGGGACCATCCTCGCAGGGCCAGGTCCACTGTCGTGGCCTGGTGTCTGTGTCAAGGCAGGAACACACATCTTACGTTTCTTACCATTTCATCTCAATTTAGAAAATATTAAAATGCAAACATCAGAAAATTTTTACAGGACTGGCCTTGCTATTAAAAAAAGTTTTAAAAAATTCTTGAGGTTTTGATTGTAAACCCTTAGACACTTATTTCAAAGTTTCTCCCACGTATTTCTTATTACTGCTTAAAAAAAAAACAAAAAACAAAAAAATGCAAGCCTTTCAAAGTTCAGTTTTTTTTTTTTTACTTGAACAGTTAGGGGTCGGTCCTTCAGCAAAGAATCTTCTTACTCTGACAAGAGGAAAAACCATCTCTGGGGGCGGTGCTGAGTTTTCCTGTTTCCTCCTAACAAGATGTGTCTCAGAAAGCCTCTGCTGAAAGGCGGGGTGCCAGGTGCACTGTGCCCTTTGACTGCACAAATACCGCTGCATTTCACACGGAGGACAAAATTAGGCTGACCCGAGAGCATGATCTAACCCTTCGCAAAGACAGGCCCTCCATCTGAGGCAGGGTCACTCTGCAGGCCAACGCCCCTCCTGCTGAGGGCTGGGGACCATCGGGCCTCCGCAGGCCCGCTCAGGGTTAGCTGCCATCTCTGACTCTGAGTGCTGCCCGGCCTCCCCCAGTCCCAGGAGCATCTGGGTTGAAGCTCATTAGGCACTGTTGTTTCTGACGGCTGTGCTTGTTTTCCCTGTGAAGAATGCAGAGAAATGCAGGCCTGTAGGTAGCCACCCACCCACCCATTCAGAGGTTGCTTCACACTGAATGCCCCCAGGCTCCCAGAACAGAACAAAGCGCCCCTGTTCTCCCGCCACTTAACTTCCAGCCTTGTTTCCTAATCCAGATTAGAGGGGCCCGGCACCCCGCTGTATCACACTCAGGGTGGGGGCTGCACCCAGAAACACCCACAGCCTCCAAGGAAGGGCCAAGCTAAATATTTCCATCAAGACAGGGGTGTCTGCTGCATTGACAAATAGCTTGTGCCACTTATAAGATGAAAGTTTTGGGGTGCTGGTAAAAGGAGCATTTTAAAAAGTAGCCACCCCATCTGGTCACCTTGGTTGGGGATCTGAAATTAGGTGGGGACCAGCTCGGCCTTGGGAAGAGCAACCCTGAATCCTGAGTGCTGCAGAACCCAGGGACCTGGGCACCGAGTGTAAACCCACCCTCTCCAGGACAAAAAAGTTTTCATCTGAACAGATGATAAGCGCTGTTATTTGTGTGTGCGTTTTTCACAGAGGTGAGAAGATGGCTGAAGTTTAAAAAAAAAAAAAAAACGAAAAGGAAAATGAGATGTTGAGGCTTCTCAACAGAAAACAGAACTTGCATTTGCCTGAAGGTCAGCAGAAAAAGCAAACTAAAACAAAACAACCCTCCAACATACATCTCAAAGTGAGAACTATTATTAGAAACTAAATCAGGCCAAAGTGACTATAGTTTATCACTGGAGAAAACCAGCCCTTTGCAAAGGGTCACGGGAGAGAAGCGTCTGGGGTGCGGACGGGGTCACGTGACTAGCGGGGGTCTCTGCTTCTGGAAAAAGCAATGCCCCTGGGGCAAAGGGCCTGTGGGGCAGAAAGGAGGGCGGGTTGGCGGCAGAATGGCCAGCGAGGACCCGGTGCCACCCCCTCCCGCCCGCCGGCTCCCCCAGGGTGTGCTGCCCGCACAGGAGCCTCGCCGCCCCTCTCGCTGGTGCACATGTGGCTCGACGTGGCGCCGGCCGTGGGGACAGTTAGCTCACACGCCGGCGGAAAGACAACGGGCCACCGGGGTCCGCGCGGGCCTGGCGCTCGGCACTCCGTGTGGTGGGTGCACGGCTCTGCGCCCCCCAGGGGTCCAGCCCGGCCTCCTGCGCTCAGCTCAGCCCCGCGGCGTGGGGGCTGCCACGCGGTGGCGGGGGCCGCTCTGCGCGCACAGGGCGGGTGCGGCTCAGGAGGCTGGGGACCCCAGGGAGGGAGGTGTGGCAGGACGACGGCTGCCGTGGAGACGCGGCCGGAGAGTCTGACTCCCGGGCAACACGGGTGCGGGCGCCCCGTCCCAGGAGAGCCCTGCTGCTCCCGCGCGGCGGGGTCCTGGCCGCGGGTCCGGCGGTGGCACCGGGTCCGGCCCGACGCCCGGCCTCGGCGGGGCCCTGCCGCCCCCAGACGCGAAGCCGCGGGAGCCAGCGCGGCCGGGCCGTGGGCCGCTCACGTCCCGTCGCTCGGGGGCAGCCGCCGCTCTTTGCGCCACGGCGCGTCTCGGAGGAGTCGGCGCGCGCGTGGGGTGCCGAGCAGGACCGCCTCCCCAGCGCGTGGGCCGGCGCCGACCTCGGGACACTCTGGGGTCTCGCCCGCGGGTGGGGCGCCCGGCGGGACACAAGTGACAGGCGCGAGCCGAGGCTCCCAGAGTTTATTTAAAACTCGGACGCGGCCGCCGAGGCTTGTTTGTGTGAACCCGGAAACGCGGGGGAGGGGCCGGCGCGGGCGGGGGAGGGGCGGCCGGAGTCACGTTACCGGGACCGGCCGAGCGCAGGGCGCAGCCGAGCGGGGCGGCGACCACAGGTGCCCGCGGCCGGGACCGACCCGACCCGACCCGGCCTGCGCCCCTGCCCCGGCCCCGGCCCTCGGACCCTGGCGTGGCCCCCGATCCCGGATCCCGAGTCCGATCCTGGACCCCGACCTCAGACCCCGGCCCTGACCCTGAACCCCAGACCCTGGACTCTGCCCCGGGCTCCGGACCCAGTCTTCCCGACATGACGGGGCTGGAGGAGGACCAGGAGTTCGACTTTGATTTCCTTTTCGAATTTAACCAGAGCGACGAGGGCGCCGCGGGGGTCGCCCCAGGTGGGTCCGCGCAGGTTGGAGGTGCAGGGCTCAGAGTGCAGGGGTGCGGGGTGCAGGGCCCAGGGATGCTGGGTCGGGGGTGCAGAGCAGGGGGTGTGGGCCTGGGGTGCATTGTCCAGCGTTTCGGGGTCCTGCGGTGCAGAGATGGGGTGCAGACCAGGAATGCAAGGGTCCAGAGGTAGAGAGGGTCCAGGGGTGCAGGTCCCCTTGATGCATGGGTCATGGGTGGAGGATCGGGGGTACAGGGATCAGCTGCCCGGGCGATATCGGGAGGGGCCAGCCTGGGGAACAAGGCCTGGGGCCAGAGCAGTCCCTACCCTCCTCTCTGCCCAGGAAGGCCTGCCCTGCCCCCCTGCCCCCCATCCCCACCCAGGTCAGGTCAGGGCAGCACCCACAGTGTCCCTACTCCCTGTCCTGTGCCCAGGCCCCTGGAGCAGGCAGAAAGCAGGCCAAGTTTAATGGCAAGTGGGGGATGGGCGGGTGGGGAAGCCCCTGTGAGGCCCCTTGGTGCCCCAGCGGGTTTCTGGTTTCTGGCTGCAGGGGAGCATCAGGTCCCCTGCTGGTGGGTCACACTTGTGCCAGTCTCAGGAGCCGACCCGTGGAGGGGGCCTCTGGCTCCAGGCGGCCACTGCACCGCTCAAGCCAGGGAGCAGGAGCGTCCAAGGCCCGACTTGGACAGTGCCTGGGGACAGGTGGTGAGTGGTCACTGCCAGAGGGCAGGGGGGCCACCGAGCCCCCCATCTGTCCCTGACCCTGCCCTGCAGCCTCAGGCTCCTAGCCCCTCCCAGAACAAAGTTAAAGTGGAAGTAGCCCAACCCAGGGGGCCGGGTCCTTTCCTTCCTTTCATTTTCTCTTTGTCAAAATAAAGGGACCTTGCCACCCCCCAGGATGGGAGCTCTCGAATAAGAACAGGAGCGATGAAAAACCCCAGCCAGCCTGCTGGGCGGTGGTGTGGGGCAGCCAGCGGCCCTCCTCTCCCCGCTGGTGACTGCAGGGCACGCTCCCTGGGTGCCCGCGTGGCGGTGAGACGATGAGGCTGCACGCTTGGCACTGTGGCTGTTTCTGCAGTGATCCTCTAATATTTTCCATATCGCTCGCCGCTCTTCTTTTAAAGACTGTAACACCCTGGTTGTTGAAAAAAATAAATGTTCCGACCAGGCCCAGGCTGCCTGGTCTTCCTTCCCGCCCTCCCTGACTGCCTGCCCTTGTCTTCCTTGGCTGTGGCTTTCCGGGCCTCGGGGGTCACGGGAGCCCAGGCAGACCAGGGTGGCAGAGACTCAGGCCTTGACTTTCCTGCTGGGCCTGGCTGCTTGTGGCTCCGTGCGTGGCTCTGTGGGTGCGTCCTGGGCTCTCTCCATCGGAGACTCGCCCTCGGGGTTCAACCCCTTTTCAGTTCATTTAGCCAAGATTGCAAATGATGGCTGTAAGTGTGGACGGCCCTCCCGGCCTCTGTGGTGTGAAAGACCAGACTGTCAGGGTTGGGACCACACAGCATGTAGTTCAGGGTGGTTCCTCGCACTTAGCCATGTGCGTGTAAGGTTCCTCAGGCCTTTCCATGGCTCCGCAGTTCACTTCTCTTTAGTGGTGAATAATATTCCACTGTCGGGATGGGCCACAGCTCCTTCGTCCATCAGCCACTGAAGGAAGTTTTGGTTCCTTCCAAGTTTGGGCAATTATGAATGAAGTCCTTTCTTCTTGCTCTTATTGTACATTGCACTTATTAATTATTAAGTTCTTACATTGTTATATTAGATCGTTAAGTTAAATTCTCCAGCTCTGAATGGGTGAGAGCGATGTCTTCACATGATCTCTGGGCTGAGCCTGGATATAAATAAATGAATGAGTGACTAATACCAAGTTGTGAGCTCGGTAACACAGAGCTTTATAGCTTCTGCCGAGCACAAACATGGGCACTTCCTCGGAAGGCCGGGCCAGCCCTGACCACAGGCAGCCGGACATTCGTCTCGGTCATGATTCCTTTTGCCTGGAGAGCAGGGTCCTCGGTGTCCTGGCCTCCAGGGTTCAGCGATGGTTAGCCTTCTGTCCACCCCGTCGCCTGAGTCACCTCAGGGTCTCGTTAGCTGGGTGGCCCTGAGAGCTGCTGTCTTACCTGTTACTTCAAAGGAGAGACTGGGTCTGGGATTCTTCATTCCCAGAGCACCCAGCAGGTGCAGACAGTCAGTGTCCGTCTGTTGGGAGAAAGAAGACAGAATTTTGAAAATAACATGCTGTGGTCCAGGCAGGGTGTTGTGGGCGCCGTGTCTTCCTGTGCTGCGTCCCAGCCCCGCCTCTGGGCAGAAGGCGGCCGCTGGTGGGCTGGTGGGCCTCCGGCTCCTTTCTGGGTCTCAGGAAATAGCTACTTGCTGTCAGCTGGGAGTCGGGCGTGGCCCAGCTTCCCGCCAGGCTCCTGTTTGCTTCGTTGTTTTGGCCGGCCCACCGCTGCCAATACTGTCGCCCTGGCAACTCCTGGAGGAACGTGGCCAGGCCTCCGGGTCTGGCTGGAGTCTCCCCAGCAGTCCAGCGTGGGGCAGGCCAGTCTGCGCCCTCTGCACGCGTGGCAGGTGGCATTTCATTGCTCCCATGCGAAGGGGGTGTCTCTGGAGGCTCTTTATCCTGAAGCCCACGCTCAGCGGTGGCGAGGGTGATGTGGAGAGCCCCGGAGCCCTGCAGCAGACACCGGGTGCGGGTCCTGCCTGGACCTTCAAGGCTGCAGGACAAGCACCCAGATGTGTAGTAGGAGGGGCCGCCGCTCTCAGAGGTGTGTCCGTCAGGGACAGTCGTCTGTACGGAGAGTGTTTTAATTCTGCGTTGTGTTCGTCATAGGGAGGCCCCAGCTAGTCACAAACAACCTGATGTTTTAACTCCTTGAAAACGGGCTGAGAGGGAGGTGAGAACCGAAGGCAGAGTGAAGGCAGGCCAGACGGAGGGCCCTCGGAAGGGCCGGCGGGCTCCGTTCTGCAGCGTTTGCCGCCGAGTGGAGGCTGCCCTGTTGGCCTTCATGGGGCCTTCTCCGGGCAGCCTGCTGGCCCGGCGGTGCCCTCGGAGGCTGGCTGCCGTCACCCTGCGGCCTGCACGGCCCCCACGCCCTCAGGTAGTGTTTCCTGCGGCTGCTCAGTCAACAGGATGAGGTCCACACTCGCAGGCCCTTAGCTCTGAACTTTGTCTCGTTAAGGTTTCCACACAGGTCTGGGCGTCGAGCGTGTTTGGGTTCTGTTTTGTTTTGCTCCTTTACCTGCAGAACTGTAGTCTCCGCGAGGAGGTGCGGGCCGTGCCCGGGACAGGGGTCCGCCCGTGTTGGGGGGGTGGGCCGGCAGTTCTGTTTCTGGCCTCGTATCCTGCAGCTCGGCCCCCGCGGACACTGGAGGGGATGGTCCTTCACAGGAAGAGGAGAAGTCAGCTTGTCTGTCAGAGTCTGTGAAAGGTCACAGGACTCACCGGGCAGCGTGGCGATTCCTGTCGGAACGTCTGCCCCGTGGACGCGTGTGGGGAGCGCGGGCACGTCCGTGCTGGGCCCATCCGGCCGGCGCAGCTGTGGGGGGCAGCCCCCTGCTGGACGGTGGTCCCGGGGCCACACGCCTCCAGACACTATTGGCCTTAACGGAGAGCACGGGGGTCCATTTTTTTGGTGGTGGTTCATTTTTTTGGTGGTGGTTCAGAAATAATTGCGTGGTTCTGAAATAAATTATTTCTCAGAATGAGACAGAATCACTCTGACAAGGCTGGCTTATTGAATTTGCTGAGCATTGACTTTCGGCGGGTGCCCTGCCGGCTGCCAGGCCCCGCCTGCTCCCACACCAGGTCCGGCGAGCCCCAGAGCGCCTCACCCGGGGCTCTGCTGGGCGGCGGGGCGGAGAACAGGGGCGTGGGGCCGGCAGGTCCTGTCTTCTGAGGGTGAGCCAGGGAGCGATCGCCTTTACCACATTAGAGCATTTTGAGTACGCTCCCAGGTTTGCCTAAGCCCCTGCCGCTGCTCTGTGCTCACCTGCGCTGCAATGTAATGAGCGCCCCTTGGCAGGCGGCCAGGTGGAAAGGGCTCCGGGAGGTGTTGGGCTCTGCAGGGCTCCTGACATGACATGAATCGGCCTGAACGTCTCAGGACTGTGAAGCAAGTTGCTGGAAATATTTTTATGCCATGTAAATGGGATCCCTTTGAATAGTTAAATAATTCAGACTTGAGCACAGTTTCGGTTGGGAATAAAACCACGCGCGGTGAGGCGGGGCACGCAGGGGGCCCGGCAGGCTGGGACCTCGACCCGCTGGTGTTCTCGATGCGAAGGCAGAGCGGCGTCCGCGCGCTGGAGTGTTCGCGAGGGTCCCAGTCTGGGGCCTCCCCTTTGAAATTGGTCGAGTTAGGAGAACGCCTGCTTAGGGTGGCTGTTTCTAAACCAAGGCTTTGTGCTCTTTCTCTTCCTCAGTGACAGACTTCGGTTCAAGTAAAGGCCCCTTCCTGGGATGTCCTGGCTGTCAGTGGGCCCCAAGGGCGCCCAGCAGCGCGTCTGCCCCCCTCTGCCTGCCCCGCCCCTCCCCCGCCTGCCTGGGACCTGGTCCTGTGGGCAGCTGGCGGGAGGCCCCAGACGTGCTCTGCTGGTGGCTAGAATTTTTTTTTTTAATTCTTGGAATTACCTTCCTGCCCACAAATGGTGGTTCAACGGTGGGATTGACTACATCTCTTAAAATAAGTTGTAGATACGCATAATATTCTTTGAGTGGGGCAGGAAATGTAGGGGTCTGTCCAAAATCTCCACCAGGCCCCCGGCCACCTCGGGGGGCAGGGGCGGCGACAAGGCCCCTGAAAGGGCACCCAGGGCTCCTTGCAGGCAGGACCCGCGGCACTGGGAGCCAGGTCCGTGTGCACGGCCACACGCCACACTCCATCAGCTCGCGCCCCGTGCCCTGTCCCTGCAGACGGTGGTCTCTCTGACGTGGGACTTCATTTTCTACGGACTGTTACGTCGTCTGTTGCTCTGCAACCACACAGTGGACCCCACGTGGGTGTGAGTGTGGGGCCCATTCTCCCCGTGGCCCCAGCTGGAGGAGCTGCTTCCTTCGGGGGGGGGGGGTTTGTTCCTGTCATGGGGACGTCACCACCTCGAGGACCACATGTCAAGGAAGCTTTGTGTAGGGGACAGTGTCTGACCCGTGCAGCCAGGCCGCACGTGTTGTAGCTGCCGCCCTAGTGCCTGGGCCCCGGGGGCTCTTGGGGGGCTTTCATCCACCCCAAAAGCAGCAGGGTGCAGAGACCATAGGAGGTGACCCCGGCTCTGTCTCAGTGGGCCAGGAAGGTGCGTGTCAGGACGAGGAAAAGACCAGCGAGCTCCCTGTGGGTGACCAGCCAGTGCCGCGTGGCCGCGGGTGTGCGGGGCTGCGGAGGGGTCGGCAGGGGAGCCGGCGGGACGTGGGGACCCGCACTCCTGACGAGCGGGAGCCCAGAGGGGTGTGCTGTCCGCGCGGTGGCCGTGGAGGACAGGCACGCTCCAGGGTCCGCACGTGTTGGGGACCAGGACGCGGTCATCGGGCCCGCAGGGAAACATGCCAGAGTGGGGGCCGGCCAGCGTCTCTGACCTGCACTTGATGTTGGAACAAGTCCGCGGAGCAGAGCTATGTGTCGAGGTCCAGTTACTGACCTCGGCCCTGAGACACAGCACCGGTTCCCGCTCGCTTTGCTGCCATCTCACTTACTGATCGTTTAGCAATAATGGCTGTGGACACAGAGCGACGGGATGGGGCTCTGCTGTTGGCCGGACAGCCTGATGGCCGAGTCGTAACTGCGGTCTCACGGCCCCCGGCACCTGCCAGCCGCGAACACTGACGTCCTCTCTGAGCCCGCAGGTCTGGTTGGAGTTTGGGGAGTGTTGGGCCTGATGGAGGGCTGTGTGGGGGTGTCTGTGTAACATGCGTGTGAGTGCACACGGAGGACATGTGGACACGTGTGGAGGTGTCTAACACACGTGTGAGCGCACACTAGTTTGCATGTGGCTATGGAGAAACACTGTTCACCAGGGCGAATCTTCAGACTCCCTTTGGAAGAAACTCAGAGGAGCGTTGGGTCTTCCGTGGCTGTGGGGCCCGCCTGCCCCTCTGGTCCCTGCAGCCACTGTCCAGGCCCGGCCCCCTCGTGTGCAGCTCAGGCCCTGCGCAGTGTAGTCACGGCCCGGGTGTGAGGACGGCCTGTGACCCGGCCTGGCCCCCGAGTGCCAGGACGCAGTGAGGCCCCACTGGTGCTGAGAGGTCACGACCCCATGCCTGGGCTCAGCAGCTGCCGCCCCCCTGACCCCTTCTCCTGAGGAGCTGGGCCTCTGTCAGGAAGCGCCGTCCAGCGTTGCTAACTTCTCGTTTGATTTCTATAAGTATCATTACCAAGTTTTTTTAAATTAGTTCTTTATTGATTTTAGAGGAAGGAAGAGGGAGAGAGAGATGGAAACATCCATGAGAGAGAACATCGATTGGCTGCCTCCTGCACGCCCCCCACTGGGGATCGGGCCCACACCCTGGGCATGTGCCCTGACCGGGAATCAAACTGGCGACCGCTTGGTGAAGGGTCGGCGCCCAACCACTGAGCCACACCAACCGGGCTCATAACCAAATTTTTAACATGTGATTTCTGTTTCTGTGTTAACGTGTCAGTTGGCACGTGAGGGTGCTGGCGTGTGCTGGGGTCACAGTGCATGCTGGGACATGGGAGCAGCCGCCTCAGGACTGGAAGCCGGGCTCAGGCGTTGGGGTCAGGCCTCGCCTGGTCCCTGCCTCCTGCCCTGTGGCCTGAGGCCTCATCCTTTCCCACGGGACTGTCCCCAGTGTCCTGCTGGTTGCTGGGGAACAGGCGGGAGCTGGGTGCTGAGGCCCAGAGCCGCTCAGGACAGCGCGGCCTGGCTGCGGGGCTGCAGGGCCTGACGGGCACACGGGAGCCGAGCAGGAGGCCTCTGCCGCCGCAGCGTCGAACTTTCTCAGTGGCAGCTTCGCTGCTCCTTCCTCGTCGTGGCTCTGTGTCCCCCGGGCGCCTTTGGGAGCCTGGCGCAGTTCTGAGCATCTGGAACACTGTCGCTCTCTCTCCAAACGGCCTCCCGAGACGCCCGGTGGAAGGAGCTGTGGGTGCTCCCAGCTGCCTGGGGGGCGGGCCTGCCGTCTGGGGAACCATGAACAGCGTTTTCATCCGGGGGGTTTAGCGCCATCAAAGCGAGAGCCTCCTGGTTGCACAGATTACAAAAGACTGGATCACCGCGAGGGGGGCTGGTGGCTGTGCCTGGAAACAAGTCGTGACGGAGGGGTCCCCCCGTGTGGGGTCTGCACCCGTTTCTGTCCGTGAGGGCCAGTGGTGTTCCCCATGCCGTGTCTGACACGGCAGCTCAGACGAGACATCTTCGGCGCTCGCTCGGCGGGACGGGGTCGAGTTTCCGTGTGTGCTTCCATTATTTAGCGACCTGGATATCCGCCGGACACACACGAATGCAGGATGTTACGACAGGTCTTCTCGAACTGGAGTCCAGGGCTGCTTGCCTGATAAAAATCACTAATTACACGAGTAATTACTTTTTA
Organism: Tadarida brasiliensis; assembly: GCA_030848825.1. Taxonomy (NCBI): domain Eukaryota; kingdom Metazoa; phylum Chordata; class Mammalia; order Chiroptera; family Molossidae; genus Tadarida; species Tadarida brasiliensis. Next base: position 112,068,699 of record CM061261.1, read on the forward strand.
TAATATCTTATTGAGGTTATAATTAGCACGGAACGATTCTTCAGTCCAGCAGTGTGCTAGAGTCGTCCGCTGTGTTTTTATCAAAGGGGCATTTTCTGGGTCGTGAGCGGCCGCACAGCTTCTGTGGGAGACGCCCAGAGCCCACTCCCGTCCAGCCTGGGGCGCTTTCCTCAGAGCTGGTGCTCAGAGCCTCTCAGCAGTGGTTAGTCTACTGAACCTCTTTACACGCACAGGTGCCTGTATCTAAACCACCCACTCACCCACCCACTCACCCACCATTCATCCCCCATCCATCATCCATCCATCCCTCATCCCCCCACCCACTCACCCATCCATCCATCCATCCGTCCGTCAGTCCACCCATCCATCCACTCATCCACCCACCTGTTCATTCCATCCACTCACCAGTTCATCGTCCACTCACCCGCCTCCTACCCATCTGTTGTCCAGCTGTCCGCCCACCCAGTGGCCTTGATGCCCGGCCCAGCCCGGGCCCTGAAGGCAGTGACCTCGGCGCCTGCCCTGGGGCACTGAGTTTCCGCTGGTGCAGGGACGAAGCACAGGGTGACGATGAGTGTGAGGACGAGGAGCGCCGGGTTCGCTGGAGTTCTGCCGGGTCGGGGAGGCAACCTTTGGGCCACGAGCAGGAGAAAGCAGGGCCGTGGGGGCCGCTCCGGGAGGCGGACGGTGGGAGAGGGCAGCCGCCTGAGGGGTGTGAGGGCCGTGCTGAGTGGAGACAGGGAGGGCCGGGAGGTCCCAGGAGCCTTGTTGCTGGGACCGGGTTGGGGAGGCCACGGGGCAGGCGAGCACAGCCCCCCGCGGGCGTGAGGCCTGGGGCTGTGCGGAGTCGGGGCCTGACCCGGGCTCCCGGGCCGTGGGTTTGCACGTCTGGTGAGCAGCCCCTCACGCCGTCTTCTCTCCTTTTCCCTTGCAGAGCACTACAGCTATGTGTCCGCCAACCTCAGCCCCGGTCTGCCCCTGCCCACGGCGCACCCGTCACTGCCGGCTCCGTGCCACGACATGCAGTCGGCCCCCGGCCTCTCCGCCGTGGCGCCAGCCGGCCACCCCTCGGGGTACGGCGCCGCGGTGGACGGTGGGCCCTCGGGCTACTTCCTGTCCTCCGGCCACGGCAGGCCCAACGGCGCCCAGACCCTGGAGAGCCCCCGCATTGAGATCACGTCATACCTGGGGCTGCACCACAACAGCAGCCAGTTCTTCCACGACGTGGAGGTGGAGGACGTCCCCCCCAGCTCCAAGCGGCCCCCGTCCACGGCCACCTTGAACCTGCCCAACCTGGAGGCCTACCGGGACCCCTCCTGCCTGAGCCCGGCCAGCAGCCTGTCCTCCCGCAGCTGCAACTCCGAGGCCTCGTCCTACGAGTCCAACTACTCGTACCCGTACGCGTCCCCGCAGACGTCCCCGTGGCAGTCCCCCTGCGTGTCCCCCAAGGCCACAGACGCCGAGGAGGGCTTCCCCCGTGGCCTGGGGGCCTGCAGCCTGCTGGGCTCCCCGAGACACTCGCCGTCCACCTCGCCCCGCACGAGCGTCACCGAGGAGAGCTGGCTGGGGGCGCGCACCTCCAGGCCCTCGTCCCCCAGCAACAAGAGGAAGTACGGCCTCAACGGCCGGCAGCCGTCCTGCTCGCCGCACCACTCGCCCACGCCGTCCCCGCACAGCTCGCCGCGGGTCAGCGTCACGGACGACACCTGGCTGGGCAACACCACGCAGTACACCAGCTCTGCCATCGTCGCCGCCATCAACGCGCTGAGCACCGACAGCAGCCTGGACCTGGGCGAGGGCGTCCCCGTCAAGGCCCGCAAGACCGCCCTGGACCACTCTCCCTCCGTGGCGCTCAAGGTGGAGCCGGCCGGCGAGGACCTGGGGACCACGCCGCCCTCGTCGGACTTCCCGCCGGAGGACTTCCCCCCCTTCCAGCACATCCGGAAGGGCACCTTCTGCGACCAGTACCTGTCGGTGCCCCAGCACCCGTACCCTTGGGCCCGGCCCAGGTCTCCCACGTCCTACGCCAGGTGAGCGAGTGGGAGGGCCCCCGCCGGAGGTCTGCATGCGGGACCCTCTGGGCCCAGACACCGGGGTTCGCTGCCGGTTCTGGTGTCTCCCCTTCCTCGGCATCACCCACCTCCGCCCTCTGCGTCACACGGGTCTCCTGGTGTCTCTGTGTCCAAATCGTCCTCACAGGGACACAGTCGTAGTGGGTGTGGCCCAGCCCCCCGACATCCCCTTCACTCACTCCTTTTTGGTTCAGCGGTTAGAGCATCGGCCTTCGGTCCAGAGAGTCCCGGGTTCAGTTCCCGCTTAGGGCATGTACCTCGGTTGCAGTTTGTCCCTGGCCCTGGTTGGGGCCGTGTGGGTGGCAGCCACTCGATGGGTCTCTCTCACATCGATGTTTCTCTCTCTCTCTTCCCCCCTCTCTTCCTCCCGCTCTGTCTGAAGATGAATGCAAGTGTCCTTGGGTGATGATAAAAAAAATAATGAAAAAAATAATAAAGGCCCGTTTGCAGAGGCCACACCGTGAGGGGCTGTGTCTGGGCTTCTGGTGCCGAGTCTGGGCCAGAGTCTGGGGCAGAGTCTGCGGACACATGCGCTCCGTGTTTTGTGAAACCGAACGATCCCTGTCCTGTTTGTTTCCGCCTCCGACTCACCCACTTCCCGGCCCCACCTGGTGGCTGCCAGCGCAGGGCGCAGAGGGGCCTCGGCTCAGCGATCCCCGGGCAGCAGCGTGGAGAGCAGCACAGGCCCCCCAGAGGCCGCGCCGTCCCGCAGTCTGGTGACAGAGCTGAGGCACGCTCCCAGCTCCGCGTCTCGGGTTGTTGATTTTCCTTTTGAATGGAGTGTGGGGCCGCTGGGGCTCCGCTGGGGCCGCTCGCTCAGCCCGTTGTTTTTATTTTTAACTAAACAGCTTTCCCAACAGGTGGGACCGGCAGCCTGCTCTCCCTGCAGGACGGCGATGGGGCGTGAAAGCGTCCACGCGGCCTCCCTTGCGCGGCACCGTCTGACGCGCCGCCTCCGGGGAGAGGTCCCTGCGACCTGCGTGTGGTTCTCGGGGACCTGAGCCCCGTGTGCTGCTGGGGGCCGTGGCGCTGAGGTGGGACGAGGTCGCAGGACGAGGAGCGTGCACGGGCCCATCGCTGCCGGAGCCTCCGCTCTGCCCAGAGCCCCCTTGCCCACGGCTGGGTCGGGGCGCTTCCCGCTGCCCGTGCGTGACTGAGCCCCGGCACCCGGGACCCGGCCGCCCCTCCGCCCTCTTCAGAGTCCAAGGCGGAGACTTGACAGTTTTACCGCAGTCAGATGGGGACGGTTAGGAGCCGGTTAAGGATCAGAGAGCAGAAACGAGCACTGGGTTTCCTCGGCGTCTCTCAGGGGGTCCCCGCTTCACCCCCGTGTCTGCTGTGAGGTCTGAGGAGCGCATCTTCCCAAAGGGGTCGTCAAACAAATGTGTCTCGGGACCTGGGATTCATTCGCAAACGTGGGAGTTTCACCCACTTGGAGGCATTTTTAGACGTTTAAGACGGGTCGTGCCTGAGGCGCGGTCTCCAGTTTCCCCGGAGATGGAAACCCAGCGCCCCGTCCGGAGTCCCCGCGTGTGCCGTGTGTTTCCTGGACCACGAGGCCCCGGGCGGCTCCGGGGGCTTCACCCCAGGCTGGGTGTCGAGGACAACGCGGCCGCGTGACGTGTCGCTGTGACTGCAGCGTGAGGGTTTTTAAGAAGTTGTGACAGTTCAGGGCAACCCCGTGTGAGTTTGTGGGGCAGCTGTGACGAAACACCAGGCCGGGCCGGCGGCCTCCCTCGGAGCTCTCCCGGGTGTGCAGACACTTGTCTTTGCCTTCCTTCTGTGTCTGGATTTCTCCGACCCGCAAGGACGTGGGCCTCCTGGGCCAGGGCTCCCCAAGGACCTCACGTTAACTTCACCGCTCTGCAGAGACCCCGAGTGCACAGACGGTCACCTGTGAGGTCCGGGGACCAGGACCCCCGCCTGTGGACTGGGGACAGCTTCGGCCTGGAACCGGCCCTGAGCCAGCGCCAAGGGCAGGCTGCCTCTCCTCGAGGCGCAGGGTGGCTCTGGCGGGCGGCCGCCTGCGTGTAACCTGTGGTCGGAGAGCAGGCGGCCCTTTGTGTTTGCTGGGACGTTAGCATCTGTGCCCCCGGCCCCTCTATCTCGTGGTTGCAGCCCGAGGCTGTGACGCGGCTCGCATTCCTGTGAGTCAACGCAAACAAAGCCGCGGAAGGCACCAAACTGTCCCCGACGGGGTGAGGCTAACCTTTCCCACCGTGCGGGTCCCACGTCCAATGTGTTTCCTGGTCCTGGCCCTGCGTTCCCATGTGATTGGTCAGCTGGTGCCCCGGGGCAGCGGGACCGGGGAAGCCAGAGGTAAGGTTGTTTTGCCTGCGGGAGAGGGCCACCAGACTTCCTTCCCGAGAAGGTGCGGCCAGCGAGGGTCGTCAGCAGGTCCGTCACGCGGCTGCAGGGCTGTGGGATCTGGGCGAGAACCTGCCCCCCTCTCCCTGTGCTCGGGCCTCTGTGCCCGTGACCTCTGACCCCAGGAGCAGCTCTGTGGCAGGTGCACCCACGGAGGAGGTGCCGTGGCCTCCCTTCCCCGCTGGGTCTCTGCCCGGCGTTCGTGGCTCACCCTGGCGTGAGCCTCTGGCGGGCCTGTGGGGTAAGATGATGCTGACTTCTTGCTGCGGTGGGAGGAGAATTTCAGTTCCGGAGTGAGGCTTGCGTTAGAGTGGGACGGAATGACTCGTGTTCTCAGCGCTCGGGGGAGGCATGGAGAGCACAGGTGACCCCGGGAGAAAGCAGAGGCGCGGGCCCTGAGCCTCTTGGAGGGGAGGGTTCTCCTGTCCCAGTTCTCTGCGGTGACGGTGCTGCTGCCGCCGGCAGGGTCCCAGACCACCTTGTAACTGGGTGACGGTGCCCATGGCGCGGGGCACATGCTGAGGCTGCAGGGAGGTTAGCTGGACCTGTGGCAGGCACCCACCCAGCGGGCGGCCCATTCCACAGAGTCCGCTCTGCGCGGGGCCTGGCTTGGCTGTGCGCGGCCCCCCAGTGGTCAGTGCCAGGCCAGCCCACCCGGGACAGCTGGACGTCACGTCTGGGTTACTTTTCTCTTCTTGACCCGGTGGAAGGTGCTGCCACCTGCTCCTCACGAGAGAAGCTCGCTGACCGGCTGACCGTCTGCAGGAGAGGCTGGGGGACACAGTGGGGGTCGGCCACCCCAGCGCTGACCGGGTGGGGCTCAGAGTCAGGGCGCTGCTCAGGCCCCCAGCTTAGCCGGCACTGACGCCTGTGGTGGCTTGGCCCCGGGCTGCCCTCGCTGGGTCCCTGCAGCCGGGAGACCAGCTCGGTCTCCAAGGCCCATGAGGCCCAGAGACTCCCCTCAGCTGCAGCCCTTCCTAGAGCATGAACTCGGGGGGTGGGGGGCTCGGTGGGAGGAGCCAGGGGCAGTGCTGTTGTCCGGGACGCAGGGACGCGTGTGTCCACTCCTGCCGGAGCGCGTGGTCACACAGCTCACAGCCAACACTGGGTGTTGGCCCCGAGAGCGTCCCCCGAGGGTGACCCCTGGGAATGCATGAGCGGCTGCGGGGGGGGGGGTGCGCGGAGGAGGATGCCTCACCTGCACGGCCTCCCCCAGGCGTGTGCGGACCTGGGCCCCCGTCTCTCTCGCTGATGGGGTTCTGTGAGTGTCAGTTATGGGAGGAGGAGGAACTGTGGGCTCCGTGTCCTGGCGGTATGAAGTAATTGGAGTCCTTGTGATGTAACACTCAGATTTTTTTTTTAATCCTCACCCGAGGATATTTTTCCAACTATCTTCAGATAGAGTGAGAGAGAGAGAGAGAGAGAGCGTGAGAGAGAGAAACATCGACTGGTTGCCTCCTGCAGGGCCCTGGCCAGGGCTGGGGACGAAACCACAACTGAGGTACGTGCCCTTGACCGGAATCGAACCTGCGACTCTTTGGTCCGATGCTCCAAGCACTGAGCCAAACCGGCCAGGGATATGCTCAGACTTTTAAGTTAAGCCATTGAAAGCTGAAGTGTTGCCTAGTGTCACCGAGTGATCCAAAGGCCAAATGAGTTACAGCCGCGAGACCGGCCAGTGCCCGGCCTGCCTTGCTCACGTCCGCAAGTGCGTGCCCAGGTCTCACGTCCCCGGCCGGGCGACGGCGGGTGTCCAGTCTCGACATTTCCCAGACTGCCCAGAGCCCAGGGAGGATGCCCAGCGAGGACGCTGTCACCGACCACAGACGAAGCAGAGCGGGCTTCTGCAGGCCTCTTCCTCGGAGCGCAGCCAGCCCACGGCGAGCCCCGCGGCGGACGGGGGCTGGCGGCCTCGGGAAACCAGATAGCGTCCTGCCTGGGAGATTAAAATTTAATCGGGAGACGGCAGTTGTGTCCCGTTCAAACTCGACCTTCCGTGCCGGTAATGGGACTTGTTGCTGGTGTTCTTGGGCTCCTGGGCCGAAGGTTGTTATATAAAAATGTCACTACGGGGTTGACTTCTAAACTGCCTTCCGGAAGTCGGGCCGACACAGGTCCGAGTCAGCTTTCAGCGAGGAAACAAGCGTTCCCGTCGAGTCCGGGCTGCTCTGTGCCCCTGAGCCACGGCCACGGGAGGACACGGGCAGAGAGCGGGGCAGGCCCGCACCCTGAGGACTCAGGTGTCGGGGCGTCTCTGAGCCCCGAGGCACCTGCAGACTTGTCTCTGCAGACGCTGGCCCCCCGCAGCTCGGAGCAGCTCAGGTCTGCGTGGAGGGCCAGTGGTCCCGGGGACGTGGTCCCACGCTCGGGGTCAGAGCAGTGGCCGGGGCAGCATTCCAGGTTTCGGGGTGTGTGGCTCCTTCATCGCTCCGACCACGGTGCTGAAAGGCCTGTGGGGTGGACAGTCTCTCCTGGGTGCATAGGCCGCTGTAGGCGTAACTGCTCTTTCCAGAATCTACTCATCACGGGCACTGACGGCATGTGGCGTGGTCTACCCTGGAAGGTCCTGCGCCACGTGGACACGCCTGCTTCCCCCAGAAGTCACTTTCCACCGGTGAACACGGTGGCTGTGGTTCGGGCACCCTGAGCTGATGCCGTCTCGCCCGAGCCCAGGGCTCTGCGGGGCTGTTCGGGACGAGGGCCGTGGCCTGAGCTGCTCGCGTGCTCCTCCCCTGTCACGGGACGGGTGAGCTTGTGGTTGTGGGAGGCAGCATAAGTGGACAGGTCTGATTTTACAGGTGGAGAAACCGAGGCACGTGTAAATGGGCACAAGATAAAGGAGGAGAAGCCATGGGCCTCCAGCTCTGGTCCGGGGTGAGCAGGAGGTGGCCTCTGGGGGACTTTGGGCCAGGAAGCCAGGCCAGCGCCCCTCGGGGAGCAGGGACCCCACCTTCACACCCCACCGATGGTCTGAGAACAGCTGCATTTTACATCCGGAACCACTGAGGTCTTTAAACTCTGCGTTTGAAAAAAAAAATGGTTACAGCTCCATGAACACCTGGGCTTCTCTGTGGGCCCCTGTTGGAACCGAGTAGACCTGGGGTGAGGCTCGAGCTACCTGGTGACGGTCCTCGCGTCCGTGGGTTTGCGTCCCGGCAGCTGGCGTTCTGGGCGTGGCTCACTTGCCCCGGCCCACGCCCACAGGCCGTCCTGGTGCTGGGTCTGTGTGAGCGTCCCGGCAGATGTGGTCTCGTCCTAAACCCTCGGTGGCATGGTGACTGGTTCGTCAGGCTCTGGGGGTGTCTGAGGAGCTCAGGGCCTGGGAGACGGCTCAGGTGTGTGGGCGCCTGCCCCGTCACAGAAGGGTCAGCACAGAAAGGGACCATCCAGACCGTTCCCACGGGGACCCTCACCCACCCTCCCTCCTCCGATGGACGGGGACGGGGACGGGGTCGGCCCTTCCCTGTGCCTTTGCTGCTTGGCTCCCTGAGCTTAAACGCTGCGCAGCGTGGTCTGGGGACAGAGGACAGGCGAGGAGGAGCCGGCGTGAGTCAGCTCTTCAGTCTCGGGGCACGAGGAGTCCCAGCAGGTGGTCAGCTAGCTCCCCACCCCATTGCAGGGCGTGTCCAGGGCTATTAGATGTGTCTTCATGGTGGGAAGAGCCATGCAGGTCAGGGGGGAGCTGAGCTGGGGTCCCGGGTGCAGCTCTGCCCACGGGCACCTTTGGGGACCCGAGACCTGCTTCAGTGGCCGAAAGCTGTGCTGACACCTTTTTTAAAATCAGAGAGAAGAACCAGAAGTGGTGAGGGGCCCCTGCTGCTGCCCTGAGAAAGCGGGGAAGGGCCGACACCGCTCTCCGCTTGGTCAGACTCTCCCCTCCGGTGGGCTCGAGCCCTGCCAGGTTCAGAGTTTGTGGCTTCAGCTACGTTGGTGATGCTGGTGTCAGGAAACGGCTTTCCAGTTCCTTCTGAGTGCTGAGGACACGTGGTTCTGAGTCTCAGAAAACGCAGAGTGGAGAGGCCTTGACCCAAACCGTTCAGAAGCTCTCACCTCTGGATTTCTGCCGTGTAGGAAAACCTCTTACCCACAGGGTGATCCCGAGACGCCTCACCTCGCTCAGCAGGTGGGTGACTCAGGTGAATGTTAATGTCAGATGACGTGTGAATACAGTCTTCCAGGGTGAGCGACTCCGGAAGGATGTTGAGCGTGTGGGAATGACGGGCTCGGCCACGGGTCCCCGAACATCAGCGACGACTGACTCAGGGCCGGCTGGTCTCATCCCCTCACCCCCGTTAGGGTGCCGCACGGCCCAGACATCATACAACCTTTTCACTAAATATTCAGTGTGTCTTTCAGAGACAGGACTGCTTTACAGAATTGTGGCCCATTAGCTATCATATTAGATGCTAACAAGCAACTTAAAGTAACTCTCCGTGTGGTCAAGGGAGCGCGCCGTCTCCTGCCCTGGGTTCTCTCCCTCACTGCCACTGATTCACGGGGTTCCCTCAGCGCTGCTCCCTGTGCTCATCTGGAGGGATGCCTGACGCTTCCCCGATTCCGCAGGTTGCCTCCACAGGTCGCCTGGCACGCTAGTCTGTCCCCATGTTCCCCGTGCTTTTCTCAAATTGGTGCTGGATTCGGAGAATCACTGGGGTTGTGGCTTCGCGTTTGGCAACGTGGGGAGTGCCTTCGGGAGGCAGGCGCCTAGTGTCTCTCCCCATGGTCCCTGGCGAGGTGGCCTGAAGGTGGCTTTCAGTTTTAAATTGAGAGGCTTGGTTTGGAGGTCTGGCCTGTGCCGGCTCTGCCCCTCGTAGTCCTGGGATCTCACGGGGGCGGTGGGGTCACTGCTCGTGTGGAGGTCCAGGAGAGGTGGACAGCTCGTGCGGGAGGTCCAGGAGAGGTGGACAGCTCGTGCGGGAGGTCCAGGAGAGGTGGACAGCTCGTGCGGGAGGTCCAGGAGAGGTGGACAGCTCGTGCGGGAGGTCCAGGAGAGGTGGACAGCTCGTGCGGGAGGTCCAGGAGAGGTGGACAGCTCGTGCGGGAGGTCCAGGAGAGGTGGACAGCTCGTGTGGAGGTCCAGGAGAGGTGGACAGCGCGTGTGGGAGGTCCAGGAGAGGTGGACAGCGCATGTGGGAGGTCCAGGAGAGGTGGACAGCTCCTGTGGGAGGTCCAGGAGAGGTGGACAGTTTGTATGGGAGGTCCAGGAGAGGTGGACAGCTCGTGCGGGAGGTCCAGGAGAGGTGGACAGCTCGTGAGCTGGAAGCATCACAGTCAGCAGTGAACTGTCATCCAGGTCACCCGGGTTTTCATTCTGGGGTAAACCTGCAGGTCTCAGTCTTTCTCCTTGTGGGTCATCGTGCGTCTGAGCTTCTGGGGCCCCCGTGCTCGTGGGAATGCAAGGGCATCTCAGGGATGGTGATTCTGAGCTTTGTGTGGGGACCGTGGAGGTCTGCTCGGGGTCTGCTCAGGGAGGGGTCCTGGGAGCCCAGCAGGGGTTGATGCACAGAGCCTCCCGGCTGGAACTGCTCGTGACACCTTCACGGTGCAGGAGGCCGAGCTCCTCCCGGGGCAGCCAGTGGGCCGCGTGGAGAGGAGCCTGTCCCCGTGGGTCCGCACAGCTCGGTCCGCGAGGCCCCCAGGGCTGGGCCGCGGGGCCACACAGCATGGCCCCAGGTCGCAGCTGCGGGCGGAGGAAAGCCCCGTTACACCCCGACTTTGGATCGCAGTGTGTAGGTGGTCTTGCTGCTGTGAACAGTGTTTTAAAAAACCTTTCACACTTTTTCTCTGTGAAGGAAACACAGAAGCTCAATAAAAAACGAGAGGCTTTTTCTCATGGGAAACTGTGGTCACAGCAGCCCTGAGAGCAGGGTGATTCAAACTGGGAGTGCCTGGCATCTTTTTCCACGTGGGGAGGCCTCGCCCACACACCGCAGAGAGCCAGGGAGCAGATGACTCTCTTCCCTTGTGTTATCACATGAGGCATCCCCAGTGAGGGGGCAGACAGCACAGCCCACGCCGCGCTGCTGGTGAGCAGAGGCGGGGGGCCACCTTCACCTGACGTCCCCGACGCCCCCAAGGGGTCAGTGACAGCAGCCCGGGCAGACACAGCACTGGGCACTGACGTGCGGGCACAGCACTGGGCACTGGCGCGCGGGCACAGCACTGGGCACTGACGGGTGGGCACAGCACTGGGCACTGACGGGTGGGCACAGCACTGGGCACTGACGTGCGGGCACAGCACTGGGTACTGACGCGCGGGCACAGCACTGGGCACTGACGCGCGGGCACAGCACTGGGCACTGGTAGGTGTGGGCACAGGGCCAGGTGGGTCTCCTGGCCTCTCTGGGGGTGATGGCAGCATGTGGGCGTGTGCGATTCTCGGGTACCAGGCCCCGCGACAGGCTCTTTCAAACCTCGTTTTGCATTAATTTGGGTCCACAGAAAGCGGCAGAGAGGTCTGTGTCCCCTTCAGCCAGAGTCCCCAGTCAGGAGATGGTCAGCAGCCAGGCCTGACGCGGGCCCGCGTGCGTGGGGCGTGGAGGAGACGCAGGTGCGGAGGACGGGCCCTGCCCGGCTTTGCTGAGGACCTGGGCCGCCTCCCCGCAGCCGGGAGGTGTGTCACTATCAGCCCCGCTTTCCAGGCGGGAAAGAGCAGGAAGCTGCGGAGAGGCGCGCTGTCTGGGGCCCCGGCTGCAGGGAATGGGCTTGCTGTGGGGTGGGCGGGGCTGGGGCGAGGGGCCGGGCCACGCTGCCTTTGCTGACACACAGGAAGAGCCATCCTGGCACGTGGCATCGAGATGCCCAGTGTTCCTGCTGGTCCTTGTTCACGCGTGGGGGTGGTTTGACTTCATGTCACAGACCTAGGGGATGATGCCACTCGGAGGCCTCCCTGGGGGACCACAGCACTCCTGGCCCCTGGGCATCTGCAGGGCGGGCGGTGAGCACCTGGGGGCATCTGGAGGTGTGTCTGCAGTGTCAGCTGTTCATGCTGTTCCACAGGGCGGTGACTCTGTCCGAGGAAGCCAGCAGAGAGGCCGCCGAGCTCAGTGGACACCCTTGTCTGTGGGCTCGTCGCCGCCGTGAGCGGGGGTGGGGGGGTGAGGGAGCCCGGCAGTCGAGCGCTAACGAGTGTTCTGTGGTCGCGCTGCTTCTGACAGCCGCTCAGATGCTAAAACGTCATCTCTACGTTGTAAAAAGCCAGCGTTCAGATGACGTATGTTACGTTGTTGAGTGAAAACACTTTCAGGGGTACCCCTCGTAGTGCGGACTGGAGGTGCGTGTGGGTTGGGCGTGAGAGAGCGTCGCGGCTTCTCGTGTGTGCGTTGGGTGGGCTCACGCACAGACTTCATCTCTTCCAGCGCCGGGTGCGAATTGTTAAAACCCGAGTGAGGTTGAAGGTGAGCTGGAACACGACACTGGCTGTCATACCGAGCGGCAGAGCCGGGCTGAGGCCTGTGTCCCAGCAGGCAGACCTTGGCGCAGGGGCTGCTGGGGGAGGGGGGCCGCCTGTCACCGGCATCGGCACAGACGCCGTCCGGTACTTTTCGGCAGACGGAGGTCTTTTCTCTGAATCGGAGACACACTGTCTCTGGAGCTGCCCAGCTCATGCTGAACGTTTCCAAGCAGAAACAACGACTTTAATCCTGTTACAATGTTTATCTTGTGGACCGTTCTGACTTTACGCTGTACACACAGTGTGTTGCTCACTCCGAGCGGTTCAAGAGCACATTATTTACACAGATTCGTCCTGCACTGTTCAGGTGTCGCCCTTCACCCCAGTGTGAGGGACTGAACCTCCCTCCTCCGTCCATCCTGCCCCCCACTGTCTCCCACGCTTTTTTTTTTTAATTTTCTGAGTCAGATGGAACTCACTTTTTTTCTTTCTTTTTGTATTTACAGTGACAGACAGTAGTCTCGTTACCCAGGCCAGCAGCTCATACACGATGACAGAAAGGGCACATTGATACTCTGAACAGAGGTGCTGCCTTGGGGTCTTGGTGGCACTGGTGTGGGGGGACCCACTGACCGACCCCTGCAGACCCCCCGGAGGCCCTTGTCCTCGTGCAAAGCCCTCTGCTCGGTGGCAGCTCCTTGCCCCGGCCGCAGTGCCGGACAGAGCGAGTGCCGCCGGGAAGGCGACCAGGAAACTCCGCGTCAGGGAGCTCCCCTCGGCGCTGTTCGTGTCGCTCAGAGGTGGACGACCTCGTGTCCAGTGCTGTGGCACCCGTGCCCGGGTCAGGTGTGGGCAGATGGAGCTGCTTACAGTCAGGTCCCTGAAGCGCATTTTTCACGGAGCAGGACCTCTGGGGCCACGCAGACCCGGTCCGAGCCCTCCTCCCAGAGCCTGTCCCTCTGGAGAGCGGGGCTGGCACGCCCGTCCAGGCCCTGGGCTCGCAGAGCAGCCTGGGCACCACAGCAGTCTCGCCTGCGCCAGGCGTCCTCATCGTCTGCTCGGTCGTGGCGTCCGAGGGCTGGGCTGGGGTGGCCATGGACACGCCATGTCATAGGGCCCGTGTGTCCCAGCTGGCGGGCCGCCCAATCTGGACGGAGAGGAGCGGCCTTCGGGGTCTCAGACCAGGCACGTCCCTCCGCGACTGAAAAGAGTCGATCGGTCTGGAGCCTGGTCCTCGGGAGGTCGGTCACTCAGACGGGCCTGCGTGGACACTCCGTCTCGCTCAGGAGCCTCGTCGCGAGGACCTGCCGGCCTCGGCCACACAGGTCACCTGGGTCGGCACGCGGGGGAGGCCGACGGCGCCTCGAAGCCGGGGAGCGGCGCCCTGTGCCGGCAGCTAACCTCTGCTTTCTCTTCCAGCCCGTCCCTGCCCGCCCTCGACTGGCAGCTGCCGTCGCACTCGGGGCCCTACGAGCTGCGGATCGAGGTGCAGCCCAAGTCCCACCACAGAGCCCACTACGAGACGGAGGGCAGCCGGGGCGCCGTGAAGGCGTCGGCGGGCGGACACCCCAGTGTGCAGGTACCGTGTGCTCCCCTGAGCTGCCCGAGTCCACGGGCGACTTCCTGTCGATGGCTAACGGTGCTTCTTATTCCCTCTGAAAATAAGCGGCCGCCTCCCCCCCAGCTCAGCTACATCCTTGACGCCCGTCGCTGGGGGCTGGCGTTCTCCCTGTGCATTCAGGGCCTGGGGGCACTGGGTCAGTCTTCTTCCTGCAGCTGGCCGGTCGCTGGGGTCACTGCACCCGAGACGTGTGAAGGTGGGAACTGCTCCTCCTCAGACTCTGCTCTGGGGAAGCAGCCGTGGCCGGAGGCCGGGGCCCGAGGACCGTCCCTGCGGCCGGGCCGGGTGGGAGGGCCGAACGGATGGCACTGCCGAAGGGTGTGTGCTCAGCGGGGTGGCGACGGCCATGGCCTGTCATTGGCGGGGGGGGGGGGGGGGGGGGCGCTGAGTGCTGTTTGTCTACACGCACGCTGTCCGTCCAGCCCCGTGTCCTCCTGGGCAGCCGTGCTCGACTCAGAAAAGACGGGAGAGAAGGAGACACCCGGGCACCCACCTTGAGGACCTGGCTCACTCTCGGGTCGGCCAGTGGGCTGGGGTGTCTTCCGAGCTGGCGTCCAGGGAGCGCCCTGGTAACCATGACGGGGAGAGGTGCTGGCTACCACCCCAAACTCGTCCCCCTGCCCCCGGGGACGGGGTCTGCGCCTCCAGGAGGGAGGGCTGTTGGCAGCGTCCGGGTCCCCTTGGTCACCTGTCACCTAATGAGCTGTAAGCCCCCCGGCTCCTGAGGTGAGTCTTTGACAGTCACGCTGGGATGGGCTGGCCTCGCCCCAGAGCTCCAGGCCGTGTGGCGGCAAGAATGGTTTCCCCAGCCTGTGCCCACCACAAGCGGGCGCCCACCTGCTCTCGGAGTGATGCCCGCAGGGCAGCCTGTGTATAGTTGATTCCACTGAGGTCCATGAGAAGCTCGGACGGGAAGGAGGACACGGAGCCGGGGAGCCGTGGGCCAGCAGACGTCAGCATCGTCGGGGAGGCTCCGGGAGGCGGCTCCCAGCCCACAAGGGCGCTGGGTGGATCTGTGGCCGTGTGCTCGGTGCCAGTTAATACCTGCTCGGGTAGCCTCTCTGCTCGGCGCCCCGTCCCAGCCGAGCTCCGTGGCGACAGGCACTCACTCCGTCCCCGGCACAGTTCCTGTGGAACGAGAGTGCGTGGTTGCTAACCGGAAGAGACGTCGCAGCCGCGAGGAGACGGGAGGAGAAACGAGGACACACCCGCGCGGCGAGGACTGTCCCCTCGAGGGTGCTCGTCTCCACCCCGTGTCCTGGGCCCTGGGGTGCCACCCTCTTGGGGACAACACAGAGCATGACATCTTTTGGAGGGATTACGAAACTTGAGACAGCATTTAGAATATCTTAAAAACGTATCCTCGGAAATTATTTCTAATGAAACGACGGCAAAGTGGGAGAGGCTGGCTCTGCCCCCGCCACCGTCACCCCCATCGGTGCCCGAATACGGAGTCAGGGCGTCTGTCAGCAGCTCTCGTCTGTGAGAAGTCAGTCACCGGGGGTTTCCGACCCCTTGCCAGCGTGAGTTTATTCTGCAAGTGCGAGGTGAAGCGTTGAAAAGACGGGATTTGGCCCTGGCCGGGTGGCTCAGTGGTTGGAGCGTCGGCCCACGGACCAAAGAGTCATGGGTTTGATACCGGTCAAGAGCATGTATCTCGGTTATGGTTCGGTCCCCGGCTCTGGTTGGGGTCATGCGGGAGGCAACCAGCCGATGTGTCTCTCACATCGATGTTTCTCTCTCTCTCCCTCCCACTCTGCCTGAAGATAAGTGGAAAAATGTCCTCAGGTGAGGATTTAAAAAAAAAAAAGGAGGGATTTGGGGAGTCATTTTCTTTTTTGGTTGGTGAACCAAAGTGGGATAAAAGAATTTGCACATAATTATAAGGCGAATGAAATCGAAAGCTCAGTTGGTTGCTGTGATGGCTCGGTGCCCGTGGTCTTGCCCTGTGCGGGCGCTATTTTGCACGCCCTCCGTCACCAGGACCCTGGCCCGCACCCTCGCCTCCTTCAGAAATGGCCACGACTTCAGTGCCTGAGCCTGGACACAGCCGGGTCGCTGTTCTGTCCAGAACCGTGGTCCCCTCGGATCACGGAGAATCTCCCAGTGAACCCAGGAGCCTTCGCTGGGCAAACACTGTCCTCCGGGTGCACCCAGCTCATCGGACTCCACGTGTCCAGAAGCGCGTCCAGGAGGCCGCCGGGCCGCCGAGTCCCTGCCGTCCACCCCTGATTTCTCCGGTGCCCCCTCTCCTGCCGTCCTCCCGGCCTCTGTCCGGGGCGCGTCCGTCCCTCTTCCCTGCCATCTGCACGCGTCCCCGTCCCCAGAGCGCTGCTCACAAGAGCACGGGGTCAGCATCCGGAGAGCCCGTCTGGGGCGTCCTGTGTCCCTTCCCTGGGGGGCTCGAGGAGCCACCTGGGCGTGTCGCTGGCCTCTGACCCAGGGGTCAAAGGATGAGCTCCATTTACCAAGTCACCAGAACATCGCTCTCGATAGCATCTAGCCCATCACACAGGAGGCCGGGCGAGTGAATAATTAATGGGCCATGGAAACACAGAGCAGCAAAGGCATTGCCGGTTCCTGAACAGCACCTCAGGTCTGCTGGTCCATTCTGAGGGACCAGCGTCAGCCCTGCCCGGCCACGGAAGGAACCGAAGTGGGACTGAGGGCCAGGTGAGCCTCTGAGGGACTCGGGCACCCCTGATCCAGGGGGTCGTCCCAGCTTTAGGCCCCCACTGACCACGACAGGCCCTCCCTGTCGTAGGGACAGTCGAGAGCTGAAGCCACAGCACGAACACAGCAGGAAACAACTTGCTGTCCACCAATGGTCACGACCGGCACTCGGAGTCCAGCTGGCAGAAGTGTCGTTTTGTGGGGGCTCGGGGGCTCCCCGGGCTCGGGCTCCCTGGACTCGGGTGGCCGAGTGCCAGACTCGGGCCCGGCGGGGCTTGAATCCTGGGGACAGGGACCCCTGTTCCTCACCGACTTGGCATGTTTTATTTCACCCGAAGCCTCATTCCGCTTCTTACTTCATTTGTCTACACTCGATTGTCCAGGATTGTTCGCCTGCGAAACCAGGGTTTTCATAAAAGCCAGGAAAGTAGACATCACTGAAGTAAATTACGATTTCATGGGAAGCCCTAGGCCCACCTGGGCCAGGCATCCGAGACCCAGAGATGCCTGCAGGTCTGCTCGGGCCCACACCCGGAGCCAGAGGCCACACCGTGGAGCTGAAACGTGGCTCTGACCCAACCAGACCGTGGGCCCTGCCGCTGACCGGCGTGAGGTGGGGTTAGTGTCCACGGGTCAGCCTCAGCCACCCGGCGTCTGCCCGCTACGCTCCCACCGCGTTCAGGCGGGGTCAGGTCTCCTGTGGCCACCGTGCCCCGAGGGCTGTGCCTCGTGCGGGGCGTGTTGTTGCCGTCAGGCTCCTGTGAGGATGGAACGTGTCCTCTCCTCCCGCCCGCAGAGCTGAGCAGCTGTGAGCGGGGAGGGGGGGCCGGTGATGAGGGGGGGCGCCTGGCAGCCTGGCCGTCCCCCAGAGCCGGCTGTGGGCCCCGCGTGCCGTCGGCCTGTGCCCAGTCGGTGGGCGCAGTGTCCAGCGGCTGGCCGTGGTCTCACCTCTCTGCCTCGAGCACTGGGCCCTCGTCCATACGGCTCTTTCTCCATCAGCACGGAGGCGGGACACACGTCTGCCCTCGGTGTCAGGGGAGGGGCGGCTGGTGTCCGTCCTGTGGGCGTTTGGGCATCTTGCCGGCATTGCCCCCTGCCAGATCACACCAGGGGTGGCAGGTGTGATCTGGGGCCGTGGGGTGTCGCGGGAGCCCCTGTGAGGTGTCCGGTGCCCAGCGCGCCTGCCCTGGCCTTTGTGCCGGCCCCGCCCTGACTGTCCTGTGGGTCACAGGTGCAAACACCTGGGCCAGGCGTGGCCTCCGGAAGGCTCCCCTCCACTTCCCCACACACACACACACTCCGGACGGCCCCCAACTGTGGCAGTTAATTCACAGTCTCGCCCGAAGGACCCCGGGGCTGTCCCGAGGAGGAGGAGGTTCGGGAGCACCGGGGTCCTGACCTCTGACCCCGCGAGCTTGGCCGCTCAGGGCCCCTCCGGCCTCCCGCCCCTGCCGGCGTCTGACCCAGACACATGTGACCCCCCGCCATGCATGGCGTTGCATTCAGGTCTGCGTGGGAGCCGGGCAGGTGGCGGCACTGGGCGGAGTGACCTGGTGAGGAGGCCCTGCCCTGGCCCTGCGCTGGCCCCGCCCTCAGCGCCCGGCATCTGGTTCTGTGGGCCGTCCCGCCAGCGGGAGACCTGTGGCTTCTCGTTCTTTTATTGTGTCTAGAAGTTTCCACGTGCCCCAGAGAGCTCTGGGAAATGGGGTTCGAGGAAGCCCGGGGCGTCGGAATGAACCCTCACTCCCGGAGTTGGGGTGTCGCTAGTTCACGGACGGGCGCCCCGGGCCAGTCGGGGTGCGGCTGGGGACCGGTTTCCACGTGTGCAGGCCCCGCACACAGCTCGCCCGTGTCGACCCGTCATCCTGACCGTCCCGCAGACGTGACCTGTGCCTCGCCGCCCTGTGGGCTCCGCTGGCCAGGGCCCGAGGAGGACACGACGTGTAGAAAACTCGGTGGCACTCGCACCTCGAGACGGAGTGTTGCAGGTGTCGTGCGGACGCCGCAGCCCAGAGCACTCGTGGTTGTACGGGCGGAACGTCCGTGAGCCGCGGCCTGGTGACCCCGGAGCGTGGGGTCGCCCACGTGCTTCTCCCGGGAGAGTGAAGACGCTGCTGCGCGGAACCAGCCAGCCACTTCCCCTCAGACTCCCGTCACGGCCTTCCCCGTGGAAGCCACGTCTGTCCCGGACCCCGGAGACAGGGACGCCCGGAGACGCTGATTTCAGGGCACTTCCGACACCGCCTGTCTCCCCTCCGGGGCTGCCTCGTGTCCCGACAGACAGAGGAGAGACCGCCGCGGGGACGGGCGTGTGGCTTTGCGTCTCCCTGCGTGTCCTCTGTCTCGGTGACCTGCGCCCGCCGTGCCGCGAGGAGAAACAGACGACTCTGAGGGAGCCCTCGATGGCGAGAGGCCTGGAAACGCTCCGTACCCACTGCAGAGGGGCCGGCGGGCTAGTGAGGGTCTGAGACCAGGGAGGCGCTTGTCCACGGGGGCAGCGGCTGACGGTCGGCCCGTGGACAGTGGCCCCGAGGCCCGAGTGTGGCACCGTGGCCCGAGTGTGGCACCGTCTCTGGGTAGGCATTTCGGCTTTTCGAGTGTTCATGCAGATGGACTCAGTGAGTGTGGTCCTCATTTATTTCCTGCCTTTCCGGGAAGGTGGTGCAGTTCCACTCGCGGGACCGGGAAGCTCTGGGTGCTCTCTCCTGGAGGGGCCTTGCAGCCTCTGGAGGCCGTCTGGCGCCAGAACCCTGTGCGACTCACGTGCAGTTCAGACACTGGCTGGGAGGCGTGGTGTCCTGTGGTTTACACCCTGTAGTTCTACAGCCCAAATCTGGTTCTGTCTGCGAGCACACGCCTGGGCTGAGTCGTTAGTAAGACTGTCGTCCCCAGGAAGGTTCTCAGAGTTAAAGGGATAGTGTGTGGCGTACACTCAGTATTGACATAGGGTCGGAGCCCACGCTTGTGCACACAGATGCACACATGCACATTCACACACGTGTGCACACACCAGCCGGCCTCGGGAGGACGTCGGACCGAGGGCCTTCCTCCTGGTGCCTGTCCCCTGCACCTGTCACATCCAGGAGGCTGCGGCCCCGGAAAGTCACTTTCGCAGACACGGAACTCGGGGTCCAGCAGAGGAGGGCCCGGGAGGCGTGGCCGGGAGGGTGGGCACGGTGCCGGGCGGTTTGGGGCTTTCCCTGTGCCTTCACCTGCACTGTTCCATCTCTCAGTGCCGGTGTCCCACTTTCCTTAACAAGGAGCCGAGCAGTCAGGGTCTCGATGGCTCTGCTTGTGCTTTGACAGCCACGTGGCACGAGACAGCCCCCCAGCTCCTGGGTCGTGACCCCGGCACTCGCTGTCCCAGGAGGGGCCCCGGCGCGCAGCCTGTGGCCTTCCTCTCATTGTCGGGTGGAGGATGTGCGGGGTGGGGCCTGTGCGTGCCGCGGGGGAAACCCGGGAGCTCGCTGAGCGGCAGGACCTCCGCTGTCGGGGGGCCTCCTGCACGGTGGGCGGTGCCGAGCTCACAGGACACGAGCCTCCGGTCGCCCAGCAGCAGCGTCTGGGTGAAAGGACGTGAAGCCCTCTCTGGGCGTCGGGAGAGGCAGATTCTGCGTCTGGGTTGGATGCGTCACTTCCCGCAGAGCGAGGCTGCGTGGCACGCGGAGCTCAGCTCTGGAAACCAGCTCGAACGGCTGGTTGAACAGTAACAAATTCTCTCAGTGACTGGTTCTTTGTTCACACGATACTGCCTTCTCCTGTGTGTGTACACGTGTACGCGTCCGTGTGTGTGCACGTGTCCAGGTGTGCCCGTGTGTATCCGAGGGGCGTGGTGTGAGTGCTGCTTGAATCTCAGCGTGGAATGAACTCGCCCTCAATCACTCCCTCACCTGCCGTCTCCGTGTGAGTGCTGAGCGGGGCACAGGAGCTGAGAACAAACATTGTTCTGTGTAGAAAACTCAGCGGCTCTTACACCCTGAGATGGAATAATGCGTTTTGTTTAGCAAAGAGAGGTCATTGTTGTGACAGGTAACTTTATAAATATCATCTTGGCAGGTACTCCGACGTGCCAGGGGCAGAAAGCCATGCAGCGCGACGTGTGAAGTATTTAAATTACTTTCCTCAAAATGAACTTCCTGTTTTAAATAATAGATGTTTACCTCCCAGGTTCAACTATATATTCCAATTTTCACTGAAATGGCATGTTTTTAAAAGGCTAGTTATACCCGCAGTCCACTGCATTCCACTTGGCACTGATCATCTCCACAGCGGGGGTCCTGGGGGATTTTAAATTGTCATTTTCAAGTCACCTGACCCCAGCCTGGCCCACGGTCGGCCAGGGGCTGCCTCCCGACTCCGTGGAGCTCACCTGAGCCGCAGAGACAGGGATTTGGCCGCAGACTCGTTTATGTATTCTTGCGTTAGATTTCACAGAACGGAGCACAGAATGGCACACTCGGTCTTAGTCCGTCACTGGTCTTATTTTCACGTTTTCCGATTATGAAATGTCAGTCGGAGCCCAGCGAGGAGGCAGGTTTCTTACAAGTTCCCTGAGCGGGTTCAGTTGGGGGCCGTTGTCTACACCGGCCTCTGCGCACGCTGGCTCCGCCCCTCCCACGGGGGTGTTCAGAGCCCCCCCGTGTCCACTCGGCGCAGGGGACGGGGCCAGACCGTCAGCGCTGACTGGCGGCCGCGGCGCCCACAGACGTCACAGACTCCAGCCCTGAGAGCCGGGCTGGGGTCTCGGGGCCGCTGGGAACTCACTGGAAGCTGCAGATTCTTTCATCTCAGGGCTGCAGATGGTGGCGGTTGGTGCTGGTGATGGTGACATCGTGTGGATGGTGTCACTGGGGACGATTCTGAAAGAGCTTCTGCCGTTCCCACGGTCCCCTGAAGGGCCGCCGAGCAGGCGGGGGGCTGACTGTGCCACGAGGCTGCCGGGTTGGGGCGTGTCTGATTCCGGCAGGAAAGTGGCTCAGTCCTGGTGCAGTCGCCCCTCGCACGGGTCCTCCCAGCCGGCACTGGCCCAGGTGGACGCAGGGTGTGCCCACAGGCTGACGCACACGGGAGGGGAGGCGGGTGCCGCCGGCCAGCAGGAGCCGTGCCAGGAGGGACGGGTGTCCTGCAGAGGGCACAGCACAGCCAGGAGCACTGCTGCTGCCCTCGTCCTGCGCACTGGTCATAGCGGTTGTGGCAGCAGGTGCGTGTGTGTGCAGGTGGGCACGCATGTGTGCAGGTGGGCACGTGTGTGCATGTGTACAGGTGGGCACACATGTATGCAGGTGGGCACGCGTGTGTGCAGGTGGGCGCGCGTGTGCGTGTGTGCATGTGTGTGTGTGTGCAGGTGGGCACATGTGTGTGCGTGTTTGAACATAGGCTGCACGTCACCAAGTGCCCCAGGACGTGGGGGTAATGAGGCCCTTCCAGCCTCCTGGTGTCATTGTCACAGGGAAACAAGGGGCCGGAGTGGGAGAGTTAACCTGAGCACCTGTCACCGTCTTCCTTTTGAATTCTCCTCGGCTTATGAAAGTTTAATTGCCTGTGAGCGGCCTGTGCGGGGTGCTGAGCGAGGTTTCTCTCCCCAGCTGCACGGCTACCTGGAGAGCGAGCCCCTCACGCTGCAGCTGTTCATCGGGACGGCGGACGACCGTCTGCTGCGGCCACACGCCTTCTACCAGGTGCACCGCATCACGGGCAAGACCGTGTCCACCACCAGCCACGAGGCCGTCCTGTCCAGCACCAAGGTCCTGGAGATCCCGCTTCTGCCGGAGAACAGCATGCGAGCCATGTAAGCACGCCTGCCCCGCGGCCGGGCGCTCGTACCCCACGCCCACAGCTCAGCGGCCACACGTCAATAAACCCTGCAGATGTTTATGACGATGTTTGTCTTCCTGGGGTCCCAGCCACGGTGCCCGCTGCCAGCTAAATGCTCTCAGCTCCACAGCACGGAGCGCCCGAGCCTGCACTCGGCCCCAGACAGGACCCACCCGAGGGACGGTTCACGTGCAGGCGTTGAACAGTTAGGAGAACGCTGTCTGGGTCGCAGTCTCCGAGCCTGGACGTGTGGTCAGTTCTGACTCGCTGGTAGAGAGGCAGGTCCCTTGTAAACGGGCTCACGCTCCTCATCTTCTAACGGGGCCCCTGCTCACGGCTTTGCCGAGTCCCCTCGTGGAGCGACTGTGATAGGCTGTGCGTGTCTCGCCTACGCTGTGGACACCACAGAGAAAGAGAACACGGCCATCCCAGGGTTCTCGTCCTGCTGGAGCCCTGGGGCGGTGTGTCCGAGCACCTGGTGGCCCTGGAGGTCAGGACAGTGTCCCTGAGGCAGAGAGCTGGCTCTGCAGGGAAGCAGCAGGTGCAAAGGTCCTGGGGCAGCAGACTTTGGGGTTTCCATGGGGACAGTGTGGGAGGTGGGGCCGGCCAGGCCGCACTGTGTAGGACTTTGAGAGGGATTTTGCGAAGTTCCATAACATAAACCCTGCAAGTTGAAAACAGGGAGAAAGCTTTCTCTCTATGTTGGGTTTTCCAGGATTTGGGGAACTTACACACCTCTGAGTTCATTCTCAGCTCTTGGGTTTGGTTCAAGAGTTGGAATCTGTTTCCTAAGGACCAGCCAGGGGTTTGGGGAGCCCAGGGTCCTCGGCACAGCAGCGGCGGCTCCGGAGAGTGGGAGCCGCCCAGGTGCTGGGATGTACCTGGGACGTACCTGGGCCAGTGCCGGCCCCGCCCACAGGGCCAGCCAAGCCTCTGTGCATCCGCCGCCTCAGCTTCCCGAGGGGAAAGGTGTCGGTTTCCACCCGCCGGTGTGCGCAGACTGGTGTGCTGGCATCCAGTGCTCAGTGAAGTTAAACAAAGTCACACAAAGCCGTAGGAAATTCGGATCCTGAGCTGAGCAGTGGGGCTGCTGCCAAACCTCAAATAAATGAACTTTCAGGACTGCTGAGCCCCAGACAGAACATGGGTCCTGGCCCTGGGCTCCTACGGCTCCTGTCCGGCTCGGGTCCCTCCGGCCATGTGGCAGGGTGGCGCTCCGGGCCTCCCCGTGTCTGGGGTTGGACCACGGGGCCCACGGTGATGTGTAGACGGCGCGGCGTGCCCTGCCGTCAGTGTGCCGCAGTCCGGGCGGGTGGGCTCAGCGGGCGGAGCGGCGTGGACGGGTCCTGCTCGTGGAGGGCCGGCAGCGAGCGGATTCCTGTTTCGGCAGCATCGACTGCGCCGGGATCCTGAAGCTGCGGAACTCGGACATCGAGCTGCGCAAGGGGGAGACCGACATCGGCAGGAAGAACACCCGAGTGAGGCTGGTGTTCCGGGTGCACATCCCACAGCCCAGCGGCCGCACGCTGTCCCTGCAGGTGGCCTCCAACCCCATCGAGTGCTGTGAGTACTGCCCCGCGCCGTCGGGCCGGCCTCGCCGCCCATCAGCTAGACGGGGTTTCCTCGCCTCCCCTGGGGCGCCCACTCCCAGGCAGGGGCAGACGCGAGAGCCAGCTCGTCCTGAAACAGACACCTGCACAGTCACACTTGGTGAATCCCCCCATTTCAGGGACACTGGGGAAGTGCCACCTGGAAGCTGAGTGTGACCCCGCGTTCCCTGGGGTCCCGTTCCCTGGGGTCCTGTGCTCGAGGGGTGTGGGGCCCTTCCTGGGGCGATGACTTTGCTAGTTTTTTTTTTACTGATCCAGTGCCCTGTGTCCCCATAGCTTTCTCCCCGTCCAGGAGTGGGACCCCAGGCTGGGTCTATTGGGGTTCCCACCCGCCAGCCATGTCAGAACATTCCTTGCCCAGTGGCCCCTCCTGCTCCCCTCATCCCTGAGTGGCCCTGCCCACCCCCAGGGGTGGGCTCTCAGGAAGCTCCCCTGTCCTCATGCCCCCCTGCCCCCCTGCCTCAGCCGAGCGTCTTGGTTTGGTTCCTTTGCTGCTGACTCTGACATCAGGACTCAGGGACGGGGCTTCTCCGCTTGTGCCCCCAACCCCCTCTCCGTGATGGGGGCCCCTGGCTGCCCCATCTCCCCACTCCTGCTGTCCCTGCATGTTGTCTCACAGATGCCTCCCACGGCCTCGGTGTGGCGTCCTCTGTGAGGGGGGCCCCGGGACTGTGAGCACCTGGCCCGGGGCACGTCCTTCCTCGCGTGGTGTGGCGTCTCCCAGACAGCGCGTGTGGGCTGCGCATCGTCCCCTCGCGGGTCCCGCCCTGGGCCCTGGGCATGGGGGTCCACGTGAAGGCCTGGCCCCCGGGGAGCACTGGGGACGGAGGCCGGAGGGTCTGACTCGCTGTCCTTCCTGACCCCGCAGCCCAGCGGTCGGCCCAGGAGCTGCCCCTGGTGGAGAAGCAGAGTGTGGCCAGCTGCCCCGTCGTCGGCGGGAAGAGGATGGTCCTGTCCGGCCACAACTTCCTGCAAGACTCCAAAGTCATTTTCGTGGAGAAAGCACCAGGTATTTCCCTTAGAGTCCGTGTTTTCTGTGCGGGGTGCTGGTGGGGATGGCCCCTGGAGGCGGAGGCGGGCGGCTGTGACCGCCAGGGTTGCATCCCGCCGTGGGCGTCTGTGCCCTCAGGAGGTTTGTTTCTGGAGTCACGGGGCCCTCCTCGCACACTGCTGGTGTCGGGGAGGCTGCGGTGTGGGGCCGCCTCGCAGGGGCTGTGTCTCCCCGGGGCTGTGTCTCCCCGGGGCTGTGTCTCCCCGGGGCTGTGTGGCGGCATTTTGTCCGGAGGGCGGTCTTCTTGGAACCACAGACTCTCAAAGGCAGGTATCCAGGTACAGAGTGGCCTGTGGGACCCACGCGCAGGCCGCAAACCTTTCCAGCCCCTGCCATCCTCCAGCTCCCCCACCTGTGCTGGTGCCCCCCCAGACGCTAGCACAGAGCTGCTGTTCTCTTTGTGACTGGCGGCCACCAGGGCCCCGGTCATTGTGCGTGGGGGTGAGTGTAGACCTCACCTGTGCTGGGGCAGAGGCTGGCGTAGGATGAAGGTGAGAGCGTCTTCCTTCTGATGGATGGGGGGATCCCACCACCCCTGCCCCGTGGATGCCCCCCCGGGTCCACGGAGAAGCCCCTGGACACTCACGTGGGTGACGTGTGAGAGCTCCCTGGACTTTGTGGTCGGAGCCACCCCCACCCCACTCCCCACTCAGCAGCCTCTGCCCTGGTGGGAGGAAGCCTGCAGGTGGCCAGCTCCGTGGCCTGTTCCTGTGTTTTAAGTTTCCCCGTTGGAATTCCCGAGAGTGCCTGGGCCGGGCTCCTGCCGACCACTGGAACCGGGGCGTGTCCAGCCCACCGTGGGTCTGACTCTGCGGTCTGCAGGGAGGTGGGTGCGTCGGTCAGAGCGGGCCTCGGGGTCCCCGGTTTCACGCTGTTGCCCGCACAACCATGCACATGACTGGAAACACCCTCACGATACGGAGAAGACCCACTGAGTGTGACGAGCCGGAGGGGACTTTGAGCTTCTGCACGCTCTTCTTGGGAGGGTGTCGATTTTGACATGATTGAACCTTCTGAGCTTTCCATGTGTGCGTGTGTGTGTGCGTGTGTGTGTATGTGTGGGGGTGTGTGCGTGTATGTGTGTGTGTGCGGGTGTGCGTGCGTGCGTGTGTGTGGGTGTGTGTGTATGTGTATGTGTGGGGGTGTGTGCATGTGTATGTGTGGGGGTGTGTGTGTATGTGTGTGCATGTGTGTGTGCGTGTGTGTGCGTGTGCAGATGTGTGTGTATACGTGTGTGTGTGGAGGCCGGAACTCCAAGGCTCTGCTCCTCGCTCGCTCGGTGAGACTGATGGGAACTGTCCCACCCGGGGGGCGGGGTCTGAGCAGCTCCTTCCTGTTTCCTTGACAGGCCTCCCCGGCCTGGGGTGGGGGGAAGGGAGGCACCTCCTGGAGGGGGAGGCTGTCTGCTGTGGGCACCGAGGCCCCTGCCGCAGGCAGCTCCCCATGGCCGTGCTGTGGGCCTGGTCACGGCACCTTCACTCTGTGGCCTCACAGGAACCCTGTGGTCAGCCACCCCCTTCCGTGGGGAGCTCGGTGCGGGAATGCCGTCTGTCCTGACCCGGGGCCTCGGGGCTTCCCTGGCTGAGTGCCCGCGGCCCTGCGCAGCTGGGTGTGTGGTGCAGACGGAGACACAGGAGGCAGTGTGCGGTGACTAAGGTGACATTGCCGTCCTGCACCTGTGACCAGTGGCACGAAAACCTGGCAGCCACGCCTCCGACACGCGGCAGCGTCACGCCTGGACTGAAGGCTGCTTGCGTGCTCACACTCGCTTGCACGGCGTGCGTTGGTGGATCCCACACGTTCCCTTCCTGACGTCGGCTCTGGGCCCGGGGTGCTCACCCCGCAGCACGTCCCCACTGAGGGCAGCCGCCCAGTCGGTTGAGATGGAGACACAGCCCCTGGTGTCCGGGGGGTCACGTGGCCCATTTTAAAGTTGTCTTCAGACCGCGGCTGGGGGCGCCCAGGCCGAGTGTGAGCGGGAGCCTGTGGCTCTGCTTGTCCGTGGGTGGTGGTGGGACCTCACAGACGCCCCCGCGTCTGCTGCAGGCCCGGCTCTCGTGGGCGTCGCCCGCCCGGGGCTGACCCCGCCTTGGGCTCGGTGGCCCAGCTCCCCCCGAATCCCGACGCACTCAGCCTGCCAGGCTCCTGCCTGTTTCAGGGGCGGCTCCTTTGGCCCCACGCCGCTGGCTATTGTCGGTGTTGCTCGCAGAAAAGGAATCCCAGCAGAGGACCGCGATGTGGATCGGCCGTTGGGAACCAGGCCCCTCCAGGGGACGTCAGCCAGGCCCCCTGG
The DNA here is from genome assembly GCA_030848825.1 of Tadarida brasiliensis. Taxonomy (NCBI): domain Eukaryota; kingdom Metazoa; phylum Chordata; class Mammalia; order Chiroptera; family Molossidae; genus Tadarida; species Tadarida brasiliensis. The sequence continues at coordinate 112,095,593 of CM061261.1, forward strand.
TCGGGGGGGGGCATGGGGACCTCGAGAGAAGTCACAAAGGGGGCGGCCGGCGTGCGTGCAGCTGCTGTCCGGGAGAGTCCGTGATTTCCTCAGGCCCCTCACTGAGCTGCACAAGAGGCCAGGGTGTTGAAGTGGCCGTTCCTGCAGGGCAGACGGCACGTCTGAGGGTCGAGCCCAGGCGTGGAGACCTGCGGGTCAGTGCAGGACACCAGCATCGGGGACCAGAGCTCACACACAGACGTCCATGGCGAGCAGGAAGATACGACCGCCCCACCCGCCAAAAACCACCGGAGCCGCGTCCTCGGGTCTGAGTCAAGGCTCCGCGATGGCCGAGGGCCCTGCAGGTCCCCTGTGTGGAAACTCGGAGGAAGGCGTGGCCTGAGACGGGGAGGAAGGCAGGGTCAAGGCGACTGTCCGTCCGTGCTCTCCTGTCGGCAGCCGTGGGTGGAGCTTGTCTGTGCTGCGTTTCTGTGAAACAGCCGCCACTGACCGTGGGCTCCGAGTAGCAGTCACTTCGCGTGTGGGAGATCGTGCGCAGGTGGCCCGCCCGGGGGCGTTTGTGTGGCCACCGCGAGCCGGCGGTCAGCGGGGGGCCTGTCAGCGGCCCTCTCTCTGAGAACAGTCTCGGGGGCCCCCCGGGGCCTCGTCAGCACGTGGGGGCCAGGCCCTCCTTACATTGGGACCACAGACGGGACTCTTCACAACGCCCGGAGGCCACGCAGGCCCCCGCCCGCCAGATTCGGGGGGAGGCTCCCCGAGGTGTAAATGTGGGCGCATGGTTCACTGGGGCCCCCACTGACTGTACCCCACAAACCAGACCACTTTCTTTTCAAAACCTCTCTAGCAGGTGCTCAAACCCCTGACCAGGGTCCCCAGACCTACGTGGCCAGACCCCCACCCAAAACCAAACGCACCGCACCCTGACCCCTGTGCTCCACTCGCCCCTTGGCGGCGCCCCCGCCCTGTCTTTGGTCTGCACTGGCTGGAGCCGCCCCTGCGCCCTGCCCCCTGGAGCCCACTCAGCCTCCGCCGGCGTACCACAGGCCTGTTCCCGTGGATGGCGGTCAGTCTCGGGCCCTCAGTGCACGTGGCAGCCCTCGGTAAACGCTCCGCGCGTGAGAGGGACAGGCGGTCGTGGCCATGGAAGTCGACGGAACCGTGGGATGTGCTCCTGGAGGAGAGTCGGTCCACAGGCCCTGAGCTCCAGCACGAGGACCAGCTTTCTCCAGACGTGGCCTCGACCCCAAGAGCCAGGGCTCAGGCTCAACCCCAGGGCAGAGGAGCGAAGCTGCAGCCTTCGTGAGGCCGTGGGGCGGCGCCCAGCCTCCGGCCCTCCGGGGTGGGCCTGCACGGGGTCTCAGCAGGCTCGGCCTGGCAGCCTGTGGAATATGAGGAGCTAAAGGACCTTACGTCAGTGGTGCTCACCAAACCCAGGAGTGGACGAGATGCTTGTGCAGTTTTATTTTCCTTAAATACGAAGTTGTTCACATCATAGGTCGCAAGTGCGGGACCTGAGACGAAGCCAGGCCTGTGGTCGGGGACGCCTGAGCCCAAAGGGCCAGTTTAGGAATAGTGTGTGCAGGGTGTACGTGAGTGTGCGGGTGTGCACGACTGTGTGTGCAGGGTGTACGTGAGTGTGCGGGTGTGCACGACTGTGTGTGCAGGGTGTACATGAGTGTGCGGGTGTGCACGACTGTGTGTGCAGGGTGTACGTGAGTGTGCGGGTGTGCACGACTGTGTGTGCAGGGTGTACGTGAGTGTGCGGGTGTGCACGACTGTGTGTGTAGGGTGTACATGAGTGTGCGGGTGTGCACGACTGTGTGTGCAGGGTGTACGTGAGTGTGCGGGTGTGCACGACTGTGTGTGCAGGGTGTACGTGAGTGTGCGGGTGTGCACGACTGTGTGTGCAGGGTACGTGAGTGTGCGGGTGTGCACGACTGTGTGTGCAGGGTGTACATGAGTGTGCGGGTGTGCATGACTGTGTGCAGGGTGTACATGAGTGTGCGGGTGTGCACGACTGTGTGCAGGGTGTACGTGAGTGTGCGGGTGTGCATGACTGTGTGTGCAGGGTGTACATGAGTGTGCGGGTGTGCACGACTGTGCGCGCGGGGCATGTCAGGGTGTGAGTGTGCGGGTGTGTCAGGGTGTGAACAGGTGTGTCAGGTGTGAGGGCAAACAGGTGTGTGTCAGGGTGAGTGAACAGGTGCGTGTCAGGGTGTGAGAGCGGGTGTGTTAAGGTGTATGAACAGGTGTTTCAGGGTGTATGTGAGCGGGTGTGTCAGGGTGTGTGAACAGGTTGCCAGGGTATGTGAGTGGGTGTGTCGGGGTGTGAACAGGTGTGCCAGGGTGTATGAGTGGGTGTGTCGGGGTGTGAACAGGTGTGCCAGGGTGTGTGTGTGAATGGGTGTGTCGGGGTGTGAACAGGTGTGCCAGGGTGTGTGTGTGTGTGTGTGTGAGTGGGTGTGTCAGAGTGTGTGAACAGGTGTGCCAGGGTGTGTGAGTGTGAGTGGGTGTGTCAGGGTGTGAACAGGTGTGTCAGAGTGAGTGTGAGTGGGTTGTGCACACTCACACTCTGCCCCCTGCTGTGCTGTGTGAGCAGGGACACCAGCTGGCCTGGGTGCTCAGCTCTCCACCCGGCGCATTCGCAGCCGAGCCCATGTGGGTCATATTTCGCTTGCCCTGGTCGTCCAGCTGGCGCTCGGTGGTGACGGCACAGCGCGGCCCCAGCCAGCGGCCTGCACCTCCGCCTGGCTGGTCCCAGGACCGTGGCCGAGCGGAGCACTGGTGTGTCCTGGCTGCAGGGCTCAGGCCCCGCGCCGTGAGTCTCTAAGAGACTTCTGGAAGTTTCCCAGATCGGACACCGCAGCCAGGGTTGCAGCTCACGCCGGAAGTCATGACTTGGCGTGGAGGAAGAGCCCTCTCCTTCCAGACTTTCCTGGCGCTGACGTGGGAAAGCGGGATGGGCCGGCGTCCGTGCACCCACAGCTGTCGTCCCCGTGCTCACCGCGTCAGCCCGCAGGCCGACCTCCCCCGTGCCGCGCCTGCCCCCTGATGGGCTCACAGCGGCGTGGGGCCGATGTGCGGGCAGCAGGGGCCCCAGGATCGCTCTGGAGGTCACGCTGGCTTCCAGCGAGAGGAGGGGGAGCAGTGAGCCAGCTGCCTCTCTCCTAAGCAGGCCTCTTCCCGTGCCCTGGCCTCAGAGTAGGGAGACGACCCGACCGTTCTGAGTCACACGACCTTCCGAGCAGTCAGGGGGGGCTGGCGGAGGGGTGGACCGTGGCAGTGAGTGTGCCCAGGGGCCCCAGACCCCTGCCCCCCAGCTGGCCCGAGCTCCGGCTCAGGAGGTCCCAGGAAGTGCCCTCAGCCCAGAGCAGGGATGTGGCTCCAGCCCAGGGACCTCACTCCCTGCAGGGCTGTTCCGGGGGCCCCAGGCTGACCTCCGAGGTCAGCGTTTGAGGGACCTTGGAGGGGAGGGCAGTGCCGCTGTATGTCTGGGAGGTGGGGTGAGCGTGCCCTCTGGGCCCTCTGGGCCCTTCATGGCCCCAGGACATGCCTGACCCCCCAGGGCACAGTGGCTGATGGGGGCACGGGGCTGGCCCAGGTGTGGGCGGGGGCCTCTCCACGGGCACCCCCGGGAGCTCCGAGGGCCAGCCCAGGCGTCTCACTCCTCCCTCGTGTGGGTTCCACGGAAACCTGTCCAGGTGAGCGACTGCTCGTTTCCTCCGATTTGCCTCAGAACACACCTCTCTGCCTCCAGGTTCTGCCCCGGGGCAACTTCCCAAAGGTGGAGACCCTGCTGTCTGTGGGCCACGGCCCCGGGCTCCTGGCGGGAGGGCGTGGGGACGAGGGCGGCTGGGCGGCCCCGACTCCTCTCCTCGTCGGCTTCCCGACCACGGCAGTGTCCCGAGGCTGTGGGAGAACGTGCTTTTACGTCAGCTGGGAGATGGAACCAGCTCCCGGGCCGCACGGCTCACGTGTTCGACTTCGGCAGTCTTGGTGGATCAGAGCCCTTCCGCCGTCAGCACGAGTCCCAGAGGTTTCGTCACCAGGGCCGCCCAGGCCTCATCCCCGCGGGAGCTGCGTGGAAACGGGGCCCGTGGGGGCGGACGCACCCCATGCACGCTGGCTGCACACTGTCTGTCCTCTGCCGTGGGGGCGTCGGGTGGTGGCCACTTTGTGTCTGTTGAGCTCAGTGCTGCCCGTGGAAATCCCACGATGGCCCCTTGGAGGAACCACCGTGCTGGGTCCGTCCCACGGCACGTGGCTAATTCCCTTCCCACTCCAGTCTCTGCGCCAGGCAGCTGGCCCCAGCAGCTCTGTGGGGACATGGCCCAGTGTAGGCCTGGGGAGGGGTCCAAGGATGGAGGCCGCAAACGTGACAGACCCCCCGACGCACCCTCAGCTGGTCTGACACTCACGACCCGACCCTGAGTGCCTGGGACCAGCATCTGATCCCCCTCCCCGACCCTCTGCTCCGTCAGGCCCTGCACAAGCTTCTCAGCATCTCTGGGGAGGCGGCCACCTATGTACACATCCTCCTTCCCCGACAGCGAGCAGCGGAGGGCGGCGCAGGTCCCACGCAGGCTGTGATGCCTCCCGGTGTCTGTGTGCAGGCTGGGACAGGTGGCTCAGCTACTGTGAACCAGCGTGCAGCCCACACCTGGGCCGGCTGACCACGGGAGGAGGCGGCGGGCGTGTGGGTGGCCGAGGCCTGCGTAGGCTGGGGCCCCGGCAGTGGGCGTCCTGGCCCTCAAACCCAGGACTCTTTTCGCCCCGGCACTTGGCTATCCCCTGTTGGCTGCCTGACACAGCTCCCGGGCCAGGCCGAGGTCCCCGGGGCCGTCCCAGCTCTGGGGGACGCCCCACAGCGCGTGACAGCCAGACAAACGCCCAGGACAGCCTGTGGGGCTTGGGCCTTCGAGAGGACCGGTTGGGCCAGGACAGCCGAGGTGCTTGACCAAGCCCGCCTACCGGCCGGGGAGCCTCCTGGTGGGTGTGGAGGGAGGCCTCTCTGGTGACTCACGCGGCAGGGAATTCCCTGATGACTGGGAATATTTTTACTTCTGGGCTTGTGCACAGTTCCTGCCGAGAGCCCGGCGCTCCTGATAAGGCCGAACACAAAGGCCCATTCAGGCCGTTTCCCTTCCCAGCGCCGCTGCCGCGGGACACCCGGGCCCCGCCAGGCCCCGCAGGAGGAGCAGCCCGGCCGCACTGTGCAAAGGGAACCAAGCCTGCCGGTCTGCTCAGGGCTGAGGCTACACCGTGGGCTGGCCTTGGTCCCGTCCCCCGAACAGTGGCCGCGTGTGAACAGACGCTGGTCTCAGAGGCAGCGGCTCCTTCAGGAGCTCTGAGCAGACACAGGAGCGCCGGGGCCCTCCCCTCGGAGCAGCCACAGACAGGAAGACCCGGGAGACGGGCCAGTGCCCCGCGGTCCTGCGCGCCCTGGGCAGTGGCGGGCGTGCTGAAGGGGCCTCGAAAGGCTCGCATGCTTTGGGGGTCCCAAGAGCCCAGCCTGCGTGTCTGCGTGTCGGTCCTGAAGGACCCGATTGTCGGAGGCCGTGGGGGAGCGGGGCCGGCGGAGACAGGCGCACAGGCCCCGGGCGGGGGCTGCTTTGCCGGGTTCCTGAGGCTCTGATGCCAACATGCGTTCAGTTTCCGTCGTTTCTTCCTGGAGAGGATGTGGGCGCTGACCCCGGGGCGAGGTCCGTATCTTGTCGAGAGGGTCATGTGCGCAGGCCCGGCGTCCCGGAGGCTGGCATGGTGTCCCGTGACTCACGCTTCCTGTCCGTGTCCACCTCTGCCCCGCCGCAGTCACTGCGAGGGCAGAAAAGGAGTTTGATTCTCTCGTGAGTTAGGATTTGTGGCGCGCTCCTGCTTTGCAGACAGAGCGTGCGTAGGGACGGGTGCTCCTGGAGGAGCCGACCGTGAGCCAGAGGAAGGCGGCCCCGTGGGGCTGATGTCTGTAACTCAGGACTCGCAGGGCCGCCCCCAAGCAGGCGCCTGCCGGACCAGCCTTCCAACCCCCGAGTCCGGTTTGCGGAGGGTCCCGGTTATTTGGGGGCCCGACCTGCCTCCCTGGGGCCCCAGCCCCGGAACAAACCCCTTTCATGGGCTCCTTGGAGAGGCTATTTTTTAAAACATGCAAACGGCCACTAAAGTTAAACGTACCGTGGATTTTACGTGTCTGTGTCCTGACGTGGCAAGGAGTCGTCAGAGAAAGGATCTTCTCTTTTACCCCTTGGACCTGGCTCCTGGGCCCTGCTTGTTAATGACTCTGCCCCCCAAAGGCACAGAGGGCCCTGCCAGCGGAGGCCACTGTGAACCCCGGGTCTGGGGCTGGTGGGCAGCAGCCAGCACCCAGCCTGGTTCCTGGTCTGAGGACAGGGCACTTCTCACTCGGGCCCCCTGGTTCCCCTGGGATCACCCTTGGAGATGGGCATGTGGAGACCCTTCCCTGACAGATGTGGGGGTGATATTGGTAGAGGGTGATTTCTGGGGGTGCCCCTACCCTGCAGTGAGACTGTACCCACAGAGCCAGGTCTTTGGGGCCCGAGCTTGAGTGTGAGTCTCCCAGGTCTTCCCAGGTCCGCTGTCAGTCACCCACCACAACTCTCTGCTGCTGCTGGTGAGCAGCCCGCGTGGCTGAGCAGGCGGGGCGGGGCCTGGGCCAGGGCGCGAGTTTGCAGACGGTCAGCCAGGCACCAGAGTGACCGACTTCTCGCACCCCTTTCTTCCAGACGGCCACCACATCTGGGAGATGGAGGCGAAGACGGACCGGGACCTGTGCAAGCCGGTGAGTGTGGCTCAGGTGGGCACAGGGCCGCGGGCCCGGGGTCACCACGCGGGGGGCTCCTGCCCGGGCACACGGCTGCTCGCTGACGGAAAACGACTGGTCGACGCGACGGGAAGACGCAGGAGGGACAGAAGCAACTGGGAGGCAGGTCCTGGAGCCAGTGCTCTCAGGAGGCTGGCGAGGCGAGACCAGGGCTGCGAGCAGGACGGACCCCTGCGGGCTGGAGGCCTCGCGGTGCGGATGTGACGGACGGGCTCACGTCGGGCCGGCGGCTTCTCTGTGGCCCCCGCTGCCTGGTCCCAGGCCCCCACACTGTCCCCCCGAAGGCCGCTGCTCTGAGCCTGAGGGGGCACGCGGTGGGCAGTTCCCCCAGCGTCCTTAGCAGTGACTCAACTCACGTCCTCCTCAGAGAACACCCACCGCTGAGCACACTCTGGTTTTGAACGTGAGACGGAAGGGACTGTGTCCCCCGGGCTGGCTGACTCCCTCTGCCGACGAGCGGTGGGCGGACAGCTGGGGACCCTGCCCCGTGTGTTGGGGCGCCCAGCTGGCTCTCGGACCACACGTACGCTCAGCCTTTCCCAGCTCTCTCGGTACCTGAGAAATGGTTGTTTCTTTGACTGGTTACTCGTGGAGACCACGTTTTGTCTGGAATCGTGGCGCCATCCCAGCTCTGTTTTGGTTACGTGGCCTGGCGTGTCTCGTCCGCCCCTTTCCTTGAGATCTGTGTCTTCGTGTTTGAGGTTCGCTCCCTGCAGACGGCAGGGGCTGGTCTTGGTCCCTGGGTGGTGCCTGGTTCGCGGGGTGTGTGGGGACCGTGGTGTTCACGTTCAGGGTGACGAGGACTCGTGCCCACGGGTCTGCATTTCCCACCGAGTCCTGGGAAAGCTGCAGGGTCGAGCTGACGGGAGCCCCTGGGGCTGGCAGGAGGTCTGTGGGGGACATTCCCATCCCCCCGTCTCTGGAGCACGGTCCGCTGAGGGCAGCGTGGACGGTCCTTCTGAAAGAGCGGGAGACGGGACATACCGTCAGATTAGTACTTACTTGGGGGCTCCCTGTGGGCCCTGCACGGCTGATCGTGTGCACGGGCACCTGGGCCGTGGGGCTGGCCCACGTGATCTGGGTACCGCTCTCTGTCCGTGGCAGCAGGACCCCGCGGCACGACGGGGCCTCACGGCTGCGTGGAGGCAGTTCCGGGACGGTACTGGGGCTGATCACAGGGAGAAGCATCGTCCCCTGTCACTCAGCTTCCTTGTCCACACTCCACTCCACTTACTGGAGCCCCCAGGTGGGGTCAGAGGGGGAAGGTCCCTCCCTGGCCCCGGGTGGACCTGTGTTCAGGAGTGTGCTGGCCGGGAGCTCACTCGCACATCCCGGGGCCCTGGCTGACTCTCTCGTCCTCTCGCCTCCCGAGGAGCTCATTGGGACCTGCTGCAGCCCCAGGCCATTCGGCTTCCAGACGGGGACCCCAGCCCAACCAGCCCACGAGCTGCAGTCTGCACGGGCCTGTGATCAGACCCCTGGCCGCCAGCCCGTCTGCCTCCAGGGCACGCTTCCCCGAATCTCCTCTGCTCCTCCACGGGCCACCCCACGTGGCCCTCACCCTGGGCTCCCCAGGCCGGCTGTGGCTGCTGCCCCCACAGCCCCTGCAGAAACCGTGTGTCTTGTATTAGAATCATTCCTGCCACGTTTGCGTGTTCAGATTTCCTGTCGTTGAGTTTTCTGTTTTACCGTGAATGGTTGCACGCTTTAAAGGAAGACTGACAGTTGTGTGTTTTAAGAGAAACACACACGTGAGTAACGATACACTGTCTCACGGTTCCATCCTTATCTCTCAAAGGAGGTTTGCCGTTACATTTTTTTCTAATTATAAGGAGAATGTCCCGTTCCCTGTGGTAATGGGTGTGGGTGTATGTCTACACCTTCACACACGTGTACATGTACACTGTAGCGCAGACATTTTTAAACAAAGCGGGATTGTGCTGTGTGTACAGTTTACGTTCTGTCACGAGCAATTCAGACAACAGATGTTCCCACAGCGAGTCACATGACGGGAGTGTCAGCCATCAGCCTGCCCCTCGCTGGGTGTTTCGGCTCTCGCGCCCCGTGGGGAGAGCGCTCAGCCACAGACTTTGTCTGTTTGGAGGGTTGAAGCCGTCTTCCTGAGCCCACATCAAAGCCCACAGGCCCTCTGGCCCCTCAGAATTTGCAGAAGCATCCCGTGAAGTCGAGGGGCTCCCAGGGTGCATGCCCACCCCCCCGCATGTCCCGGGGCCCCCTCGCAGCCACAACGGTCAAGGCCTCGCGCCTCTCTCGTTTCCAGTCTCAGCCCAAGGAAAGTCTCTTTCTCTCCTCTGCGGAGCTCAGGCTTCTCTGCCTGCCGACTCCGCGCCTGGCCTGCGTTCCTACCGTGTCTCCCCACCTACGACCGAGGGCTCGGGAAACAACCCATGAGCAGTGTCTTTCTCTTTATCTTGCTGGTCAAAATGGGAAACTGAGGCTCAGGAGTGTCAGAGCGAGGGTGGACCCCAGCCCTGGGCAACCCCGAGCCAGGCTGCCAGTGCCCGCAAGGAGCCCGTGAGGGCACCGCTCACTCCCGACGTCCCCTCTTGGCCCCCCGGGCTTCGGGTTGTTAGTGGTGAAGGGACAACAGGCTGAGGCGGATGAGACGTGTGGTGCTGCTGAAGGACACGGAGTCGTGGCCAGAGGGCCCGGGGCGGGGCTGCCTCTGCGCTCACAGACCTCTGGGACCCCAACTCTTTCCCTGTGGAAGGAGGAGGCCTGGCCTGGGGCTCCCTTCAGGTTGGAACACTCTGAAGGTTTCATCATGAACACGAGTCCATCGATTATGCTATTAATCTGGGAAATGAGCTACAGTTACTGCAACAAAGAAGTTACACGATGGACTTTTCTGGTACCTTTTCCCTACTTGTTTACTGAAATCAGGACATGAAAGGGTGGAGCTCTTTGGTGTGAAATGTGCCCCCACCACCCAAAATCCGGGGCAGCTCCGTGCCTCCTCCGCCCGGCTCGGGGCCACCAGACAGCCCAGCGAGCGCAGGCAGCCGGGTGCGGTGTACAGATGCAGCCCACCCCTCCCCCAGGCTGCCCCGCTGAAACCTGCTTTCGTACCCGTACCTGAAAGAGCATGGTCCTGTGGAACTTGCTGATTTTTATTTTAGAACGTGGGAAGGTGACCCCTGCCGCCCAAACTGCCCTTCTCCGTCCCTGGCTCCACCCCCTGACCGCCCAGCGCCCAGCTCTCCTACCCTTCCATTGAGCGAGTCTGGGAGTCTGTGACGGGCTCCGGGCCATTGTCCTCACAGACCCTGTCCCCAGAGACATGTCTCCGGGAAGCACCTGCCAGGGTCTTCATTGCCAGTTTCCTAGACAGGTGCCCGGCTCCATCCACAAGACAGCGCATGGAAGGCTGGCTTTTATTCTCAAAGGTCACTGACCCTTTGCTGTAAGGCAGACAGCAGCGTTTGGGGTCAGCTGCCCCGTGGCTGGTTCACTCTCAGTATTTGCAGTGGCTTCTCTCCTGCACTGAGTCAGTGGCCACTTAGGTGAAGCCCCAGCCCCTCACCCCCACCTCAGACCACCTCTCGGCTCTGGGTGTGCAGGACAGCAAGGACCCTCTTCCCCGCGAGCCCACCTGTGACCAGCAGGCCAGCTGCCCCCTCATGTGCCCGGAGGCCCCTTCCGACAGCGGACGGGTGGGGAGCTGTTCTGTGTGAGAACTCCTCAGGGGTGAGGTGCTAACCCTCCTGTCTGACCTCTCCCGCTAGAACTCGCTGGTGGTCGAGATCCCGCCGTTTCGCAATCAGAGGATCACCAGCCCCGTGCAAGTCAGCTTCTACGTCTGCAACGGGAAGAGGAAGAGAAGCCAGTGCCAGCCCTTCACCTACCTGCCTGCCAATGGTAATGCTCTCTTTCTAACCTTGCGTGCTGCGAGCGAGCCGGTGGGGTGCTTTTTCTGAAAGACGCTCCCGCTGCAGAACACCACCGTTACATTGTATCTTTAAGCTGTTACTGTCCTGTTAGCAAGACCATGTTGCCAATTCCTTTAAAAAAAAAAAAAGAAAAGAAAAGAAAAGCGAACCTTCCAGTGTATTTTCCTTCGTTACTGTTGGCGGTGGGGACAGTGTGTGGGGGTGATTACTGATCATTTTGCGGGCTGCTTGCAAATACGGAACAGCCAGGGGAGGAGAAGTCTCAGCTCCTGGACTCAGCGGGCTCGTGTGCGTTTAAATTCTGTAGATGTTTAAGGTGGGAGCACACAGCTATAATTATTTTGCAGGTGCCTTTGGAAATAACCCTTGCTATTAAGCCTAAAGGCTGCTGCCTGATGTGGTCATTAAGTAACATTGACGTTTCTGTGCTGGTGCTGAAATCCCCCAGGACGTTATTCCTTGCGTAATCGCATCGTCCCGTGACCATGAGGCGCTCAGGCCCACATTCCTTTCACTCAGCCGCAAAGTCTTCTCGTTCAGAGCATCCGTCTGCACGTTCTCAGGATGGCGTATCACTTAAAAAAAAATCCGCTTTCTTGTCAACGTTTTAGGTTATTTTCTTAAAGAAACGTGTGTCTCCACCCCTTGCACTAGTAGACAGTGACCGAGTGTGCCCAGAGCCATGCCCGGCGCTGGGCCCGTCACCCTGGCAGCGAGTGTGCGTGGAGGACGGCGAGCGTTGCCCTGGTCTCCTTGTTCCTGGGCGCTCGCTGCGCAGTCTCCTCCTACTGCAGCCTGCTCTCTGAATGCACAATAGTTGGGAGGGAAACTGTACCCGAAGCTCATAGCAGGAGCAGCCGTGTTGCCATCTTAGTGAAATGAAGACTTTTTTGAAGGTTTCCGTTTTCTCTAAATGCAAAGTGTCATTTGCAATAGACCAGATCGGGAAAAGCTGCAGAATGTCGGTGTCGCTATTAAACGGTTGAAATGAACTGTTCTCAAGGCAAATACGAGCCTTTGAAGGTTTGAAAAATAAGGTTTTGCTGTGGAATTGCCAAGAGCGTGTACACGGCAAGGGTGTGGGGTCCGCAGCCCGTGGGGCGGGGCCAGGAGAGGGGTTGTTCCCGCGTTCCACGGCTCCTTCAGGCGTCTGTGATCTGTATGCACGTACGTCATAATCCTGTTCATTCTGGAATAAGGTACAATGTCTCTTAAAAGAAAATATTTAGTCTTTTTTTGAAAATGTAATGATTATGTCCTAATTAAACTTCGACCATGGTTAACTGAATATTGAATGTTTTAAAGAAAACCTAGGCCTGATAGAGAAGCATTTCTGTGTAAAACAATTTGAAAATAGCTCTCTAGTCCCTGATGCACATTCACCAGCCCAGGTGCTGCACACTCACCATGTCCGAGTGGAAGGAGCCTGTGTGTGGTGTGCACACCCTCTCACAGGCGGGGGACCGGGCCCCCGAGGACGCATACTGAGACCAAGGTGCTGCAGGGCTGTCCACCTGCCATCCTGTGTCATCACCTGCAGCAGTCCTGCAGTCCTGTCTCACTCCACAGAGCTAGAGCTCCCTCTGCCCCAGCAACCACAGCTCCGTGCTCTCCGTCTGCCCAGGTGCAACATCACCAAGCTCTGTGTCTGCCCAGCACCTCCGTCACCACACTCTCCATCTCCCCCAGGTCCTCCATCACCACGCTCTGCATCCCCCCCAGGTCCTCCATGACCACACTCTGCATCTCCCCCAGGTCCTCCATCACCACGCTCTCCATCTCCCCCAGGTCCTCCTTCACCACGCTCTCCATCCCCCCCAGGTCCTCCATCACCACGCTCTCCATCTCCCCCAGGTCCTCCATCACCACGCTCTCCATCTCCCCCAGGTCCTCCTTCACCACGCTGTCCATCTCCCCCAGGTCCTCCTTCACCACGCTCTGCATCTCCCCCAGGTCCTCCTTCACCACGCTCTCCATCTCCCCCAGGTCCTCCTTCACCACGCTCTCCATCTCCCCCAGGTCCTCCATCACCACGCTCTCCATCTCCCCCAGGTCCTCCATCACCACGCTCTCCATCTCCCCCAGGTCCTCCATCACCACGCTCTCCATCTCCCCCAGGTCCTCCATCACCACGCTCTCCATCTCCCCCAGGTCCTCCATCACCACGCTCTCCATCTCCCCCAGGTCCTCCTTCACCACGCTGTCCATCTCCCCCAGGTCCTCCTTCACCACGCTCTGCATCTCCCCCAGGTCCTCCTTCACCACGCTCTCCATCTCCCCCAGGTCCTCCTTCACCACGCTCTCCATCTCCCCCAGGTCCTCCATCACCACGCTCTCCATCTCCCCCAGGTCCTCCATCACCACGCTCTCCATCTCCCCCAGGTCCTCCATCACCACGCTCTCCATCTCCCCCAGGTCCTCCATCACCACGCTCTGCATCTCCCCCAGGTCCTCCATCACCACGCTCTCCATCTCCCCCAGGTCCTCCATCACCACGCTCTCCATCTCCCCCAGGTCCTCCATCACCACGCTCTCCATCTCCCCCAGGTCCTCCATCACCACGCTCTCCATCTCCCCCAGGTCCTCCATCACCACGCTCTCCATCTCCCCCAGGTCCTCCTTCACCACGCTCTGCATCTCCCCCAGGTCCTCCATCACCACGCTCTCCATCCCCCCCAGGTCCTCCATCACCACGCTCTGCATCTCCCCAGGTCCTCCATCACCACGCTCTCCATCTCCCCCAGGTCCTCCTTCACCACGCTCTCCATCTCCCCCAGGTCCTCCTTCACCACGCTCTCCATCTCCCCCAGGTCCTCCTTCACCACGCTCTACCTCTCCCCAGGTCCTCCATCACCACGCTCTCCATCTCCCCCAGGTCCTCCTTCACCACACTCTCCATCTCCCCCAGGTTCTCCTTCACCACGCTCTACCTCTCCCCAGGTCCTCCATCACCACGCTCTCCATCTCCCCCAGGTCCTCCTTCACCACACTCTCCATCTCCCCCAGGTCCTCCTTCACCACGCTCTCCATCTCCCCCAGGTCCTCCTTCACCACGCTCTGCATCTCCCCCAGGTCCTCCTTCACCACGCTCTACATCTCCCCCAGGTCCTCCATCACCACACCCTCCATCTCCCCCAGGTCCTCCATCACCACGCTCTCCATCTCCCCCAGGTCCTCCTTCACCACGCTCTACATCTCCCCCAGGTCCTCCATCACCACGCTCTACATCTCCCCCAGGTCCTCCTTCACCACACCCTCCATCTCCCCCAGGTCCTCCATCACCACGCTCTCCACCTCCCCCAGGTCCTCCATCATCAAACTCTCCATCGACCCCAGGTCCATATTTCTGGTGACATCTCACCTGGTCCCCTCTCCCTCTAGCTGGTGCCTCACCTTTATCCACAGAGCCCTTGTCCGTCCTGCTAGCGCTGACCCATCAGCTCTCGAAGGCCTGGACTTCCCAAGCCTTTCTGGTGGTGGAGCCCTGTTTTCATCAGTCCTCATCTCCTTTCATCACTTGTGTCTGAATTTGGTCGTACCCATGGAGCTGGAGGTGCCCACGCTTCCCTGGGAGTGCCCCAGCCGTCCCTGCCTTCCTGGGGTGGGTTTGCCCAGCCCTGTGGGGTTCTGACCGCTCGACACGTCACTAGCCTGTGAGCTCCCCGAGAGCAGGGACCACCGCCTGCATCTGACCCCGAGCCTGACTTGTGGGGCTGTCCTCGTGTGGTTTTGAAGATAAATAAATGTACGAATGATGAACGAGAGCTCCAGCTGCAGTTTGGTTTGGTGTTTTCCTCGCCGTGCATCGCCCCTCCTCAGCCCGGGACCCGAGCCACTCTCCGCTAAGTAGGTGGGAGTGGGCACAGGGCCCGGGCCGGCCCCTGCGTGCTGGAGGTCCACTTCGAGCGTCTGCGCCCAGCTGCATTAGGCCAGTGCCCCGTCCCCAAGACCAAGTTGCCACCCTGATTCCTAAGACACAGCGCCCTGGGGGCAGGGCTCTGCGGTGGGCGCACGCATGCCATTCACCAGGGAATTCACCTGATTTCAAGGCACCTCGGTTGTGAGAGGATAGCGCCCCCTCCAGGCTCGGGGCCGTGTCCACGTGACGTGGCAGGAGCCTGCCTCGGTGGTGGTTGTGCTCGTGGGAATGGGCAGACTCTCTTCAAGCTCCTGAAATGTACGAGACCACGGAAATACATCCATTTAAACCCCACCCAGATTCATTTTCACGTACAGGTGTGTAAGGTCAAGTCTCATTTTAGGCTTTCTTTCGAAATTGGGTGGAAGTAAGGGTGTCGTGTGGCTTTACTGCTCTCGGCTGTAGGACAGGGACCTCGGGACGGGCCCCTCTCGCAGAACCGCCCACGGCAGCTTGGGACCCTCCTCTGTGCCAGACTCTGGTTTTCAGGTGTGGAAGTTGGGGCGCTGTCGCTCGGCCGAGGGCCGTGAAGGGCCGACACCTTCCCCACCTCTTGTCTCAGCTCTCACGTCACCTTCTGATGACAGCAGATATACCTGCACCCTGCTCTCCGGGGGGACGCCCGCCTCGACCCCACCCCTGTCCCCGGGCAGAGTACAGAGGCCTCAGTCTGCACGGGCCCAGGACCGTCGGTGCCCTGACCCCTCCCTGGGGGCTGAGTGTTTAGCGGGGAAAAGCTCCCGGGTGAATGTCGGGCCCGGAACAGAATCACGGCAAACAGGAACCCCCTTGCACTCATGCCCTGGCCGTCCTGGGGTAGCAGGGCGGATGGAAGGACATTCGGCGCAATCCTAGTAAAGGCTGCAGAGGCTCCATGCACAGCCAGGACTTCCTCAGGGTTCTCTGTCACTGCCTTCGTTCAGCGGGCGGAAACCCACCTCCGGAAAGGACGCCGTGCGGGCGGCTGAGGGTCCCGGTGCCGCCACCGGACAGGTGTGGCCAGGAGGAGCCACGGCTCTGAGAGCTGTTCCAATAGGTCAGATGGAAGGTAGACAGGCCTGGCCTGCAGAGGCCTGGGGTGCGGTGAAGGTCCACGTCCGCGGTGCGCCCCCTGGTCAGGGATGAGCAGGGCAGGGGCCGGAGCTCACACGATAAAAAGAACTCCAAGTTGTGACCTCAGAATTGCATAAAATTAGAAAAATAAATTGTGACAAATTATTGGGTCTTGGGGAGTTTGTCTTTTGGTCTGAGATGTTTTTAGTTGTTTCCCAGAAATGCCTGTGAGCGCGTGGACCCCCTGCCCACCCGCCATTCATGGCTGTCTGGGTGCGGGTCCCAGACCCTCGCCAGGAAAGCCCAGACCCGTCTTTGCCGGGTCCTCGGTGGCCAGGACTTCCCGCCTGGGGACCTGCTTGTCCTCACAGACACACCCAGGGCCACGTGGTGACCGCACAGCTTTCTTCCCCAGCAGACCCTCTCGAGACTGTGGGGAGAAACAGCTTTGACACCTGGGAATGGCCGCAGACAGGGACACAGGCGCCCAGGACGGCCCTGCCTGGTGGGGAGAAGGGTTTGTGGGTGGCGTCAGTGAGCTGGAAGGACCTCCGCCGAGACGAGGGGCCCTCAGCGGTCCTGCTCGTTCACGTCAGACTCGGTTAAGCCAGTAATCATCGTAAGGCAGAGCCCCAGTCGAAAACACACCTCCACCTCAGAGGGGGAGAGGATGGTCGGTTCTGACTGTGATTCAGCCCAGCAGTCGGAGCGGAGTAAGCAGGAGGCAGGGACAGAGCCAGCGCCACGCAGGACACCCCGCGGGGGCCAGAGCAGGGCCCGGGGGCAGGCAGGGCCCCGCAGACCCCAGCACCGCGGCTGCCGATGGGGTGCCCCGCTCTGGCCCCCAAGGACTCTCGGTCGGATGCTCGCTGCCTGTCCCCAGCTGTCAGGCGGCTGGAGTGCGTCGGGGGGACCGGGGACCCCCAGCCTCTCGCCCGCCTGGGGCCTCGACCTCACAGCGAGCTCCAGGCCTCCTTCTCCACCAAGTGTTCTGGCTCATTCCCCCTGTTTTGCTCGCATTAAAGTTTAACCCCAAAGTAATTACCATCACAGACGGTGACTTACAGACTTCAGATGGCTCCTTGGCTTCTGGGAGAAGCATGGCTGGGGGACCTCAGCCTTGGGCCCCCTCACCCCGGAACCCCGCCTGGGCCCCAGCTCATACGTGTCCCTCATTTCATAGACAAAGAAATGAGCCTCCGGGAGCTTGAGCCGCTGGCCCTGGACATGACTGGCCTGCCGTGCGGCGTTCAGTGTCTGTCCCCAAGGCTGGTCACTTCCAGACCTGCAGGGTCCTGTGTGGGTCTCCTGCCAGGAGCGGGAGGTGCTGGGGGCCCAGCCACGGTCCTCATCACCCAGCACCTGCTGGCTTTCAGATAAAGCAGACCATGCCGACGTTTCTGACCCACGCTGTTCGTCCTGGGAGCTGAGGGGGACGGTGGGGGGCTGGAGGGGACCCCAGAACGCTCAGCTTGCAGGCCGCCGTGGCCGGCAGCGTCCTGGTCCAGCCCGAGGGAGTGGGTTGGTGTCGGGAGCGGGGCCAGCCCTGGCTGAGCCTGCCCAGGCTTTGATCCCCTCATTAAAGGCTCACAGAACAAAGAGGCTATTCTCATTAAATTCCCGTTTTTACTGACTCTCGTGTTATTCCAGCCGAAAAATGAGGGACCAGTGTCTTAATCTCTCTGTCCACGTTTTAACCCTGACGCAGAGGTGCCCCAGGCACCAGGTGATTCCCCGGAAGGGTGTGTCCCCCACGCCAGGCCCCGCCGGAGTGCGGACAGGCCAGGCTGGGCTGGCTGTCCTGGGCGGGGTGTGGGGTCAGGGTGAGGCAGGAGGCCTGTCTGTCCCCCAGGCTGTCCTCTCCTGGGCTCGCCTCCACTCACCCGGCCTGCACGGGCCCAGCTTCGAACGTGTGTGGCCCAAATGTTGCTGACATCCCGTCAGGGTCAGGTCGGGGCTGGGGAGTCCCCACGTGTTAGAAGATGGAAGCTTGGGGCACATACCCGAGGGCTCCCCGGGGCCGAGTGGTCTGCGTCGTGACCCCAGCCCTCTGACCCGGCGTTCCAGACCCAGGAGCTCCTGGGGAGAGCAGAATGGGTGGACCGTGGGACGGGCTCTGGGATCTGAACCGGAGCGGAAGTACTGGCGTGCCTGTGTGGGAGACAGAGCGTGGGCTGCGAGGGGCCAGGGACCCCGGCTCCTCCACAGGACCCAGCGGGCGTGGGAGGGTGGTCTGGTTTAGAAACTCGGGGGCCCTGGACACCAAAAGCAAAGGGACGTGTGAGTCAGGAGTGAGGCTGGACACCCAGGACGTGTGGGCTGAGACCACTCTGTGGCCTGGGCACCTGTCCCCGGGGCCTGTCCCCTGACACCTCCACAAGGGGTCATGTCCCGGCCGCAGGAGACCACTCCCTGGGCCTCGACCAGAACCGCAGCCCTCGGCCCACCGCGGGGTGTGAGCCATGTTCCCTCCCACGCAGTTTCGGCAATTGTTGGGTGAAATCTGATCAATGTATTTTTTGGCTTGTGGGGTCGGTTCTGACCGAGGTCAGCCACCAGTCTCACGGGGTAACAGTTCCGCACATCACGGGACCCAGAGGGACCGGCGGGTGCCCACCTGGAGCCGTGGAGCGGGCACCCAGCCGGGATGCGCCGACGCCCCGCGTCCCACAGCCCTGGGCCCGAGCGGCCCCCTCCCTCCCCGGCACGGAGATGAGTCGCGCCCCGGAGCTGCCGCTCTCATCTCGTGTTGAGGGTGAAACGCGGCGTGTCTGCAGCAGACAGGATGCCGTCTGCTCTGTGTTCTGGGGTTCAGAACAAAACCTCTTTGTCCAGGTGAGGAAGGGACCCGGGAAAGCAGTTCAGGCTGAAACGGCCGAGGTCACCAAGACTCGGGGTACAGTGAGAAGGGCTTGGCTGGAGGGCGAACCCCAGCCTGCGCCCAGCCCCTCCCACAGTCGGTCGTTGGCGTGCCTCCCGTCTCCCGGTCCCGTTCCACCTGGTGAGCAGACGTCACTGCAGGTGAACAGGGTCTGATGGGCCCGGGCCCCGTACCCCCTGCCCCGTCATGGGCGGGGGGCCCAGGTCAGGTGCCGGCAGGGTGGGTGCCAGTGAGCACCCCTTCCGGCGGGAGGCGCTGCCCCTTCACTGTCCGGTCCCCGCAGGTGGACAGAGCAGGGTCTCTTTCCTGTTGGGCCACAGCCTGTCGGTCAGGACCCGCCCTCAGGGCCCGTGGAGCCTGAATTACCCCCTAAAGGCCCATCTCCAGATACAGCCATATTGTGGGCTAGGGCCTTGACCCATGGATTCGGGGACACAGTCCAGTCTGAGGCCCCAGCACTGGGCGCTGCTCCCAGCCCACTGCTGGCCCCACAGACAGGCAGCCGTCAGGAGGAGGAGGGAGGAGGGGACCCAGCGTGACCCCGAGTGTGGAGTGTAGCTTGTTCCCAACGGGCCGTGTCCTCCGGCCTTACAGGGGATGTTCTCTGTTACAGCGGGGAGACTGAGGCTCCAGGGACTCTCGTGTTGATCCCCTAGGACAACAGCTAGTGGGGGACGCGGGACTCGCCCAGCTCAGGCTCGCCCGGTGGGAAGCTCGGGGTGGGGAACCGGCAGACGGCCGTTGTGAGGCTGCGGGTGGGTGGGGTCCTCGGGGAGAGCCTGGCTCACTCATCTCAGTTCATCCCCAAACTGCCGTGTGCTCCTGGCCCATCGCTGGGACGATGCTCCCCAGGGCTCGGGGGCGGGGGACCTGCTGCCCCCATGCTGGGACAGACACTCTGAGCCTCAGCGCCCTGGACTGAGCGGCCGTGGGAGGGGTGGGGGCTTCACAGTGTGTGTGGAGAGGACTGGCGATCAGCACGGACCCCTCCCACGCAGCTGTCTTAGCAAACGTGGGTTATAGACGCCCCACCGGTCACGTGGCGCTTCTTGCGATGGGCTCCGGTGACCGTCCCCCCCGCAGACGGGCAAGTGCAGTGGGCACCATGAGGTCAGCAGACACTGCGTCCCAGGGAGTCTCGGTCCTGGGAGCGCACCGCTCCCGGCGCAATGAGCCCGCCTGCCGCAGCGAGACGGGCACCCCCGCGGCCTGTGCGCACACGTCCTCCCTCCCCCTCGCTGACGGGAGGCAGGAGGCGTCTCCGAGGAGGCTGATTCACAGAGAGGCGTTCATTTCCTCCGAAACCCACGCAAGAAATACAATTAGACGCCCAGGGTCGCGGTGTGGCCTGCGGCTCCGTCTCTGGGGGGCCCTGCTGACATTTTCCACGTTACTGCACGCACCCGGCTGGGCCGGAGCGTCTGTCTGAGCCTGCAGCCAGGCGGTTTGTCCTGGAGCCCCTCCCGGGTGCTGAGCACTAGGGTGTCTCTGTCCTGGGGCTGTGCGGAGCCCCGGAGCGGGCAGGGGTCACCCCGGGACGTGCACACGAGTGTGTTCCCACAGGGAGCCTGTCTCCATGGCCTCGTGTGGCGTACAGCGGACACGGCGTGCGGGGAGGGGAGCACGTTTCCGGAGAGGCTCAGGCACCTCGTGGGTGTAAGTGGCAGAGGCCCCAGACACGGGGGACATCGGAGCGAAGGCCCCACCCAGGAGGTTACTGGGGAGTCCTGGGGGGACTGGGCAGGGGTGGGGACCAGCCTCGGGACGTCCACCCTTTTGTAGCGAGAAGGTGTCTCCTGAAGCCGCTGGTGGTGCTGCGTTTGCTGCGTCCTCCCCCTCACCATCTCGCAGAGCCCCCACAGGAATGTTCCTGAGACTTTCCCAGAAGGAGGCCCTGGGAGCAGGCTGTCGTGGGCCTCAGTGCGGAGCCACGGGGCTCGGACTGGAGGAAACGGCCGTGGCCGCTGAGTGGACATGCAGCAGCCGTCTGCACTGACCAGCTCGGCGGTCGCTCGGGGGCACGGTGGGCGGGTCGCGGTCCCTCCACTGGCGTCTCCCAGGCAGCTCCTTTGGGCCGGCCCTTGCGTGTCCTGTGGCGCAGACGGGGTGAGAGGGTTAACGAGTTCGCGGGATGCATCACGAGAGACACACTGGTCCTCGCGCCTGGCAAGACTCGGGCCGGCAGGGTCCCACGAGGGCCTGGATGTACTGCGCCGTCACGATCTCTGGAAATTCCCGAACTCGTGTGGAAGGTGCCCTTTGCCGCTCTGGGCGCCTGCGTCTCACACACGTGCCTTTGAACGGAAGGCTGGCTCCACCCGGGTTACATGGGTTCGAGGGGCCGTGTCTGGCAACCGTCGCTGCACGCCTCCTGGCTGCAGGTCCTTGGGCCATTTCAGGGTTCACACCGCTCTGGGAACAGGAGGGAGATGCTGGTTGGGGCAGTGCCCGGTCCCTGCACCCCGACACACGGAACCAGCCGCAGGGACTGTCCTGCAGGGTGAGGCTGCCGGCGTGGGGCTCCAGGGCAGAGCCGCTCGGAGAAGCCGCCCACCGCCACTCAGCCCTTCGCCAGGAGTGGGGCCGCCTTCAGACGCCCGGCTCCACACGGAGCCAGCGGTTGCAGCTGTTTGCTATTAACTGTGAGGATGTCAGCGGGTCCTGGCAGCCCGGGTCTCGCCTGTCCCTCGTGTCAGCAGACGTGGAGCGCGTGGCAGGGAGGCTGCGTGGCGGCAGGAGGGAGCTCAGGCCCGGCGGAGGCGGGAGCCCCCCACCCGGCTGGGGTGCCGATCAGGAAGCCAAGGGAGAGACTGTGGGGCATGTTCCAAGGTCCCCCCGACGAGCCACGAGTCCTCCTGCGCTCAGGGCCACGAGGCCACAGACATGTGGAGCAGGGCAGGGCCCGCCCGACTCTCAGCAGCCCCGAGGGCCTGAGCCAGCGTATGCCGCCGGCGGCCGCTGCGTCAGCGGGGATCTCCACAGCCTCACGGGGGCACGGCTCCCCCGCACACTCGCGCCCTCAGGAGCTCACGCGCCTCCAGGACTCAGGCTGCTGGCTGGCCCGGGCCCTGCGGTGTGTCACCCGTGTGGTCCACAGAATTCAAATGTACCCGAGAACAGCCAGCGCTCTCATCCCTGCTGCAGCCGATGACCGTCTCCTCCGGACGAGAGTTGCACGGGACCCCAGCCCTTCCCCCCGGCCCTGGCCGGCACTGCCCTGCTGACGTGAAGGAGAGCCCCTCCCCGCAAGGAGCCTGGCTGGGCCCGAGCACGGGGCAGGCCGGGCACTGTGGGGTCTGTGGCTGCTGAAAACCCAACCACACCCCTTTGAGCGGGGTCCGCGGGGATGCCAGGCCGTGGCGTGGGTGTCCTCCTGGCAGCCTGAGGACCTGAAGCCCCGGCCACAGGCAGCTCATGGGTGCTGAGCAGCAGCTGCGGGTCGCGGACCTCGGTCGTCTCGGGTGGAGGCCTCACGATCGCTGGGACCTGGTGTTTCCTCCCGCCTTCCGCAGTCCACGCTGCCCAGCAGCCACCGACGAATCCGGGCGTCCTCGTCTGTGTGCAAGGGGTCACCTTGGCGGTGGACGCGTCGGAGGGGACACACAGGTCCTTTGTGGGTCGGGCTGACGGCTCAGGCCGCGGAGGCTCCTCGGGGAGTCACCAGGAGCCGTCCTCACTGTTCACTCTGGGGCCCGCCAGCAGGACGCCTGTCCCAGCGCCTGGGCAGCTCCGCCACAGCGTCCCCCCGCCCGCTGGGACCCACGGGCGCCGGCCATGTGCAGGGCAGAGGGCGCACTCGCTGGGTCAGGACCTTCCTTAAACATGTTGTCTCAAGGAGAAGGTCGCCAGCCTGCGTGTCCGCGCCGGGGCACACGAGGGCACACGAGGCCCCACGGCCTGAGGGGAGCTGCCCCGCCGCCCCCAGGAGGGGCCGTGGACGCAGAGGGCCTGATGCCAGCTCGTCACACTGCAGCCCTCAAAGCCACAGACATTGTGGTGAGCGTGTGGAAATGGGCGTAAGGGCCGCGAAGCCAATGAGAAGACAGGAAACAGGAGGCGAGCGCGGTGGGCGTGGCCCGGGGTCCAGACAGCTGAGCGACAGCCCATGGCCACCTGTGCGGGGGGGCCCCCCCCCTCCGCAGGACCCTGGGCCTCGGGGCCTCTCCTCCGTCTGCCTTCAGTCTGCCTCCAGCCGAGTCCCAGCCATTCTCGGCCTCGTCAGCCTCCTGGTCAGGGGTGGACTCAGAGCAGCCCAGGGGCCGTCCCCATCGGTCTGGGGGGCTGATCCCTGCTTGTCCTTCAGGAGCAGAAACCGGGGCGGGAAGGCGAGGCGGTGTTTCCGTCTGGGTGCTGAAGGCCCTTCTCCCGCAGACCAGTCGCTGATGGGCCGCTGGGCTTTGCTGGCTCCCGGCGCCGCCCCCTCGCCTTCCAGCTCCGCGGCAGACGCTTATCAGAGGGCGTCGGTAGCGCACAGAGGCAGGGCTGCGTCCAAGTTCACATTTTCGCTTTGATTGCTACAAATCCGCGGCCCTCGGGCCCAGGGCTCCTGCTGCGGTTTGCAAATGGATTTTATGGCCCGTCCGTGCTGTGGGGACTGCGAGGAGAATGGTGCTCTGGTATTAGAAGCAGCTGCAGCTTTCGGAGCCGATGACTCACGCCGGCCTTTTAATTGGGTGGGAGAACAGGCGGGAGACACGGGTCTCAGTCAAGACGCTGTTTGTTTTCAGAGGGTGTCCCGGCGCGGCCGCCCCCTCGCACCCATCTGCAGCCCTGTTTGTTTAACTTCTTTTCCTTCTCACAGTTCCAATCATAAAGACGGAGCCCACCGATGACTATGAGCCGGCCCTGACCTGCGGACCAAGGAGCCAGGGCCTGAGCCCACTCCCCAAGCCGTGCTGCGGCCAACAGCTGGTCCCGCCGCCCGACCCCGCGGCCTGCCTCGCGCCAGGCTTCCCGCCCTGCCCCCAGAGGAGCGCCATGATGTCACCGCCACCCAGCACCAGCCCGAAGCTCCACGACCTGTCCTCCGCCCCCTACAGCAAGGGCATGGCCAGCCCGGGCCACAGTCCCCTCGGACTTCAGCGGCCCGCCGGAGGGGTCCTCGCCAGCCCGGAGATGCCGAGGTCCGTGGGCGTGCACCCCGGCTCCCCCCAGCCGCCGCCCCCCACCCTGCTGCAGCCACAGGTGAGTCCACAGCTGAGCGGCCGCCGTCCCTCGGGGGGCCAGCCAGCACTCGGTCCCCACAGCCCCTCGTCTGCACCACCGTCCGGCACCCAAGAGCCAACCTGTTTGCAGTCCTGCAGCCCAGCCCACCCTCCGGGGATGGGCCACCAGCAGCACCACCTGCCGAAGGGCCCGGAGAAGGAGCCTGCAGCCGCCCGGCCTCCGCCACTGCCCGAGGTGCGTGAGGACAGTGATCAGGGTCTGGCCCCCACTCCCGTATCCGTCAAGCGAGAGCCTCAAGAGTTGGACCAGCTGTACCTGGACGACGGTAAGTGCCCGCGGCCGCAGGTGTGCGCCGGCCTGGCCCCGCGTGCGTGCTTGAAGGAGGGGTGCGCCGGCGTGTCTGGGCACGAGGCACCCCTGCGCTGGCTCGCGGGGAACACTGTCCGGGTGACCCCGGCCCGAGCACAGAGCCCAGGTGTGCCGGCCGGAGCTCTGCCACGTGCTGCCGGGTGCGAGCCGCGTCCTGTGAGGAGCCGGGGCTGTGGGGAGCTGGGCGTCAGGTCCCGCCCCGAAGCCCTCCGTTCGTGCAGTTGTTGGATAACGGCTCGGCCGAAAGTGGAGAGCGTTTGAGCCAGCGCAGCCGTGTGAAGGCGCTGAGTCCTGTGACCGTCTTGGGAGCTGGGTGCAGGGAACCCCAGCACGCACACGGCCCTCCGTGCAGGGAACCCCAGCACGCACACGGCCCTCCGTGCAGGGCGTCACCGAGCGTGGCGCGTTCAGGGCGACCGGAAGGACCTGCCTGGAGCACCTGTGGGCAGGGCGGCGGGCAGGGAACCTGTGCCGAGTCCCCTGCCCACTGCTGACAGGCCTGGGGCCGTTCTCAGTGTGCTCCCGGCAAAGAGCTCCTCTCCTGGGGGACGTGCGGGCTGTGCTGGGTGGCGGGCTGTGGTCTCGTGCTTTCCTGGACGTGTGTGGATTGTGTGGGGAGCCCTTCCCGTCTCTCTGGCTACAAGTCGTTTCCCAGACCTGGGCACAGGAGGCCCAGGAGCAGAGGCCCAGTGGAGCCCGAGACCCCGGCCCCGGTCAGCCCGGGCACGTGGCCTGGCCCTCGGCTGCCCCAGCCTCGCGGTTGAGGCCTCAAGGCCTCCTTTAGCCATTTTCCCTAAAAATAACAGCTCGCATCCGGGCACAGTCACGGTCGGGACCAGAGGAAGCTGTGATTCTGG
This sequence comes from Tadarida brasiliensis, assembly GCA_030848825.1. NCBI lineage: Eukaryota > Metazoa > Chordata > Mammalia > Chiroptera > Molossidae > Tadarida > Tadarida brasiliensis. Next base: position 112,120,584 of record CM061261.1, read on the forward strand.
CTTCGTCCTCAGCTCTGCAGAGCCCTGCATTCCACCTTTATGCCCACATCCGGCCGAGGTGGGCACACACCTGCGCCGGGCCACCCGCTTGACTCGGTTCTGGCGTGGTCCAGCTGGAGGGGGCGGCAAGCTGACAAGGGCACACACCTCTCCCTTCTGGGTCCTTCCCCGGCCTCCACCCCCCGGGGCGAGGGCCGACGCCGGGCAGCCCCTCTGGCCTGTGCCCTCTGCCCAGGAGCCTCCTGGGCGGTCGTCTCGCTGGGACGTGCAGGCGCCTGGGAGCCGCCTCGACAGGTGCAGTCGGGACCGGGCAGTGTTCCGCCTTCAGTGGGCTCACAGGTGCTGGTTCTGCCCCTTGAGAAGGTGCTGGCGTGGGAGGTGTGAGGAGCGCCAGGGCCACCGCCCGGGCCAGCCTCTGGGTCCCTCTGGACTCGGTTCACTTGATGTCAGGAGCCGGACTTGTGGAGAGGTCGGAGCTGGGCAAGATGACTAGCACCTGGTGCGCGAGGGCCCAGCTGACGGCCCCGCCCTGTCAGCCTGGTGGGACACGGGCATGAAGCTCCAGGTGCCCAAAGACCGCGCCCCCACTCCTCGGGCTCTGACGCCCACTGGCGCCTCCGAGGGGCCCCCGCTCCCTGCCACTCTCCCCAGCTGACCCAGGCTTCCGCCCTGGAGGTCCTGCCTCAGAAAGCCTGTGGAGCAGCCGTGCCCTTCGCGCCAGGGTCCCACGTCTCTCACCTGTGTGGTCGTGGGGCCTCTAGCCGGTCATCTGTGCTTCATTTTCCCCAAAAATACTCTGCACACTGTCCCTGTGATCCTGGTGGTCGCTCCTGACCGCTGTCCTCAGCCTCCCTGCCCTGCCCTGTGGCACTGTCCGCCCACTTGCCTCCAGGTCCCGCCGTGGTCCTGGGCCCCAGTGCAGCTTCGAGCACATGGGTCCTGCGTAGCCGTTCCGGGCCGCATTCAGGGGCCTTATTCCCACCGAGTCTCTGTAGTCCCAGGCCAGTTATTAATACAAACAAAGCTTTTCAGTTTAGCCCCCTAGAGCAAGGCCCTGTTCGCTTTGGGGTCAGGATTGAGATCGTGGTTCAGGCCGCCGAGCCAGAGGCCTCCCCGGAAAGCAGTAAATGCACCTCTATAAATACGCACCTTTTCACACCCCCTTTCATACCCCCCCCCAAGACATTCCATTGCTGGTCCTCAGTCAGAACCACACAGGGTACGCCTGAGCACTGAAGTGCAGCCCTGGCCTCGGCCCTCCCAGAGGCTGACCAGCCCTCACGGGGGAGCAGACTTCCCCCCGGACTTCAGAGCTGATGGCCGACCGCCCCCTGCCAGCTGCTCACTGAGCACGCTCCCGGAGCTTGAGGGAGGCCCACGGGGCCCACACATGCCAGGCTGCCCTCGATGGGGCTCCTGCCAAGGGGGACACAGGCTGATGACCCTGTCCTGTCCTGGCAGCTGGAACCACACCTCGTCCGACCCCATCGGGAAGGCAGATCGAACGCTTCTTGCTGTCTGAGCGGCTGGAGTCTCCCCGAGGCCGTAGGCATTTAGGGTGTGGACGGGCCCGGCTCTCCCTGGAAATGTGGGGTATTTACAGCTGTCCAGCTGCATGAGGAGAAAGCACCTCTGTCTCACCAGAGGGTGGGCGAACCGTCTGCCGGGAAGTCAGGGCTCCTGGGAGGATGTTGAGGTCAGGTGTTTGTGCCAAACTGGACTCCTTGGAACCTGGAACCTCCTCTTGGGGGAGCAGCAACATCCGTGCAGGTCAGACCCTGGACGGCAGGAGGGAGGCCTGGTGTGAGCTCGGGACCCGAGCCCCCAGCGTCGCACCCCGAGTTCTGAGGGCGTTCGGGGGAGGGTTGCTCTGGGGTTCCTTGGCGGGATGGTCAGGGCGTGACCCCGGGTGTGGGCTGGACTCCGTTGCTTGCGTAAGGCTCGTGTGGTGAGTCAGCACCGCGAGCTGGTGCTTTGCTGGCCCCCACGTGAGGTTCTGTGTAGCTGAGGTTTTTGAAAATAAATTTGTCCAACGGGGACAATGTCGACACTCCTGCTCTTTCTGGGGGGGAAGGTTCCCGGAGCACAGCCTCGGGGCGATCTGGGCGGGGGTGGTGAGGGCCGCAGGTGCGCTCTGCCGAGTGCCCGAGCCCAGCCTCCAGGTGGTGAGCTACCTGCCCCGCGGACCTCACGGCGTCTCCAGAACGGCGATGGCCCAGCGTCTCGGCTGTGGCACCTGACTGGCCTGGCTTCTCCGCCCAGCTGTCTTCCATTGCTCCTCACCAGGGGCTGCCCGGAGGGACCCCGCTCGCTCCAGGCTGTCCTTGTTTGGAGTTGTTTCTGCTGACAGGTTTCCTTTCGAAGGGACTCGGCCCATAAATGAATTTAAGTTGTAACTCACTCTGGTTCAACAATATTCTTAAGATTTTGACTCTCAGTGTAGACTTCCCGGGTGTGGTAGAACCACAGAGTACATTTTTTAAAGATTTGTTTTATGGGCTTCACATTATTTGAAATGTAGATTTTTTTAAAAAATGTGTCCTAAAAGCTGCATGTGGAGAGCTGGACGAGGCGGCCCCCCGTCTGGGAAGGGGTACCCTCGATTTACTCAGGTGGAATGTGGGCAGTTCACCCCACGCACACGCACACATATGCACACACACGCACACACACGCACACACACACGTGCACACACACACACGCACACACACGCACGCACGCGTCACGGTGTCTGGGCCCACGTACACGCCCTCGCTGGCAGCGTGCCCTGAGCGTGCCGTGCTGCAGAGCGTGTGTGCAGGGGCCCGCGGCCTGCGTGGCTCAGGCGGAGCCCCCTCCCAGCTCTGGACGCAGCGACGGCTCCCAAGGCGTGGGCTCGCCCGCCGCCAAGCCCCTGTTGTCACCGCGACCTCCCTGCCGCCTCCGCCACAATCCACAATCGGCCCTTTCAGTTCCTCCAGGAGCTCTAGGGTTTCCAGAAGTCTAGATGTCATTAAAACAACAAGCAGGTGGACCAGGCAGCCAGGATCGTGTCTGCCCCAAGTCTGGGCCGGGAGCCCCCGCCCCTCCTTCCTGCGCTCAAGCTGCTGGGAGACGACAAGGGCTTTCCTCATGGAAAGTTTTACTAAGCTGGCGCGGGCCCAAGTCTGAGGCCTCCGCTCCCCGGGATGATTGAGAGGGTCTGGATCCCGCGGGCGCAGCCTGAGCAGACTGCGGGCGCGCTGCCACACGCGCGGGGGAGCACGGGCCCAGCGTGCACGGGGCGCCAGGGCCGGCTAATGCTCGGGGATGCCTGCGTGGCGTCTCGAGGCGTAAAAATGACACGCACGCCCCCCGGAGACGGGACGGCTGTGGGCGTGGGGGCCCAGCAGCCTCCCAGTCACTCTCTGGAGACCCTGTCCAGGGAGCGGGGGCAGGCCCCGCCTGGAGCTGCCGGCCGGGGGGCAGGACCTCGAGGTGCCCGTCCCAGGTGCCATGCAGCCTCTCAGCTCGCGTGAGCCTCCCAGGACGGCAGAGTCTCGACACGGAGAGTCGGAGCCCAGCTTCCAGGGACTCTGCCTCCAAGGGGGTCAGGCAGATGTGCAGACAGTGGCTCAAATATCTTGGCGTTTGTCTAGATAAACCCGCCGTCACCCGGGAACCAGCAGCGGCTGTTCGTCCGTGTGAGGACTGCCTCGCTAGCGCGGTGGCGGCTGTGGCCAGCGTGGGTTCCGCTGTGTCTGGGAAGGTGTGTGCGTTCCTGTCGGAACCCGTTGCTGTGGACTCCAGGGCAGCAGCGGTGGGGCCTGCCCCTTGGTGAGGGAGGAAGGGAAGGGCGTGGACGGCTCTGCCTGTCCGCAGAGCAGGGTTGTCCATAGCTAGGGGCTGCGTGCGCCCGGCTCTGCGACGTCGGCGTGTGTTCTGCTCCTTCCCGCGGACGGGGTTCAGCTCCCAGGATCCCCCAGCTCCGGCGTCTGCGGGACGCTGCCTGGTGCACACGGGAGCTACGAGCACCGAATGCTTTGAATTACACATGCCTTTCGCACAGACGTCTCCTTCTGCAGCCCAATTATTTTCTGGGAACTTGAAAGGGAGCTTGGTGGGGTTGCTTTCAGCTAATCAACCCTCTTCTTTGCACTTTAACGAGAGGCCTTAGCTTGTCCCCTTCTTTAAGTGGAGAGTTGTTCGTGATTATTAATCTCAGGGAGAGAAATGACATGCGACAGAAAGTAACAGAAGTGCCGGCCAGGGTCTCCTGGACCTCGGACGGTCGGCACCGTTCAGAGCTGTCTGGTGCCACAAACACTGGTCACCAAGAAGCGAGAGGGAGTGGGCGCTGGTGTTCACAATGGACCGCGTCCGTGCGCGTTGGGGCGTGTTCAGGACGTGTCCTTTGTCACAGGCGAGCTCTGAACAGGCGTGGAGTGTGCGTGCGCTCGGCAGGGTTGTGTCGCCGGGGTTTCCCGTGTGCGGATGCACTGTCTCCTCCTGCGAGGAGGGGAGCGCCGTCCCAGACGCGCTCAGGTGGCCGTGTGTTCGTTTCAAGTCAGCGTGTGGCGCTGGCCAGTACTCTGCTGTTCTTTCTCTGATGCTCGTTCTCAGGAGTGAGTGCCTGTCAGACACGTCCGTATCTGTGAGCCGGCAAGCCGCATGCCACTGTGCTGTGTCACCGGAGCGTGAAGCCACAAAGCAGGGCATTTAAAAGCATAATAGCCGCATTCACAAAGCCCAGCTGTTGATAGACCGTCAGGGCTTGGCGTCTCTTTGGGGAGAGTGGTGACCAGGGCAGTGCAGGGCTCTGTCTACATCTGTCGGACAACTGTGTTTTTGCAAGAGCAGCCGGGGCCCTGTAACTCAAGCCAGGCACTTGGCTCTGTGCCCTGGAGCTCGAGGCGGAGAGCCAGCTAAACACGGACACTTCTAAGTGATCTCCCTGATACAAAAGTGTGTTCTCGTGTACGGATTCCCAGGGAACCGTATTCACCAGCCCACCGATGTCCATCAAGCCAGGCAGAGAGGAACACAGACGGTTGCAGTTGTACCAGCTGTCTTCCCATCAGAGCTGAGAGTCGTCCCCAGTCCCAGGTGACACAAGGTTGCCAACAGACAGAAAACTGAAACGGCAGTAACAGTAGTCAGTACTGGATACATGGCCCTCGGTACTTCCCAAAGGGACTTCTGTGTATCTTCTCTCCGCTTACATACCTGACCTTAGAACAGTTCTCTGGGGCAAAGCTGCCGATGTGCAGCCCACCTGACAGAGAAGGAAGCTGAGGTTTGGACAGAAATGCCATTCGAGTTGCTTTGCACAACCGGTTCATGAGTGACAGACCCAGGGACACGCCCTTGATCTGCCAGCTTGATTTCAGCAGTCTCTCTGCTCTACCAAGGGTTAGCGATATTGCTGAATGTTTCCCGTCACTGGAGATGTGATCAGCAAAGAGTCCTGCCCCAAAGTCTAGCTTTCAAATACGAGTTGGCCTTGTAAGCCGAAGAGGAGAGCAGTGTATGTTTTTCTTCATCAAAGAATGTCTGGCTATTAACGGAGGCACCTTTGGTAACTCGAGCTCTGGGGGGCAGGTGGGACTTCCAAAGTGATGGAGAGAGAGGGGAGCTGGGTGAACCACTGCCCCCAAAAGCCATAAAAATACAAAACTCTCAAATAAATGATTTCAGAATCTGGAAATTAACCAAAGAGGCAGGACAAATGAGAAGCATTTATTCACAAAACAGTGGACCTGTGAGAACAACAGGACCCGTGGTGTTTTAACCTGGGCTGTTTCCCCCCCGCTGCCGCAGGTCCATGGAGCCTGGCGTGGAGAGCAAGCCCCTTGCGGACGGTGCGGGAGATGGGCCTCTCCGCGTGCCCCATCAAAGCCCCGTCCTTGCCGCACAGTCAGTGTTGTGACTGGTCGTTCCTCAGGCATCATAAAAGACCATGGATGCTGGCCCTGGCCAGGAGGCTTAGTTGGTTGGAGCGTCGTTTCATGCACCAAAGAGTTGTGGGTTTAATTCCCAATCAGGGCACATACCTAGATTGCGGGTCCTATCCCTGGTCAAGGTGCATGCAGGAGGCAACCGATCGATGTTTGTCTGTCACATCAATGTTTCTCTTTCTCTCTCTCTCTCCCCATCTCCCTTCCTCTCTCTAAAATCAATGAACATGTCCTCAGGTGAAGATAAAAAATAACAATAATAATACTGAATGCTGGAATTATGCTCACTGGAGCCACCCAACAGTATGGGCTCAATTGGGACAAACGCACTAAATCAAAGTGGATGCTCACAGGGGAGGCCGGAAAACCCTGACTTACCCTGGGGATCTGGAAGATGGCACGTGCTCACATAGGTGTGCGCACACTCGGAAGACCTGGGACAGAGGGCTCCAGTCACGCACCTCTGGCCGACCTTGAGACCCTGCACAAGCACCAGCAAAAGCTGAGGCTGACTTGTGAATCCCCTGCAGCACACAGACCTCCCGACAAACGCCCTTATGATAGCATAAGGCATTTAAAGGAACCGTCCAGCTGATAACCAACTGACCATTGAATTGCACTCACCCGAGGGTGGCTCCTGGGAGACAGGCTTAAAAATAGAAATAAGAATTTTTTGAAAAGGGGGACAGAGAATTTAGGGGCCACACAATTTGTTCAAAAAGTCGCTAATCAAGTAAGCAGCAACCAGAAGAAGAAAGAGCCCACAATAACAACAAATCGTGGGGGGAGGGCTCATTCCGCTAACTGTTATCTGTGATGTCCAGTTTCAACCCAAACTTATGAGACGAGCAAAGAAACATAAAATTGTGTCACATACATGGGGAAAAAACAACCCACAGGCAACAATGTTCCGAGAGGGCTCAGGTGTTGGACTTAGTAGCCGAAGCTTCAACCCAGCTACAATGGATATGTTCAAAGAACTAAAAACTGTGTCGAAGTAATTGAAGGAGAGTGTGACAACTATGTCTCACCAAACAGAGTTTTAGTAATGAGACAGAAATATTTCATTTAAGGAAATAGCCGAGTAGAAATCCTAGAGTTTAAAAATACAATAAATGAAAAGAAAAATTTGTTAGGTTGGAACTCGCAGAGAAAAGAATCGGCAAACCTGAAGGAGGGTCAGTAGATTATCCACTCTGAGGAAAAGAAAGAAAGAAAGAAAGAAAGAAAGAAAGAAAGAAAGAAAGAAAGAAAGAAAGAAAGAAAGAAAGAAAGAAAGAAAGAAAGAAAGAAAGAAAGAAAGAAAGAAAGAAAGAAAGAAAGAAGAGGGAGGGAGGGAGGGAGGGAGGGAGGGAGGGAGGGAGGGAGGGAGGGAGGGAGGGAAAGAGAGAAAGGAAGGAAGGAAGGAAGGAAGGAAGGAAGGAAGGAAGGAAGGAAGGAAGGAAGGAAGGAAAGAAAGAAAGAAAGATGAACATGGGCATCATAAAGCATGCAAACAGATGCGTAGTGAGAATCCAGAAAGAGAGGAGAGAGAAAGGGGTAAAAACATTTTTGGTGAAATAATGGCTAAAATCTTCTCAATTCGATGAAAAACATTCTTCTATGCATCCAAAAAGGTGAACACATTTCAAGTAGGATAAAGTCAAAGATTCACTCCTAGACACATCACAACCAAACTTTGAAAAGTCAAAGGAAACGAGGTGTTCCCGACCGCGGGAGAAACTCGTCTGCGGTGCGGTGAGCAGCCGACTTCTCCTGAGCGGTCACGTGGTCTGAGGGCAGTGGGTATCAGGTGCAAAGGCTAAAAGAAAAACTGTTAACCAAGAATTCCAGGTCTAGCAAAGCTGTCCTTGCGAAGAGACATGGAACTATCCCCAGAAAGGCAAAATGCAGAGAATTTGCCACCAGCAGACCTGACCTACAAGAACTCAAGGGAGCCCTTCAGGCGGATGGTAACTCAGATCAACACAGGAATTGCACAGGTGAACAAAAAGGACGGAATAGGCATATTTTTAAACCTTTTTCTTCTCTTAACTGATTTTTAAAAATACATAAGACGTTAATTACAAAACTGTGCTGATGGGCTTATAGTACAGAAATGTGTCATTTGTGTGGCAGCAGGAGCACCGAGGAGGGGACAGGTGAGGGAGCCGTGTCAGAACAGTTTCTCTGTGCTACTAGAAAGAAGTATGAGTCTGAAATTTTTTATGTTAAAATGCATATTTTAATCTCTAGAGGAACCACTAAAAGAATAACTAAGATATGTAGTAAACAAAACAAGACCAAAAAGGCATTTTTAAAAAATAATTTTTCTTTATTGATTTTAGAGAGAGAGGAAGGGAGAGGGAGAGAGAGATGTAAACATCGATGAGAGAGAACATCGACTGGCCGCCTCCTGCACGCCCCCCACTGGGGATCGGGCCCACAACCTGGGCATGTGCCCTGACCAGGAACCAAACCAGCGACCTCTTGGTGCATGGTCGACGCTCAACCACTGAGCCACACCGGCCGGGCCAAAAAGGCATTAAAAGGATATACCAGAAAACTGTATTTAATGTGAAAAAATGTGGTGTGAAAGATCAGAGGAACAACCCCTACAAACAAACAAAACCACGAGACACGGGAAACAAATAGTAAAGTAGCAAATGTAAACCCTACAGTCAAGTCACGTTACGTGTAGACGAACTGAGGGCTCCAGTGAAAGGTGGCGCTTGCGAGACTAGACTGGGGAAAAACCCCCGGGATCCAGCTCTGTGCTGTCTGCAGAAGACGTACTTGAGATTAAAAGCACAAACAAGTTGAAAGTGAAAGGGTGGCTGTCATTCTAATAGTAACCAAGAGATCTGCAGTAGCTACACTCACATCAGACAAAGTAGATTTAGGACCAGAGAATGTTCCTTGCGACAAGGAGGGCGTTTTATCATGAGTGAAGCCTGCACTGAGCAGGGACATAGCCGTTACGAACGTATCTGCACCTACAACGGAGCACGCAATACCTGAAGCCAAAACCGGCTGACTTGAAGGGATAAATGGAAAGACGATTAGAAAATGACAGCTGGAGACATTAATATTTTACCTCCACAATGGATAGAACAACTAGACAGAAAGTCAGCAAGGAAATAAAACAACTGAACGGTCCTGTCGACCGGCTTGACCTGAGAGACGTCTCGGAACACTCCACGGAGGGTGAGCCTGCGAGCCTGCAGACCCTTCTCCAGGACAGACTTCCTGCCTGGCCGTAAAACACGCCTGTGTAAATGTTCAAGATTAATTCTGGTCACATGGGACTTAATCTATAAAATCAACACAGTCCCTACCAAAATTCTAGCAGATTGTGTTTCAGAAGCTGACAAAATGATCCTAAAATTTATATGGAATTCCAAAGATGCAGAATAGCCAAAGCAGTTTCTGAAACAAAGAACAGAGTTGGACCCTGGCTGGTTTGGCTCAGTGATTAGAGTGCTGGCCCGTGGACCAAAGAGTCATGGGTTCGATTCTGGCCAAGGGCACGTACCTCGGTTGTGGTTCGTCCCCGGCCCTGGTCGGGGTTGTGCCGGAGGCAGCCAGTCGATGTGTCCCTCCCACGCTGATGTTTCTCTCCCTCCCTTCCTCCCTCTCTCTCTCTCTCTCTCTCTATCTCAAGATAAATGGAAAAATATCCTCGGGTGAGGATTAAAAAAAACAAAGTTGGAAGGCTCACAGGTCTTGATTTCAAACGTTACTACCAAGCTGCAATAATCAAGACAGTGTGGTACTGATATGTTACAAGACATGTAAATCAATGGAACAGATTGAGAGTCCAGAAATAAACCCTTGTATTTATGGTAAATTGATTTTTAACTGGGGCAGAGGAGAGCCTTTCGAGCACATGGTGCTGAAGCAATTGGCTGTACATGTGCAAAAAAATGGACTTCGATTCTTACCACACAGCGGCCACAAAAAATTAACTAGAAATTGATCATGGAATTAAATATAAGAACTCAAACTGTAAAACTTAGGAGATAATATATGAGAAAATCCTCCCATCCTTGGCTTAGGCAAAGATTTTTTAGATATGATACCAGAAACACAATCCATAAAATTTAAAAACTGATGTTTGACCTCACCGAAATTCGAAGTTTTTGTGCTTCAAAAGATACCTTTAAGACAATGAAAATACAAGCAACAGGCCGGAGGGTGTATTTACAAAGCACTGATCTGACACAGGGCCTGTGTGCGGAGGACGGCGAGAGCAGTGCGTCTCGACAGACAAGCAGCTTGGCCCGAAAGTGGGTAACATGCGAACAGGCGCTTCTCGAGAGGGATGCAGGAAGCCTCGTGCGTTCAGGAGACACTGCACATCAGTAGTCCCGGGAAGGCGGATGAAATGCCAGCGCGGATGGGACACCGGCGTGCCCGCTCTCGGGGCTGTAAGAATAAGGGAGACCATAGCAAATTCTGGAGAGGGTGTGGGAATGTCGGAACTCCCTCACACACGAGTGGGTACAGCCACCTTGGCAGAGTCTTGAAAGTTGAACGAAAGTTTACCAAAGGAGCCATCCAGTCCACTGCTAGGCGTGTACACAAAGACTCGGCACACACGCCCTCAACAGTGCTTTTTATAGCAGCTGACATTGGAAACAACCTGAATGTCCAGCAATCGCTGAAGAGCTAGGGAAAGGGTGAGACCGTCCAGCCTGGGCTCCGTTCGGCCACGGGAGGGAATGAGGTACTGATTCACTCTAGGACGTGGGTGACTCGGGAAAACGGGCCAAGCACAGAGACCACGGAGCATGTGTGTGGTTCCGTTCTGGGAACACGTGAGAACGGACCTCTCTCCAGGGGCGGAGAACCGCCAGCATGGGCTGTTTCCTAGGCTGGGTCGGCCGCTCTCTCCTGAAGCTCCAGGAACTTCTCGAAGGCGGGCTCAGGCGGAGCTCGGTTCCGCAGTACGTGTGCTGAGCCCGTGCCACGCTCCAGAGGGCACGCACCCGTGTGCCGGCACAGGCTCCTGTCTGTGGGGAGCACACGCGGACCCTGGGCTCCTCATCTAAGGAGAGTTAGGAGAACATTCTTCCTATTTAATGATTGATTTTAGAGAGAGAGGACGGGAAAGAGAGGGAGTGGGAGAGAGGGACATCGATTTGTTGTTCCACTTATTCGTGCATTCGTTGGTTGACCCCTGGATGTGCCCTGAGCGGGGATCGAACTCACCACCTTGGCGTGTGGGAACGACAATAACCAGCAAGCTCCTCGGCCGGGGCTGGGGAACATTCTGATTCCATGTTTGTATGACGGGAACACCATGCTGAAGGCAGGGTTTCTCTTAGGGAATGAACACGCGTGCCCCTCTGCTCCGTACTGCTCAGTGACATTAAGGGTCACCTTCGACGCCCGGACCCTGCTGATGTGACCCCACACCTGCTGCGGCCGGCAGGACGGGCGCCGTCACTCTCTCTGGCGTGCCGGGGACGTTCCCTGACACACGAATGTAGGCGGGCACAGGGAATTTTGAATCCTTTTACCTTTTCCAGTTTGAATTTTGAAACTGGGTTCTTCCTTCCTTCCAGATTATAACGTAAAGAACAAAGAAAGCCTGTTCCCCCTTCTGAAACATCCGCGCTTATCAGGCCCAGGGACCCCAGCTAATCACAGGCTGATACTTGGGACAATAGGCTAGTCAGCCAGGCCCCTCCCTCGGAGCACAGTGATGGCTCCCAGAACCCAGGGGCTGCTTTTCTTTTGTCCCGAAACAGGGCGGACAGTGCGGGGGTCCGAGGGCCAGGGGTGGGCCTTATCGGCCCCCAGCCCATCCTCTCCCCCCGCCCTGGGGTGAAGGCATGCCCGGACAGGCCCTATCAGGCCCTCGCAGCTGCTGTTATTTCAGATACGGCAGGAAGTGAGCCCTGGAAGACAGTGGGAGCTCAGAGCCCTCAGCAACATCTAGAAACGTCTGTGATTTACCCGAGACCCTGGCTGCGATCCAGCCGTTGCAGGAGGGAAAAGGGAAAACTGCAGCAGAGACGCTGTCTGGCCTCGCCGCCGAGGGGGCTCTGCCATCGCCGCGGGGCCTGGATGAGTTCTCCAGGCAGCCAGGCAAGCAGCTCCCTCTGCCCCTCGGGGCGGGGCGCACGCATGGGCAGCACCCCTGAGCCCCCTTGTTTGCCGGCCCCCTCCATCTTCTCTGCCCAGAAAGGCGGGGGGTCTGCAGTTTCGCCCTGTGGGTCCCTGCAGATGATTTTAACAGGCTGAGCTTTGCCCCAGCAGAAGCCAGGTTGGAAAATCCAGGGCTGACGTTTCACATCAGAATGTGTTTGAGGCCGGAGTGGTCCTGTGCAGACGTGTACGGATCCTCTCCCACTCGGTCCAGTCGGGGAGGCTCAGAACTGCCCTGCGCCACTCTGTCCACGGGCAAGCCGCTGCCCGCCCCTGAGCGCCCCTCTGCCCACCCCGAGCGCTCGCCCTGGGACGGGGCTCAGATACGACAGAGGCTCTGTTAGCGACCTCGCTAGCATCTGCGGGTGTTTAGTGCGAGAAATTACATTTTAGGACATTTCCTCTTAATTACGGCCGGGCGAGATTGGTCAGGGGGGAGATGTCCCGGGTCACGTGTGGGCTGCCGTGGCCCGCGGGGGAGCCCAGCCGGCTGCTGCTCTTGGCTCGGCTCCCACCTTCTTCGCGTCAGACTCGGAGCTGCCTTCATGTGCACTTCCCTTTTTTTCCACAGTAGCGTTGCCAGCGTGCTGTAAACTACCGTATATCACTCAGATTTAAGAACCTAAACTCTAAAACAAATTAAACTCTTGTTGACATTGTAATAAAAATCAGAATGGAACCGAGCAGCTCAGTAGAAGCGAACTTCAATTATTTTTGTGGATTTAAGATTGTTTTCTGGGATTCCCAGACTCCCAGCACAGCAAAGTTATTTCCTCTTGGCAGATGGCTGGAGAGAAAAGGTGATGGATGGATGGGAGGCGGCAGCCGCTGGCCGGCCTGGAGGGGGCCGTCCCTCCCGTCCCCCGAGCGGTTGCTCTGGCCTCAGCAGGGGCGTCTGTGGACACACTTGCAACACACGGGACAGCTCCTCGCGTGAGGGGCAGGGAGCCACGTGTCGGTATTTTTACGCATTTTAATTTAAGAAAGAAGCTCAAAAACTGTGTCGACGTCTGTTGACTGGGGGTTTGCGCTGGGTTACAGCGGCATGTCGAGCACAGGTCTGCCGGTCCCTCACGCGGGGTCTGAGCGCCTCCTCCCCTCCCCTTATCTGCATCACCACCCGAACCGCGATGTCTGACGCCCTGTTCACAATCTCTCGCTCCCTGAGATGGAAACGGTGGTTTCCACTGGATCAAGCACCAGCTTCCCACCCTGCACGCAGTTTCCTGCCGTGGTAATGAGAATAAAGCATTGCAGAGAAGCCGGCAGATGGAAAGGGGGAGATTGATGGATTGGACGCCCGCTCTCTGGAGGCAGCGGGCCCCTGGGAGCTGCATCCTGACCTGGGCTTCCGAGGGAGCCTTTTGCCAGGACCGCCAGGCCGCGCCCCTGGCTCCCCCTGGGCAGCTTCCTGTTTCTCTCTGAGTTCAGGGCTGGCAACAGGCTTCATGGCCTGTGGCTCGTAGAGTTGCCGTCCACTGCACACCCTCGTTGACCAGAGCCCCCTTGCTACCTGGGGGTGGCGAGAGGGGCTGAGACGCGGTGGCGGGGCAGGGGGCAGCCTGCAGAGGAGCTCAGGTGTGAGCGGACGGTGCCCACTCACTCGCCACGCCCGGTGCACCTGCTGAGTGGCAGGAAGGTGAGCAGAGGCCTTAAATCACGACCCTCTGGATGGTTTTGTTCAGGCCCTCAGTGACATTTGCTCGTTAGAGGAGCCCATGGGGCAGACGGTCACTCACTAGCCCTGAGCCCGCTCACCAGGGTCTTCGCACGCAGACGTGGGGACGAGCTCAGCGATCTCACCTGCCCAGGTTGCTGAATTCCAGGGCGTGTGGTCTCCTGGTCTGTCTGATGAACGTCTGTTCGCAGCGGTTCTCAACCTTCCTAATGCCGCGACCCTTTGATACAGTTCCTCATGTTGTGGCGACCCCCAACCATAAAATTATTTTCGTTGCTACTTCATAACTGTAATTTTGCTACTGTTATGTCTTAGGCGACCCCTGTGAAAGGGTCATTCGACCCCCAGAGGGGCCGCGACCCACAGGTTGAGAACCGCTGTGAACAGGTGCCTGCAGATAGCTTGTTCCCTGCACGGTCGGTGCTTGTCCTGAGGGTGTATTTTAAGGCTTCTTCAGAAACCAAATTCAGACAAACAGAGAAGGAATTAAAACTAAATTTTCCAAACAGACAGCTTGTAGCCCCGCGGCCGGGCTCCCACAGCCGGGCTCCCACGCCGTCACTGTGCCCTGAGTGGAGGCCGGCTGCCCCGCGCGGCCCAGAGACGTGGGAGGGATTCGTTCACCGTCCAGCGGACCTGGAGCAGCCGTGGGGCAGGTTCCGCGCTCGGTTCTGACACAGCAGGGCCACGAGGACACAGGGCAGGTCACGTCCTGACCCCTGCAAACCGCAGCGGGCGTCGGGGGTGAGGCCGACGCTGAGAGAGTGCGGGACCCAGGTGACGGTTCGGAGGACGGCGCGGTGGCAGCCGGCTGTGCCTGGTGAGATGCCGAGGTGACGGCGCCCGTGAACCACGGAGCCCCTGGTGACACAGGAGGGACTCTGAGAGGAGCAGAGACCAGGGCCGAGGCGGGCGGACCAAGCTCGTCCCTGAACAGGTGTCTCTGCTCCTGTGGGGATGGCACTTCGCACGACTCCTCTGAAGGGTCCCCGGCGGTCGAGTTTGGGAGCGGTTGGTGGACAGTTGTTGTCCCCGGCGGCACCGTGGCCCCAGTTCACGGCCCCGTGCATCCTGTCCGTGTGCAGGATGGAAATGCAGGGGACTTCTCCCCTGTTCTTCCCAGTGGCGTCGGAACGCTGTCCCACTCCCCGGGCTGAGAGCTCCTGGCCTTGTTGATGAGCGGGGCACGTCCTCATTACGGGGAGTCAGGGTGCGTGCGAGCCGTCCCGCTGATTCGATTTAGGAGCACGCGAGCCCGGTGATGTGCAGTTGCAGGGACGTAATGGCCCTTCGTACTGAGGCGCTCCCCACGGCACCTGCTGTGCGTGATGGATTGCTCATTACGCACAGCGTTGGAATAGCGTCTGTAAAGGTTAATAATTGGATAATCAATGCCAAAATTCAATCTCGGGTGTTTGTTTCCACTCCAGGGTCAATACGTCCTAAAGATTATGGGACCTGTCTCATTTGCGTGTGTTTTTCTAACTTGGCCTCTCCACATTAGGAATTTTTAAGGGAAACTGACCAGCTAGGTTAGTGCTCACACTTTTTTTCACGCCTTCTCTGATTCTTCTGCTCAGGTCTTTACAGAATGAAAATACAGGCTCCATTCGATTGTTTCGTCCACACTCGTGGGTACATTTTCACCCTGAGGGTGGGCTCAGTCCAGTGGGGGTTGTGGACAAGACCCTTAAAGACTCGTGGCCCCGCCCGGTGGTGTGGCTCAGTGGGTGAGCGCCGACCCTGCACCAAGAGGTCGCCAGTTTGATTCCCGGTCAGGGCACATGCCAGGTTGTGGGTCTGATCCCCAGTGGGGGGCGTGCAGGAGGCGGCCCATCAATGTTCTCTCTCATCCATGTATCTCTCTCTCCCTCTCCCTAAAAATCAATTTAAAAAAAAAAAAAAAAAAGACTGGTGCCGTGAGACGGGACCCAGCAGACACCTCTGGCTCGGAAGGGGCACCTTTCCTCCGGTGGCCGGGAGGGGCCAGGAGCGGGTGGCAGGCGTGAGGTGTCGCATCACAGCCGGGCTCTGGGAGGAGATGTTGGGGTGCACCCAGATGCTGCAGGGGTGGAGCGGACCGAGGGGCGTGATGAGACAGGTCTCCCCGCAGGGGACACTGGGGCTCCTAAGGACAGATTTCCATCCTGGCAACACTCGCTCTGACGCCAGGTGGGGAAGAGCTCAGGGAACCCCGTCGAGGCTGGTGGCCGAGTGGCTGTGGCCGTGGGGACCTGAGGACAAATGGGGGGACGTGTTCACATCAGGACCCGCCGGTGTGGGTGGCGAGCGGCCCAGGCAGCCTCGCGGGACCCCCGCTGGGGATTCAGCGGCTGAGGCTGAGTCCGTGGGAGGAAGGCCGTCCCTGGGGTGCAGAGGCAGACCCACGGGGCCTCCGCGGCTCTCAGGCCAGCCTGCGGGACGGGGCTGCCGGCCGGGAAAGGGCCCCGGGGGTGCGGAGCTGAGGGCAGCGCGAGTCGCCAGGACAGAAGCCAGCCCGGGAGTCTGAGCGACAGGCCGGGCCTCGTGCTGAGACTGAGCCGAGGGCAGCGCTGCTGGAGGAGAGCTTCGCGCCAACCCTGTGCCTTCGGCCCGGCCTCTCCCACCAGCAGACGGGAGCCCACGCGCACTCCACACGCCCTGCCGCCCTGACCTCTCGGGCCCCCCCCCCCCAGCCCACCCAGGAGGAAACCACCCTTCTGTCTGGGAACGGTGGCCAAGGGCAACACCAGCTCAGAGGTGTAATCTGTCCTGGGGGCTCGCGTGGCCTCGGCTGGTCCCCCGGTGGCAGGAGGGACAGCTCACGGGACTGGACTCCTGCTCTGTGTCCTCTGCTCAAGGTAGGTGAGGCTGCTGTTCTCTCTCTCTGGGCAGTGGCTGCAGCCATGCCTGGAGCCACGGGACAGCAGGTGCAGGTGGGAGATGGCAGGAGGTGGCGGGAGATGGCGGGAAGTGGCGGGAGGTGGCGGGAGATGTCGGCTGATGGCAGGAGGTGGCGGGAGATGGCGGGAAGTGGCGGGAGGTGGCGGGAGATGTCGGCTGATGGCGGGAGGTGGCGGGAGATGGTGGGAAGTGGCGGGAGGTGGCGGGAGATGTCAGCTGATGGCGGGAGGTGGCGGGTGATGGCGGGAGGTGGCGGGAGATGGCGGGACGTGGCGGGAGATAGCAGACAACAGGGCCGTGCTCCTCACGGCTCACTGGCGTTTCCGTCATGGAGAGACAGCAGTGTCTGTGGCCGAGGCCGTGTGCTCGGGGGTGGACCAGGGGGCAGTCACTGACTTGCTGACGTCAGACTGTGCGGGCGCCGCTCAGCTGTGGGGGCCCACCCGCCACGGAGCTCAGTCCTCACGCGCTGTCTTTCTGCTTCAGTGTAGTCCTGGGCCGGTGGAATGGAGGTGGCCTGGCAGGAATCCCGTCTGAGAAATGTGGCATTGCATCAATAATAACTTTAAACAGCACTTTAGAAACTCTTGCAGACTCTGACAATGGAAATTAAAATGTGTGCACATCACTCCAGTTCCTTTCTCAGCACTCAAACCCCGGTGGCTGTGCAGAGGCCAGAGCGGCTGCTGAGTGGAGCGCTCGCCCTCTCTGGGCCGCCCTGCGCCACCGGCTGCAGGGGAGGAGGGTCCAGTGGCTGCCCCCCGGGTGGCTCTGGGGCTGGGGTGCTGGGCCCCAGGCCTGAGCCCTGCAGAACGCATCAGAGCTGTAGGCCAGCCCCGGGACCTGCCCGGCTGGGCGACCTGCTGCACCCGGTGAGGAGCCAGCCTTTCAAGAGCTGTGCTCAGCGGGTTGCGTCCCTCCCACTTTTCCGTCCAGCGCTGGCCACGTGGCATCCTCGCTCGTTCCCCAGCCTGCTCGTCACTCCACACTGCATTCCTCAGGACTTTTAGGCTATCCTCAAACCCCAAGCAGAATGTCGCTGGTAGTGTTGTTTCCGACGTTTACAGAGCCAGCACAGAACTTCTTCCTGAAGATCGGCATGAGCTCTGGGCGTGTGGGGAGCAGCACTGGGGAAGCAGGTTGAGGGCAGATTCCCCCAAGGCACCAAACAGGTCTCTTCCCACGTTTCCTGGGCGCCCCCAAGGAGCCCCCGAGCCTCAGACCTTCGTGTGGGTGAGGCTCGTATCTTGGGCTCTTCCTCCAGTGTTGTGGTTCGGTGAGTCTGGTGGGCCCAGGAATCTGCGTCCGTCCCAGCTGCGGGCGGCTCGGCCTGTCCCTGGCATCAGGAGGAGCAGGGCCGGCCCCGTGCGCTCCTGGGTGTGTGCAGGACCAGGTCCGGATGCCCCTGTAGCGGCCAGACCCTGGTGTCCTTCACTCACCTGGGTGCCCAGAGTGGGTCAGACGCGGGAGGCTGGCCAGCTCATCACCGGCACCCTGGGGGCTCCAGCTTCTCTCTGAAGATAGAGTTGCTTTTTAGTTATGAGAACGTCAGACACCCTCACGCGTACAGTGAACAGTGTGACGCATCTGCGTGCCCCTCGCCCAGAGTCAGCACCACAGGGCACCCTACCCCGCTGTGTCCTGTCACCATGGCTGCCGAGAAAATACAGATCAGGTCCCAGACCTACACCTGTCCACCCCTCCGTCCCCCACACACACACAGTCACGACGCAGTGACCACACCTGACAGAATCACTAATAGTTCTCTGGTAAAGTGAGGACTTTGTTCAAAGTCACAGTTAATGACAAAAAGGTGCAGTTTCACTTCCCACGAACCCGGGACTGTCGGTTCCTTATTGAGTGGCACCTTCTGACCCAAAGCTGGCAGCTGGTGGGCTGAGGGCCTGGCGGGTGTCGAGGGCTGACTGACCAAGCTGACCTTCTCACACTCAGGCTCAGAGCAGCGTTTGGCCTTGACCGGCTCCCCCATTGCCCCACAAACAAGGAAGCGACGCTTTGTGTTTGCCTTTGACCTTGAGTCTCCCCATCTCACGGCAAACCTACTCCACAGCCATCGCTCTCTCCAGGCCCTTTTTTTTTTTTTTTTAAATCCTCACCCGAGGACATTTTTCTATTTCTCTTCAGATAGGGAGGGTGGGAGGGAGGGAGAGAGAGGGACACATCGACTGGTTCCCTCCCACACAGCCCCGACCAGGGCCAGGGACGAACCGAAACTGAGGTACGTGCCTTTGACCGGAATCGAACCCGAGACTCATTGGTACGTGGGCTGATGCTCTAACCGCTGAGCCAGACCGGCCAGGGTTCTCCAGGCCCATTTTTAAATTTTTTTTTAAATTCAAGGGAGCTTTTACAATTGTTATTTTTTCAATTCTGTTGATTCCGTGTGAATAGGAATTTCGTAATTTGGGGGAATGTATTCTCTAGTAACACAAAGAAAGCCCTGGAAAAAGGCGTGTGGGCGGTTTAATGACCCCGGTGAGTGATTGCGGAGTGGGTTTGGCGTAGATGGAATAATGGGCAGGTGACGGCAAACACACCCCGCCACCCGGCGTGGGGGGAGGAGGACGAGCTGTGGAAACGCCGGGTCACGTGGCTGCCGGTCCCCACGGGTGCTGGAGTTTCCACGGGGCGTGTGCGTTATTTGGAGAATTCAGGCTAAATAAGGGAGCAGCACTGAAGGCAGGAAAATTATTCTGTTTTAATGGCCGGCAGTCCCGTGTAACAACAGCGTTCCGCAGCCAGCCCACATGCAGCCGGGAGGGTCATGTTTTATTAAAACTGTGACTTGTCGTCGGCCCCACCGCTGTCCCGTTCTCTCCTTCCAGAAATAGCAGCCCCGTGGCAGTGGCTGATTAGGATTAAAAAGATAAAAATAAGTGAAGGCTGAAATAGGTCCAGGACACCCGAAGTAACCCGAGAACTCACTTTTTAATGAAACTTGAGAAACTGTATTATTTTCCACTGCCTCACAAAGCATCTTTGAAAAAAAGCAGAAAGTAAGAAACGAGTTTCGCAATGTTGCAACTCTGCATTTTCAGAATGACAGTGGTCGTGATACACGCGTGGCCGAGTCTCCCTGTTTTCCACCCACCGTCCGAGGCCGCGGCGGGCGCACGGGGCCGTGGACCGCACCGTGGGAGGGAGCGTGTTCAGGGCAGACTCTCTGAGAGGTTGCCTCTTCCGAAGAAATTAAAACCCACATGAGAGAGACCACTTCACTTTCCCCAGGGCCCCACCCAGGTCTCCCCAGGACAGGCGCAGTCACCGAGGAACAAAGCGTGTTCTCCGCTGCCGTGTTCTCGGCTCTAAATTGTGGCTTCAGCCATGGGGTTTTCACGTCCTCGGCTCACATCTGCTGTGATCGCTGAAGTACGGACCCGTGGAAAACACCCGTGCTGGGCACTCAGCAGTCCACGGAAAACGCAGCGCGGGGAATGGCGCTCACACCCGGCGGGGAAAGCCACGGCCCCAAACACGACAGGCCGTGAGTCTGCCCGGCCGTCCCAGCATCGGGACAGGTGTGATGGGTTAGGACGGCAGACAATTCGGAGATTTCCCAGCAGCTACTTCTCTAAGGACAGATTTGGCCCGAGATATTTCTGGTGTCCCTGCATTCACCAAATTGTGCTCTTAGGTTACAAGACTAACTTTAGCTAAAGGTGTATTTTCTGGGAAAGTTAGGAAATGCTTTTTAAAATTATCTCCTAGTTATAGGAATGAGAAAGAATGTCCTTCCTGTTTTGTTTTGCCTCTCAAAAAGCTATTCTGGCATTCTCTTAAAAATAACATGTTTGTGACCGGCCCGGGGAGCTGGCGTGTTCCTGTCCCTCGGAGGAGCGGGGAGAAGTGCTTGTGTGCGGGGCGTTTATTCACGAGCAGCGTTTTAATCCAAGTGTGAGCTTTCACAGAAGGGGTCTGCAAACACGACGCCTCGTGGGGGGGATCCTGTGTGCACCCCACAGTGCAGTTGTGGGGACCCTTCTGTTTTCCACTTGCCGTTGTCTGAAGGACAGTGAGGCCTTTAAAGAAACCGTTCTTCACATGCAAAGCAACATTTTAGCAGTTGTAACACCAGGGATAGAGAAACACCGTGTCCCCGCTGGGCTGGCCAATTTACTAAGTGGCAGTCGATAGATACTGTTCATTTCTTAAATTCCTGGTACCATTGGTTTCCTTCCTGGAACTAACATAACTATTGAAAAGGAGAAAAATCCTTTTAAAAGCTTTTTGTAATTAAGCTAATATGTACCTATATCAACAAATATGTTTTTTAATTGACAAAAGTATTTTTTGCAAAGTACAGTCCCTACCCACCTCACCCTCTTTCTGAAAAGCCAGCAGGAAGCAGCCGCTGGGTTAACACTGAGGAACCAAGTTTCTTCTCTAAGCCCAGATCCGGTTCCGAAGGATCTCGGGTCAACATCTACGGGCACCCTCTAGAAAATTCTGGTGCCTGCCCCCCTGGCCCTCCCCCCGCAGAGCTGCGCCCGGAGGGTTCGCGGCACCTGGAGCTGGGCCTGGGCCCTGCGTTTGCCTGGCTGTCACTCACACCTGTGGGAGGAGGGACCAGCCAGCTGTGGATTCTGTGTGAGGGAAACGGAAGGACACAGCTGATGCTTCACCCTGAAAACCTACCAGGTACCTGTCCCGGCGGTCAGAGGGACGCTCGCGTTGGAGGCCACAGGGAGCCTGAGGCCCGCCTTCTCGCCGACTGTCTGTGGGAGACGAGCGCCTCGTGGTGGAGCTCAGAGTGCATCAATCTCAGACCACCGGGACTTTCTCCCACATGCCTGATGGTTTCTCCTTTTCTGACCATCAGTCAACTGAAGGTGTACCGGAAAGTGCTGCTGTGGGCACACACGTCTTTTCCTTATAAAAGCAGGTGATCCGAGCCCTTGATGGGGCATTTTAGCCATGGTTGGGCCAGGCAGAAAACAGGCCGAGGCCGCGGAAGCCGCCAGCCGGCAGCCCCTCTCGCTGGCACCCTGGCATCCTGACCGCAGTGCACCCCACCGGCAGTCGCCCACTTCCACTCCTGATCCTGTCTAGCTGCTGTGTGAAGGCTGGCCCCCTGCCGCCCTCGCTGGTCCTGTTCACAGTGAGAACACTGTCCACCTCCCAGAGAGCGGGGGCAGGCCGCGAGGTCCGTGTGTTTTATGTTCCCCAGCACGCAGGATTCTAATCTCCGTTCGTGATGCTGGAAAACCCTCCGTTCTAAAGCAGGGAGGGCCCTCGGCCAAGCCTCCTGTGTTCAGAGGGGACCCTCAGGCCCCCGCCCGGCAGGAGCCAGGTCACCCGGGGCGTCGGAGGTGTCTTCCAGCGCCCCTCCTCCTGACGGGTGCTCGGGCCCCGGGGCCTCCCGCCAGGTCGAAAGGAAGGTCGCGGGCTAGTTCTCTGCGTGAGGGCTTGAACGCTGTGCCGGGAACACGGGAGAACGTGGTTCTGAGGAAAGTGGGGAAATCGCGAGGTTTTCAGGAGTTGGGGTCAGAGTGGGCTGGCTGCCTTTCAGGAAGGGCCGCGTGGCCCAGCACCGGCTGCTCGTGGGACGCCAGGCCGTCCTTAAAGACACCTCGATGACGCCCTTAGTGGTCTCTGTCACTCTTCAGGGGTTGCTTTTCCTCGGGGTTTATTTCTCTTTCAACCCTGGTCACGTGACGTCCTGTGTTCCCTGGGATCTGAGGGACACACCAACTGTCGGGCCTGGGTTTCTCCACCCCGTTCTCTCTCCTGAGGTCCAGTGACACCTGTCCCGTCATCAAAGTCCCTCCACACAGAGCATGGCCGTCACTCCTTCCCTGAGGGGGGACACTCAGGGCCCTTGAGATGAGTGTCGCTGGCCGAGCCCTGTCCAGACTGCGGTCAGCGGCCGGAGGCCGAGCCCTGAGGGTCCCACCAGCCAGGGGGAGGCTTTCGCGGTGGCGGTGGGCGGTGTTCTCATGTGACCCCTAAGGAGGCATCACAGCTGGGAGCCGGGCGGTGGGACACCCACGGGGCCCAGGAGGCCTCCACCTGCCGTGTCCGTGTGAAGCCGTGTGGGCTCGGGGCCCGCTGCTGGGATTTCTGCGTGAAGGCTGGTGGCCGTGGGCGCTCGGGGCGCCGAGACCTGTGCCCGGCCCGCCTGCCCTTGGCGTTGGAGAGAGGAAGTGCTGACAGTGCACTCTCACACGCCGCGGAAAGTAGGTGATCCCACAGCCCCGAGCAGTTCCTGCGTTGGGCCGCGTCCCTCTTTTCCTTTTCAACAGAAAATGTTTACAGCACATAAAAGCGGGTACAGGAGAAATGACTGAAAAGCTGTTTTCAGCCCCAGCAGAACCGTCTGTGTGTGTGGCGGTGGCCACGGGTGCGAGGTTTCGCTTTTCCTGAGAGAAGCTGTCTCTGAAAAGGAGGTGATAGCTGTGCCCTCCCCTCCCTGCCCTCGGAGACCCCGCGTCCGAGCGCTGAGCCGGTGAAACCGGCAAGGACCGGACAGGGGACGGGTGGCGCCGTGAGGGAGGAAGGGGTGGCAGGCGGAGGTGCCAGCTCAGGCCCATGTCCATCCACCCTCGCAGCCCCGGCCGGGCACCCTGAGCACGGCTCAGCCCTTCACGACCTGCCGAGTGACTATTAGAAAACCGCTGGGGCCGGCCGTCGATGGCAGAGCAGCGGGCGGGTGCCGTCTGGAAGTTCCAGAACCGCGGGCCGAGGGGTGTGGGCCGGCGGGCACGCCTGGGCACCGGGCCCTGGGCTCAGCCCCTCCCCTCGGCCGAGCCTGCTGTGTCTCTCCAGTGCAGAGCCCCCATCCTGTGTCTGCCTTTCCTTCGCCGGGGGCTGCGGACGCCCAGGACAGTGTCGGGCGCTGGGGGCTGCCGGGCGGGCGGGAGCAGGCCTCGCTCAGGCCCTAACGGGGGCTTCGGGGCCTTAGCTGCTTCCAGAAACGAGGGTGCAGACACTTCGCCCGAGTCTGGGCGTTGAGAGAGGCACGTCAGTGACAGTGTTCAGACTCCGACGTTCCTTCCGGGCTGCACTGGTGTCCGCGGTCACACAAGGCCCGTGAGTGAACCTGCGAGGGACCTTCCTGTGCGACTCACGGCTCCACGCCAGCTGTTCAACACCGTGGTCCGAGAAGAAAGGCGTTGTGTGAACGCACAGGCATTTCACTTTCAAGGGCACGTCACCTGGACTCGCAGCTGTCTGCAGAGCTGAGGCGCGGGAAGGGCTGGGCGGTGGTTACAGGTAACGCCAGCACAGGTAGGAGCTGTGCCTGGTAGTGTTTGTGTCTTACACACCCCGGTGCCCTTTCACTCGGTTTCGGGGTGCCTGCAGAGGTGGGTTGCGGTGTAAGACGCACACATCCCAGATTAGAACAAGAGTTCAAACTGCCACACAAGTTTCAGAGAAAAACAATAGTTTCCACCTCAGGAGCATTTTAAAGAAGAAGTCGATATGAGGGAAAAAACCCTTCTTATTAAATCAAATTGTGGTGTAACAGCTCACCACATCCTGTTGAGGGACGTCTGACGTGAAGCCGGGCACAGGTTCCGCTTTTGGGTCTCTGACGAGCTGAGGGTCACATGTCACCTGCCGTTCAAACACTTCTATAAAGAAAAACCTCGGTGTAGGTGGAAAAGCTGAATAAGAAATGGAAACCACCAGCAGAGAGAAGACACGGTGGGAAGGCGTGGGCGGCATCGACACAGCCGATCAGAGAGAGGCCCCTCCCGGCAGAGCCCCGTGGCCCCGTGGCTGAGGACGGATCCGGACTCAGCACCGTGACCTCATGGAAGACAAGTAGGACGTTGTGGCCAGGAGAGGAGCGGGGTGGCAGGGCCCAGCCCCCAGAGAAGGAGTTGACCTTCATCCGCTCTCTGCGAGGTCTTCGTCCCTCTGGGAAAGGGCATCCATGCAGCTTTCCTGACGGATTGCCACATAGACTAGCTACCCACGAGTGTAGCTTTGTGGCTGTCCCCCCTCAGTGGTGTGGACAGTTGTGCCCACTCTGCAGGGTGTGGCTGTCCCCCCTCAGTGGTGTGGACAGTGGTGCCCACTCTGCGGGGTGTGGCTGTCCCCCCTCAGTGGTGTGGACAGTGGTGCCCACTCTGCGGGGTGTGGCTGTCCCCCCTCAGTGGTGTGGACAGTGGTGCCCACTCTGTGGGGTGTGGCTGTCCCCCCTCAGTGGTGTGGACAGTGGTGCCCACTCTGCGGGGTGTGGCTGTCCCCCCTCAGTGGTGTGGACAGTGGTGCCCACTCTGTGGGGTGTGGCTGTCCCCCCTCAGTGGTGTGGACAGTGGTGCCCACTCTGCGGGGTGTGGCTGTCCCCCCTCAGTGGTGTGGACAGTGGTGCCCACTCTGTGGGGTGTGGCTGTCCCCCCTCAGTGGTGTGGACAGTGGTGCCCACTCTGCGGGGTGTGGCTGTCCCCCCTCAGTGGTGTGGACAGTGGTGCCCACTCTGCGGGGTGTGGCTGTCCCCCCTCAGTGGTGTGGACAGTGGTGCCCACTCTGTGGGGTGTGGCTGTCCCCCCTCAGTGGTGTGGACAGTGGTGCCCACTCTGCGGGGTGTGGCTGTCCCCCCTCAGTGGTGTGGACAGTGGTGCCCACTCTGCGGGGTGTGGCTGTCCACCATGGCTTGCTGCCTGCTGTCCTCAACACTATGGACACTTAGGGAAGCTCCAAGAGGATGTTTGCACCTGTGTGACGGCTCTGGAAGGAGTTTGCAAAATGTCTGAAACGTTGTGATTCCCACGTGACATTGCTGGGCTTGGAAGAAGCAGGACCTGGTGACCCAGCACCTGCAGCCACACGTCGTTTGCAGGGAGGTCGAGCCAGTTGCTCAGAGAAACCACCAGACCACGCTGTCAGACGGGATCTGCTCACTCATGGACCTTCCAGCTCCCGATTCTCCTGACGGCCCCAGTGGGGTCAAAGCAGCGTCCACGCCTGTGCTCACGTGGTGGGAGCCAGGGCCGTGGATGGCTGAAGACACGCTGTGATTCCCCCTCCGCCCACGGAGGTGCTCCCACCAGCTTCAGGTGTCCCCGTGGGCAGGAGGGGAAGCCCACCGCTTCGTTTCTTCCCCTTTTGTCTTGTCGACCAGATGTCACTTTCCTGTGGTCTCTGTACCCTTGAGGAACTGGAAGGTTCTACCTGCTGAGCTTGCTGCCCGCCCTGTTCTCCATCTTGATTCCTCCTCAGACATCCTTCCCAAACCCCCTTTACCACGCTTCACACCTTTCCCATTCCCAACGTTGTTACCCATCAACACCCTTCGTTATGCCTTCAGGACACCCTAGCAATCGCTATCCTTGCCCATGTTCAAGACACCCACCACGGCCCAGGATGACTCCGTGCCACTGATGTCCTTACACCCACCTCAGGCCTCTGCTGTTCTCCGTCATCGTTTCCCCTCAGTGCATCCGAACGTTCCCTGTTATTTTTCCATCACATTGCCACCCTATTTTCCAATATCACTTCCCCCGGACTTCCCTCCTGTTCTCCGTCATCCTTCCCCCTCACACCTCCCTCCTCTTCTCCATCATCGTTTCCCCTC
Source organism: Tadarida brasiliensis (assembly GCA_030848825.1). NCBI lineage: Eukaryota > Metazoa > Chordata > Mammalia > Chiroptera > Molossidae > Tadarida > Tadarida brasiliensis. Next base: position 112,146,739 of record CM061261.1, read on the forward strand.
GGACCTCCCTCCTCTTCTCCGTCATCGTTTCCCCTCACACCTCCCTCCTCTTCTCCGTCATCGTTTCCCCTCGGACCTCCCTCCTCTTCTCCGTCATCGTTTCCCCTCACACCTCCCTCCTCTTCTCCATCATCATTTCTCTTCGGACCTCCCTCCTCTTCTCCATCATCGTTTCCCCTCACACCTCCCTCCTCTTCTCCATCATCGTTTCCCTCACACCTCCCTCCTCTTCTCCATCATCGTTTCTCCTCGGACCTCCCTCCTCTTCTCCATCATCGTTTCCCCTCACACCTCCCTCCTCTTCTCCATCATCGTTTCCCTCACACCTCCCTCCTCTTCTCCATCATCGTTTCTCCTTGGACCTCCCTCCTCTTCTCCATCATCATTTCCCTCACACCTCCCTCCTCTTCTCCATCATCGTTTCCCTCACACCTCCCTCCTCTTCTCCATCATCGTTTCTCCTTGGACCTCCCTCCTCTTCTCCATCATCATTTCCCTCACACCTCCCTCCTCTTCTCCATCATCGTTTCTCCTTGGACCTCCCTCCTCTTCTCCATCATCATTTCCCTCACACCTCCCTCCTCTTCTCCATCATCATTTCTCTTCGGACCTCCCTCCTCTTCTCCATCATCGTTTCCCTCACACCTCCCTCCTCTTCTCCATCATCGTTTCCCTCACACCTCCCTCCTCTTCTCCATCATCATTTCCCTCACACCTCCCTCCTCTTCTCCATCATCGTTTCCCCTCGGACCTCCCTCCTCTTCTCCGTCATCGTTTCCCCTCACACCTCCCTCCTCTTCTCCATCATCATTTCTCTTCGGACCTCCCTCCTCTTCTCCATCATCGTTTCCCCTCACACCTCCCTCCTCTTCTCCATCATCGTTTCCCTCACACCTCCCTCCTCTTCTCCGTCATCGTTTCCCCTCACACCTCCCTCCTCTTCTCCATCATCATTTCTCTTCGGACCTCCCTCCTCTTCTCCATCATCGTTTCCCCTCACACCTCCCTCCTCTTCTCCATCATCATTTCCCTCACACCTCCCTCCTCTTCTCCGTCATCGTTTCCCCTCACACCTCCCTCCTCTTCTCCGTCATCGTTTCCCCTCACACCTCCCTCCTCTTCTCCGTCATCGTTTCCCCTCACACCTCCCTCCTGTTCTCCATCATCGTTTCCCTTGGACCTCCCTCCTCTTCTCCATCATCGTTTCTCCTCGGACCTCCCTCCTCTTCTCCATCATCGTTTCCCTCACACCTCCCTCCTCTTCTCCGTCATCGTTTCCCCTCACACCTCCCTCCTCTTCTCCATCATCGTTTCCCTTGGACCTCCCTCCTCTTCTCCATCATCGTTTCCCTTGGACCTCCCTCCTCTTCTCCATCATCGTTTCTCCTCGGACCTCCCTCCTCTTCTCCATCATCGTTTCCCTTGGACCTCCCTCCTCTTCTCCATCATCGTTTCCCTTGGACCTCCCTCCTCTTCTCCATCATCGTTTCCCCTTGGACCTCCCTCCTCTTCTCCATCATCGTTTCCCCTCACACCTCCCTCCTCTTCTCCGTCATCGTTTCCCCTCACACCTCCCTCCTCTTCTCCATCATCGTTTCCCTTGGACCTCCCTCCTCTTCTCCATCATCGTTTCTCCTCGGACCTCCCTCCTCTTCTCCATCATCGCTCCCCTCACACCTCCCTCCTCTTCTCCATCATCGTTTCCCTTGGACCTCCCTCCTCTTCTCCGTCATCGTTTCCCCTCACACCTCCCTCCTCTTCTCCATCATCGTTTCCCCTCACACCTCCCTCCTCTTCTCCATCATCGCTCCCCTCACACCTCCCTCCTCTTCTCCATCATCGCTCCCCTCACACCTCCCTCCTCTTCTCCATCATCGTTTCCCCTCACACCTCCCTCCTCTTCTCCATCATCGTTTCCCCTCACACCTCCCTCCTCTTCTCCATCATCGCTCCCCTCACACCTCCCTCCTCTTCTCCATCATCGTTTCCCCTCACACCTCCCTCCTCTTCTCCATCATCGCTCCCCTCACACCTCCCTCCTCTTCTCCATCATCGTTTCCCCTCACACCTCCCTCCTCTTCTCCATCATCGCTCCCCTCACACCTCCCTCCTCTTCTCCATCATCGTTTCCCCTCACACCTCCCTCCTCTTCTCCATCATCGTTTCCCCTCACACCTCCCTCCTCTTCTCCATCATCGCTCCCCTCACACCTCCCTCCTCTTCTCCGTCATCGTTTCCCCTCACACCTCCCTCCTGTTCTCCGTCATCGTTTCCCCTCACACCTCCCTCCTCTTCTCCATCATCGTTTCCCCTCGGACCTCCCTCCTCTTCTCCATCATCGTTTCCCCTCACACCTCCCTCCTCTTCTCCATCATCGCTCCCCTCACACCTCCCTCCTCTTCTCCATCATCGCTCCCCTCACACCTCCCTCCTCTTCTCCGTCATCGTTTCCCCTCACACCTCCCTCCTGTTCTCCGTCATCGTTTCCCCTCACACCTCCCTCCTCTTCTCCATCATCGTTTCCCCTCACACCTCCCTCCTCTTCTCCATCATCGTTTCCCCTCGGACCTCCCTCCTCTTCTCCATCATCGTTTCCCCTCACACCTCCCTCCTCTTCTCCATCATCGTTTTCCCTCACACCTCCCTCCTCTTCTCCATCATCGCTCCCCTCACACCTCCCTCCTCTTCTCCGTCATCGTTTCCCCTCACACCTCCCTCCTGTTCTCCGTCATCGTTTCCCCTCACACCTCCCTCCTCTTCTCCATCATCGTTTCCCCTCACACCTCCCTCCTCTTCTCCGTCATCGTTTCCCTCACACCTCCCTCCTCTTCTCCATCATCGTTTCCCCTCACACCTCCCTCCTCTTCTCCGTCATCGTTTCCCCTCACACCTCCCTCCTCTTCTCCATCATCGTTTCCCCTCACACCTCCCTCCTCTTCTCCATCATCGTTTCCCCTCACACCTCCCTCCTCTTCTCCATCATCGTTCCCCTCGGACCTCCCTCCTCTTCTCCATCATCGTTTCTCCTCACACCTCCCTCCTCTTCTCCATCATCGTTTCTCCTTGGACCTCCCTCCTCTTCTCCATCATCGTTTCTCCTTGGACCTCCCTCCTCTTCTCCATCATCGTTTCTCCTCACACCTCCCTCCTCTTCTCCATCATCGTTTCTCCTTGGACCTCCCTCCTCTTCTCCATCATCGTTTCTCCTCACACCTCCCTCCTCTTCTCCATCATCGTTTCTCCTCGGACCTCCCTCCTCTTCTCCGTCATCGTTTCCCCTCACACCTCCCTCCTCTTCTCCATCATCGTTTCCCCTCAGACCACTCTAGCACACATCACTGAGTTGAATAGATCAGACTTGTGGTGTGGAATCAGTTATCCTTGGAAATGGAGTGAGAATTAAACCCTTCTCCTGCTGCAGATATGAGGGCGACGTCCCTTTTCCCGTGAGACCTTCCTCACCACTGTCCCGTCCATGAAATCCGCATCCTGGGTCAAGACCCCGCACGACGTCCATTCCTCCTCCCCGCGGCTCCTGCTGCCCAGGGGGGGACTGCTGACCCGGGGCCCCGACTCGGCCACACTGGCCCCACCTTTGCCTCTGGCCGGTGTGAGGACTGAATGCAAGGACGACCCTGAGACCCTGTGGACGGCCTGGTGGCGCCGTGCGGTTTGCGGTGCCTCCTCCCAGCAGCTCTCGGGCCTCGTCGTCTGCGCACAGCTCCGTGTGTCCACACGCTCGGCCTGTGCAAGGCCCCCTCACTGCGCTAAGCCTTCTGCTCCCCAAGACCACGCCCTGTGAAACTCAGCGCTTGTGACTTTTCATGTCAACGTTCTGCCAAATAACAATTGCACCCATGCCTCCGGTATCGAGAGTGGGACAGGTGAGGGGGGGCACACGGCCTCCGCGTCCTGCGTGTCTGTGCGTCGGGCAGAAGCACAGCCCCGGGTCGCTGGGGCAGAGCCAGGGAGAGGGACAAGAAGGCCGCCTGGGCCTGGCAGAGACACAGAGCTGCCTTCCCTGCTCTCCGGTGCCCGGGCGGCCGTGGAAACGCTCCCTGCAGCCAAGGAGCCCTCGGTGCTCGCTCTGGACACCTGCTGTCCTGAGATCTGGTCCGAGCCTGGGTGTTGTTATTGCCCCAGGGGCGGGGGTCCCTCCCAGTGCGCCCCAGTCCCTCGTTGGCCATCCTCAGAGGAGGTGTCTGCCGTCACGGCCCTGTCTCAGGCAGGGTCCCGCGTGTCCTCTGTGGGCAGGCCGGCCGGAGCCCCTCGCCCAGGCAGAGGGTGGCCGCCATGCCCAGGGTCCCAGCCAAGCCACACCTTCAGGAAGAGCCAGGGTTCGGAGTGTGCGGCTCGGGTCCCGGACTGAACTGGTGCCAGTGGTTCTCTTATCAGGTCTCATGACCCGCTCCCTGGTCCCCCGCTGTGTTTTGTTATTGTTACTCTTGAAAATAGCTGGGGTGGGGGACGTTGAAAGGGAATGTGGGGAAGGGAGGGGGCGATGACATGCGCACCAGCTAATTGCTCAGGAAGCCGCCCTCGGACAGGCCGGGGCCTCTGCAGAAACACATGGGGTTTATCTGGGCAGCAGAGGGAAGCCGGCCGTTCCGTGACGTGCGTGTCCCCACCTCCAGGTTCTGTCAGGAAAGTGACTGTGGTGACACCTCCCCGGTGACATTTCCCTCTCTGGTGCCCATCGGGGGAGGGCGGGGTGTTGTGCATTGCTCGTGATGGCCTTTGCTCGTTTCCTCTCTGGCTGCCAAAAATCACAGGCCGACAGTGGCCGTGGACAAGGAAACAGACGAAGGAACAGGCCCCACAGAGGGGCTCCCACACCCAGTGTCGGCCCCTGTGCGACTTGGTGCGAGGCCCAGGGGCCGTTGCCGAGCGTGGACGCACAGCGGTGCTTCCTGTAGGGTCAGCTGGTGCTGCGAACCTGCGGACACCGGTGCTCTCCTGCCTGGGACACGCGCTCGGGACCCCGAGCGAGCTCCGGGAGCTCCATGGTGTCAGGCCGACGCCCAGTTTGCTGGGTTGAGCAGTAGCTGCACGACCACCAGCGTCTGGGTCCCGGCGGCAGGTCCTGGTCGCTGTGCTGCAGGCCGCAGGCCCCTCGAGGACACAGCGGGAGGCCGAAAGGGCGCAGGTCCCCTTCACAGGCCACACACCACACCCCGAACGCGCGGCGGATGGGATTTCTGGTTGTCTGCGTATTTACGTATTTGTGCAGAGTCGTGTGCCCCTAATGCTTTCTCTCGTGTTTGCTTCTTGCAGTAAATGAAATAATACGGAACGACCTCTCCAGCACCAACGCCCACTCGTAGTTGGCCACATCGGAACTGCCCCAGAAGCCGCGTGGTGTCCACTCGACGGGGGCCGTGGAGGTTCAGCGCGTGCACTTCTGACTAAATACACTGAACGCCCCTGGCACCCCCGGACTCCCACCCCACTGCAGATGTACCCACGGACAGCGACGTAGCTCTTCAGCCGGAAGGAAGGAGGGAGGGAGGAAGAAGGACCACTCCGTCTGCTGAGGGAAGTCATCTCAAGAAGAACATAACGGGGTGGGGTGGGGTGAGTACAGGAGACAGACTGTGGCCACACCCCGCAGGGCGGCCCCATTGGCAGCCTCACCCCGGATCTCAGTACTGGAAGTGCCTTACTCAACGCGCAGCGTCAGGGCATCGTAGAATTAAGCATTAAATTTGCTACCAGGAGAGTATTTGTAGGAGCAAAGCTAAAAAACATTTCATCATGAGGCTTTTGCAAACTTTGTATAAATTAAGAGAAGACTGGCCAGCTAGGCGTTGTGAGGAATAACACGTGTTTCCTACTATTTTTCAGCCTTTCCTGGGCAGCTGTAATATACAGTTTTGTTGCCTTATTCAGTGCATTTTAGAAATCTTTCAGTTTTTCATCTCAGCTGTTTCGTGATACCCTTCCCTCTGTGTTACTGAAACCACGGGCTTGCTCGTTGTCTTGGCGAGGACTTTGTTTTTGATCTGGCTTCGAACATAGCACAAGTAGGCTGACTAGCACACGTAGGCTGCCAGACAAGAAAAGAAGTCTGCCGTCACAGGACAGGCCTCGCATCTGCATGTATGTAGGCACGTATTTATGTACAAATAATAAATGATAGGTAGTCTTCAGTCTTTGCCCAGCAAGGGCTCAGCGCCAGCAATAACCAGCATCCACTTGGGGAGATGCATCCAAGACTCCAAACCTGGCTTTTCAAATACTTCCACTGGGGTCCCTCGCCCCGGGCAGGTCTGCGTGTTCTCGTCTCGTGCAGATAACTGTGCACTTTAGAAGCCGGGGGAGGTGCACCCAGAACACCTTGGGTCACCAGCTGGTGAAATTGGAAAGTAACTGTAAATAACATTACAAAGGGAGTGTAATATATTTGTTCAGCTATAAGATTATTATTTCACAGAAGCCTTATAACTCTGCTTCATGTAAGAAAACAATCACCAAAAACAACGTTTTAATATGCAGCATTGTAGTCGGTTTCAGATTTGTGACTGGTAACAGATAGGGTAAGTTTTACTACTGCGTTTTGTACAATTAACAGCTTCTTACACATTACTGCTCGCCACGATCTATTGTGTCACATCACAACCAAAAACAGCACGGTTTAACTCAACCTGGTCCAGCGGACACTGTGCCTTAGGAAGGTGTGCCCCCTCCTGGAACCTGCCTGAACTGCAGCCGCGGGTGCAGGTCCCACCTTCGCTGACGGTGGCGGGAGAGGTCTCCCACCAACACAGTCATTTTTAAAATGTTCTTCTGTATGATGACGTCTTACTTTTTTTAACTCAATGAAAGAAACAGAAATCCGAATGCCATGTTCCTCACATTTGCACACGACTGTGAAGAACTGAAGACGTGGCTCCGTGTACACACGGTCCTGCCCCCCCGCATCCCCCCGCCCGCACCCCAGAACCCGCCGTGCGTGTAGCATCGCAGACTTGCATGAGACGTTTCTGGTGGATGTCACGTGGATGTCATGTGGAAAGGGAATGTTTGATGTTTCTGTCAGCTATCGATCTCTGTAGTTAGGAAATAGACCCAATAAAGCAATACTTTCTTGCTGGACACTCGGGCTGAGAGTGAGTCATTCCTTCGTGGAAATCCCACCTGGGCGGGAGCGTGTTTGCTGCTGCAGGGACTTGTACCTACGAGGAGCGCGGAGCCGCCCTGACGTGCGATCTGGAGCCCAGGGTGCACCTTGCCGACAGCTCCTCTCTCCTCTCCTCTCAGAACCCCGTGGCCGTGGGCGGGCGTGGCCGTGGGCGGGCGGTGGAGCCAGATGCCCCAAGCTCAGCATCCAGGCCGTGGGGGAGGGGCCACATCTGCCAAACCTCCCTTCTCGGAGAGACAGGCTGGGCGAGGCCCTTGGCATTGCTTCAGCGAGATGGCGTGCCCGCCCGACGCGCCTCCTGCCCCTCCCCCCAGCTCTCCCGGCCAGCCCCGGTGGGAAGCTCTCCGTCCTTGTTACGTCAAGTGGAACCTGGAGCTTCAGTGGTTGTGGTTCTGAAGGGTCAGGAACAGTCGTTCCTAACCCAAGCGTTCCTGTGTCCTTTGCTAAGAGGGTTACAGAGATCAGCCCTGGGAAACCCTGCTCCCCAAACACGGCGTCCGCCCCGCCAGGCCGCCATGTCATGTGGAGGGAGCCATGCCGCCCACGGGGGGCTCCACAGGGTGAGGGGTGCAGAGGAGGGCTTGGTGGCCGTTGGGGGGAGGAGGACCCGCTGTTCCCGAGTGGGACGTGGCCTCGAGCCCTGAAACCCGCGGGGTCCCCCGTCGGGGTCACAGGCTTGGAGTGCTGGCCCCACAGGGCACCCAAGAGCCCCCGAACAGAGGCAGTTGGGGCCCGGCCTCCTGGACAGCAGGCTGGGAGTGGGCTGGTCCCTGAAGAAGGCCCTGGAAAGATAAGCTCCGGAGCGAGTTTTATAAGCGGGTCCCCTCATTTCCAGCAATACAGCTTCACTCCCAGGAATAGATACAAACGTGTCAAATGTTGGATGCTCCCCTCTAGGTGTTCTGAGCGAGGAGGAAACGCACCCAGGCGCTCGCCTGCGGCAGGGAGGTGGGAGGCTTCGCCCCACTAGGTTGACCTAGTGGCAGCACTTTCTGGGGAGCTGAGCCAGACGCCCACGATGCCATCTGGCCAACCCTCTGGAATGCCAGCGTCGTTCGCCTCTCGTGGCCTTCTCCGTGCGTGTGGAGCTCACGCGGGACCTGAGGACAGCGCCGCCCGGAGCAGGGCCCGTGCCCGCCACCCGCTGTGCTGACCGCTTCACCCTCGTGCCTCTCGCCCATGATCCAGCCCTTCCCAGGCCGAGTCTGTGGGGTGTGAAAACACCCTGACAAGCATCAAATTTCTCTTGCAGCCAAATGCAGCCTAAGCAGAAATCCGGGCGCGTGAGCACTCTCTCCGCCTCCAGGGCGTCTCCTCACCTGAGCAGCAAGGCCCCAGCCAGAGACAGCCCCCCGCCCCCGCATCAGGGGGACCCCTTAACCCGCTGCTCTGCTAATCCCGTGATACTGCCTTTCAGGGTCCTGACCGACGAGGTCACTAGGAGGGTGTCTGCGCAGCTCTGATTACACACTTCTTTAGAAGCATGTTCTGTGTTGGGACAGACTGCGCTCGGTGGGTGTGTTTGGAGAGAGGACAGGCAGGAAGAAAGGCGAGAGGCTGAGGCCGAGACAAGGGGCCTGTGCAGGAGGAATCCTTGCTCCATTCTTTTGAAAATTAAGGTAAAATCCACATAAGATGAAATTAACCATTTTAAAGTGGACCGTTTGGTGCATTCACTGTGCTGTGTGACCCCCGCCTCTGTCTAGTTCCCAATGTCCTCAGCCCCACCGCCCCCCTGCCCCGTGACCCCTCCAGCTGTGTCTGCGTGCGTCTGTGTATTACATCCGTGGAATCGCACGTGTGGCCCCTGTGACCGGCTCCTTTCCCTGAGCATCACGGTCTCAGGCTCACTCATAGCATTTGTCAGAGCTTCATCCCTTCGACAGCCGGATGCCTTCCCGCTGCGGACAGCCCACGTTGGTCCACACATGGTGCAGGGACATCAGGTGTGTCCCCCGTGTGGCTGCTGCGAGCACGTGTCCAAGTCTGTGTTCGAGTCCCTGTGCTCACCTCTTGGGGTAGGTCCCTCGGGACAGGATTGCTGGGGAATACGGTAACTGTCTGTTTCACTTTTTGAAGAACTGTTTTTCCTCGCCCGTGTTTAAATTATGCATCCCTAAGACAGGCACTGGGTCCCTAACCTAATTTGGCATCACATACGTGAAGCACCTCGTATTCATACTGCTTTATGCCAGAATAATGAAGTTAGCTATGGGATGACTGAAGGCACATTTGCACCCGAGCAGAAAGCAGACCTCGCTGTTGCCCGCCCGGCCCCTGCGGGGTCCAGCCTGCCAGGACGCGCCCGGCTCGCAGGGTCTGACCCTCCAGCGGGTGCCGACCGAGCCCGGTGCCCGTCTGTAGTTCACTTCGCAGGCACCAGGTTAAACATCGAAGCTGGGAGAGGCCTCCCCTGCGGTGAGGAGTGGGCCCAGTGGGACGTTGGGGTGACGGGGGCGCTGCGGGGCCGCACCCCTCCGCGCGGGGCACTGCTCAGCACCGACGTCTCCGCACAGAAAGCCGCGAAGCCGCGCTGCGTGGTCTTCAGACATCGCCACGGCCACGCAGACAGGGCGGCCGCTTCCCGTGGAAAGCGGAACCAGCAGGGCACGTTTGCCCCGTAGCGACTCCTCTTTTGTCCGAAAAGGAGGAGAAACTACCAGTGAGACTTCGTCCTGGGGAGGGTGTCCGTCACTTGGGGAAGAGGGAGCTGGGCGGTCTGGGCCACATCCTCCGGTACTTCCGAGGTTTCTGCTGCGTCCCGGCCGGGTGTCCTGGAGCCTGACCTGGCCAGAGACCTGTCCCGTGGCCCGTTCCCCTCCACAGGCCACCACTGTCCGCGGACTGTCTCGGGTTGACCCCTGAGGGCCTCAGCCTCACACGCTTGCTTCCCTCCTCTGCTCCCACCCTGTGTCCCTCTCAGCATCTCCCTCCCCATCTGGTACATCGTCTTTATGTTGCTTTAAGGATGAATTGTCTCATAAGAGATTTAAATGGTGCACATTACAAATACTCCGTCTGTCCCCGTGTGCTGCGGCCCCGGCCCGGCCACACGGCATGGGTGGGACTCCCTTCGCCATCTTCTGCGTGTAGTCTGCTGGTGGGGATACTTCAGCTTTTGTATGTTTGGAAAAGCCTTTATTTGGTCTGTTTTGTTAACCTTTTATTTTAAAATAATTACAGAATTACAAGAAGTTGCCCAAAAAATGTACACGGAGGTTCCACTGAACCTTCCCATTTCCCCCCAAACAGAACATGGACGTGGGTGTCGTTTTAGGCGTGCTCGGGTCTCGTGGTGGGTGGTTCTGTGCGGCCTGCTCACGTGGGATCCAGACAGAGGTGCCTCGTGCTGCCTGGACACGCCCGCCCCTTCCGCCCCCACGTGGCCCACGGCCACAGTTTTGTTACTTCTTACCGATGGAATCGCACAGCCCATGCCGCTGCCTTTATCCACGCAGCGCGTCCTCCTGGGTCCCGGTGGTGGGTGCACCACAGCCGGTCCCCCCAGAGTGAGCACGGCCCTCGGTTTGTTTAACCCTCGCCCCCAAAGGACATCCGGGGTCCCCGTGTGTTGGCTGCTATGTATAAAGCTGCCATGAACGTCGCATACGTGACTTTTCATTTTGGATTTCGGTGAACATCAGTTTCCCTTTTCCTAGAATAAAGGCCCAAGAAGGCGTTGCTGGGTCATGTGGTAAACGAATGCTTTGTTTTCTAAAGTACCCAGCTTTTTTCCTGAGTGGCTCACCGTTTTACATTATTTCTAACAATGCATGAATGGTTATTTTTTTCGTTTTCATTCTTTTTTGTTTGTTAATCTTCACTGGAGTATTTTTTCCCCATTGAATTTTAGAGAGAGTGGAAGGGAAGGAGGGAGGAGAGAGAGAGAGAGAAACATCACTGTGAGAGACACATGGACTGGCTGCCTCCTGCACAGGGACCCCGACTGGGGCCGGGGATCTAACCTGCAACCCAGGTACGTGCCCTTGACCAGGAGTCTAACCCCAGACCCTCCGATCTGTGGGCCGACGCTCTGACCGCTGAGCCACGCCGGCCAGGGCTCATCGGAGCCTCTGCTGGGTGTTCAGGGACACCTGACGTCCCTGCGGGTGCTGGACACTCTCGCGTGCTTGTGTGTCCTCTGCAGTGAGCAGTCTCTTCCTGGTTTTGCCCATTTTCCAGTGGAATTCTTTTGGGTTTTCTCTGTCAGGTTTCAAGAATTCTTTATATATTCTTAAAGTCCTCTGTCAGATACATGGTTTTCAAACATTTCCTCCAAGTCTGTAGCTTTTCAGCCTCTTACGAGGATCTTTCAGAAAGCAAACTTTAGTTCTGAAGAGGCCACATCTGTCAGTTTTCCCTTTTGTAGGTCATGCTCTGGGGGTCAGGCCCGAGAACTTCTCACCTCGCCCTGGACCTGAAGAGTCCCTTCTGTGTGTTTTCCTAAACATTTTCGAGGTTTGTGTTTTACATTTGAGCCATGACCCATTTTAGTAAGTGTGTGGTCTGAGCTGTGAGAATCGGGTCTGACTACACTCCCCGCGCACGGCCCAGGGCCCCAGCACCCAGCTTCTGCTTGGAACACGTCGGTGGGGCCTGTCGGGTCTCGATTCTAGTTGCTGATCTGTCTTTCAGGTCTTTGTTAATTCTTTTTAATCAAAGATCTTTTTTATTGCTTTCATCTGCATTTTTCTATTTTCAGCTTTATTAGGTTTAAACCATAGTCTTTCATTCTCTTTGCATCGATTGTAAATGACATTATGTTCTATCTACTTTCCCACGTGTTCATTGTTGGCATATAGAAATGTGACCCGTTTGTGTGTGTTGACCTTTATCCTGTGACCTTGCTGATTTCACTTATTAGTTCCAGGAGGTTTTTGTTGTTGTTTTATAATTATTTTTTCTTTACTGATTTTAGAGAGAGAGGAAGGGAGAGGGAGAGAGATAGAAACATCGATGAGCGAGAACATCGACTGGCCCCTCCTGCATGTCCCCCACTGGGGATCAGGCCCACAACCTGGGCATGTGCCCTGACCAGGAATCGAACCGGCAACCTCTTGGTGCATGGGTCGATGCTCAGCCACTGAGCCACACCGGCCAGGCTCCAGGAGTTTTTGTAGATTCCTTGTGAATAGGAATGTTTTTATTTCTTGCTTTCTAGTACATTTGCCTTGTATTTCTTCTTTGGAGGGGGGGGTGTTAACCCTCACCCGAGGATATTTTTCCATTGAGTGTTTAGATCGAGTGGAAGGAAGCGGGAGAGGGAGGGAGAGACATCCATGTGAGAGAGACATCGACTGGCCGCCTCCCGCACGACCCGACCAGGGCCGACGCTCTAACCGCTGAGCCAGACCAGCCAGGGTGCCTTTGTTTCTCTTTCTTGCTTTATTGCGTGGGTGAGGACTTCATGATGGATAAGGGTGGTGGAGCGAGTCTTTGTCCTGTCGGGGTCTCAGGGGAAGCTCTCAGCGTCCCCGTCCCATGCACTGTGAGCCGCAGGGTTCCCCGGTCTTCTCACCCGAGGGAGGGGTCCCCTCTGCTCCTGCTTTGCTGAGAGGTTCTCCACACACAGCTGAGAGAGCGCCAGCGTTCGTCCGTGTGTTGACGTGATGCGATGTTTCTTCTTCACCCCTAGATGCGCTGGTTCGCATTCACGTTCACTTCTGATAGTTATGGCTACAGACGTCTCCGTTCGTTTTTTCCTTTGGGGACTTTAAAGAGGTTCCACCGCCGTCTGGCCGCATTGCTGTTGGTACAAATCCTGCTGTGACCCTCACCTTTGTTCTTCCACAGACACTGTGTGCCTTCCTGACTGCTTTGACACACTTCCTTTCTGCCACTTGCAGTGAGCAATTCGATTGTGTGACTTGGTGTCATTTCCTCGTGTCTCTTGGGGTTTGTTGACCCTCCTGATCAGTGGGTGTATAGTTTTCATCAAATGTGGAAAATTTCGGCCAATATCTCTGCCCCTTCTCCAGGGACTCGAATCACACATACTGTATATTGGGCCGTGTGAAGCTGGCCCAAGCTCACTGATGCTCTGTTGTTTCAGACTGTCTCTCTCTCCGTCTTATTTTACATGGTTTCTCGTGCTGTGCATTCGTGTAGTTATGTTTCTTTCCTGCGGCACGCAATCTGCCGTCCGTCCAGTTAACTCCAACACCATAGTTTTCTACCCTCGCGTCTGGTTTCGGTGCTGTTTTAGAGCTCCTCGCATTTGGCCTTTCCCCTGACTTCCCGACGGCTACTTAACAATGTCCACGTTTGCTGTTTTGTCGTCCACTTGCCTTTAGGTGATTCTGATGCGTTTCCACCTCCTCGTGGGTCGTTTTCTGCAGCTCCTTGCCTGCCTTTCCATTTGGGTGGGGTGTCAGACATTGCACACTCTGCCGCACCGAGTGCTGGGCGTGCGTTGTAGTCCTGTGCGTGCTTGAGTGCTGCTCTGGGAGGCGGCTAAGTCACTGGGAAAGTGTCTGATCCTGTGGCTCTTCCTAGCTTTCAAGCTTCGTTAGGTAGAAACAGCATTTAGTCACAGACTAATGTTTCCCACTATTAAGGCAAACCCTTCTGAGGTCACTACCTGATGCCACTCTGGGTGACCCCGTGCGGTCCAGGTGCTGCTCCCTCCACTCCTTCCCAGCGGCTCCCCCCGCTTTGAGGAGCGTCCCCCAGCACATGTCACGGGTGCTCAGCCGAAGACTTGGGAGGAGCCTCTGCGGACCCCCGAGCTCTCTGGGCAGCTCCCCGCTGCAGTCACAACCCGGACACTCCGCGGCGGCTGCCCGTGCGCCAGCTCATCCTCGGCGGGGCCTGGAAACGCTCTGCAGGCCGCACGCGGGGCGGCCACGGTGCTCACCTTGTTTGCCTCCCTTCTCGGGAGTCATTGTTCTTTGTTGCCTGATGTCTAATGTCTAACACATGTTTCTTATATTTTTTCCATTTTTTACTTGTTTTGGTGGGAGGGTAAATCTGGTCCCTGTTAGTTCATTTTGGCTGAAAGCAGAAGTTCTGAGGCTTGGTTTTTCAAAGCTCCTCGGGTAGGCCAAATTGCAGTCCGAGTGGTAGTCGATCTTCCACCCCTGCACCTCACGTCCTACAACAATGACGCTATTCACAGGGAAGCGGGTGTCTGCCAAGCCTCGGATCACCAGATGTGCCTCGGGGCCCCATGCAGTTTTGATCGGAAGGGAAAGCATCACACAGAGGCTGAAAAACAGCTTTCACTGCCAGATCTGCGTTTCTACCTGGAGGGAGAACAAAAGAATCCTGGGGGAGAGACACCGGTGTTCACGGTTTGTAAAAAAGCAACAGAATGCAGAAATGTGTCTGTGCAGGTGGGGTGGGGGCCTCCAGGGGCCCTGGTGGCTCTGTCCCTGCGACAGGAAGTCTGTGTGGACCCGCCTGCTCTGCTGGCCGCTGGCTCCCGCCCCCTGGGCACCCGAGCTGCTGTCTCTGGAGTGGGCTCAGAGATGCCAGGCTCACGGCCACCCCTCAGCGAAGCTGCCCCACCTCATGCAGTGACATGGACCGGGACAGACAGCGGATGGACAGCGGACATCTAGTTCTGTGCCCAGAAAGTGCAGGTGGCTGGATCCCGTGGGTGTGTCTACCTCCTGTGTGTCCATACCCTGTACCTGGAGTAGCTGTCGACCGAGATGCCTTCACCTGGGGTTTGAAATGACTGGACATCGATGATACAAGTTCACTTCTGGACTTTCGAGTGAGAAAGCAGTTTGCCAAGCGGAAGGCAAGCGGCCCCTCCCTGAGGGAACCTTCTGGTTTGCATGCGAATGAGGCTGCTAATTGTGAGGTTTTCCATGTCCATTCAAGCAGCCCCGAGGGACCACAGCCTGGAAACACAGTTAGCAATCCGTTCCTGCAACTACACATGCCCGAGAGGAATAAAGCATTTTTTAAAAAAGTGTGTCCTTGAATCTAAACTGCTCACAAATTTAGACTCAATATACATAGTAACAGTACATAGCTCATATGCATAGTTCAGCTAGTTTTCAAAACATTTTTCAAATATGTTGTCCCTCCTTTGGTCTTCCAAGCAACGTGTGAGGGAAGCAAGGCAACTCACACCCCCAATCTACAGTGAAGTTACTGCGGCTCTGGGGGGAGGGGTGCCCCAGAGTTAACTTGACTCCATCTATCTACCCATCCATCCACCCATCCATCCATCCATCCACCCATCCATCTGTGCATCCACTCATCTATCCACCCACCTACCCACCCATCCACCCACCCATCCACCCATCCATCCACCCATCCATCCATCCCTCCACCCATCCATCCACCCATCCATCCATCCACCCACCCATCCATCCCTCCACCCATCCATCCACCCATCCATCCACCCATCCATCCACCCATCCATCCACCCATCCATCCATCCACCCACCCATCCATCCATCCACCCACCCATCCATCCCTCCACCCATCCACCCACCCATCTGTCCATCCACTCATCTATCCACCCACCTACCCACCCATCCACCCACCCATCCACCCACCCATCCACCCATCTATCCACCCACCTCCCCACCCACCCCCAGTGAGTTGGCCTGTTCTGCGTGTTTCTGTCACATCTCAGCACACGGCCGATATTGTGATTCCGTCTCCATTTTATAGCAGAGTGTGTTGTGACCCACAGAGACCTCAGTGCACAGGGTTGGGCAGATGGCCCCTGACAGTGGTCTGCCCAGTGCTCAGCTGAGTCCTGACACCTCCATTAGTTAGATTTGCCCAGGCCTCCCTGAGACACAGTCGGTAACTGAGGCAGCCTGAGCCCCAGCGGGGAGGGACCCAGGACAGCCTGGAGTGAAGAGCGGACATTGCTGTCTCAGGAAGCCCTTGTCCCGCTCCCTGTCCACAGGCTGCCCTGGCTGCAGGGCCCCCAGAGGTCATGCTGCACCCCCTACATCCCTCCCTCCCTCCCAGCTCCATCACCCTTTGCTGGGGTCAGGGCCCTCCTGCTGGCCTCCCGTGGGGCCTAGATCCAGGTTCCTGCACATCTGTTGGTTGTAGTTTCCTGGCAGAAGAGAGTCCCAGCTGGGAGCAGCTGGCCTGCAGGTTGGACCCATGTCTGTCTCTGTGTCCCCAGCCATGTTCCTCTCCTTGGCCCCTCGCCAGGCCAGCCCCTCCTATCCTGGATGTTGGTGACAGATGGCCTGGTGTCCCCCTCGGCCTGTGTTCCCTAGTTATTCTTGGAGTCAGAGCAAAGCAGGTGACGGAAGCAACACCTGGGGTCCCGCTGACCTCGGCACCCCACCTGGGCCTCTGTGTGGCCGGAGCTGGCTGGACGCCGGCCTGGGGGCGGGTGCATGGGCGCGTCCCTCTGAGCGACTCCATCAAGCTGCATGTGCAGGGGACGTGGCCCGGCTGAGGGGCCGTGGGGTGGGGGTGGGAGGAAGGAAACTGGGGAATTCGAACCCCTACCAGCCCACACTCGGGCGCTTCAGCCTGAGCCACCAGCTCTGACATTAACTGTTTTCCACGTTCTCTGTGCTGTGTGTGTGACGTCATAGTGCCCTGTAGCTGTGTGTGCGTGGGTCCCGACCTGACAGGTGCTCCGACGTGATCCTGGCTGTCCCCGTGGGGGCCCTCCGTCCGTGTCCGAGTCACTCCTCTCCCAGCCCTCAGGGTGAAGCGGGCGGGGCTGGGGGACCTGGCCGTCCTGTCTGGGCCCCATGGACCCTCTGCTCTCCCTCCTCCGGCCACCGGCTGGGGAGCTGCAAGAAGGCAAACAGCGGAGGCCCCCCACCTGTGCTGTGGGTGAGTCATCCAGACCCCAGCGTGGTCCTGAAGCGACAGAGGCATCAGCCAAGGACTCGCACACGCCTTCGGGGGGGCCCTGTGAGGCCTGGGCCTGTGGAGGAGGGCAGCTTGGGTGGTCAGCGGTGGGAGCCAGACTTCCCTGAAGACATGGTGGAGAAAGGGGGACACTGAGGTCCGCATTTGGGCCGATGGTGGGAGCGGTGTGTGAGAACGGAAGCCGGCCCCCCACCTCGCCCCGCACTGCTCCCCAGCCTCGAAAGACGGCCTGAGACCCAGCCCTGCCCCTGAAACCTCATCAGTCACCTTCTGAAAAGCAGCTGCTCACACCCAGATGTGGTCCCCTCGTGAGGGCAGCTGACCCACAACCCCGCTGAGGGTGGACAGGCCACCGGAGGGCCTGGGGGAGAGGACCAGACCCAGGGCACCGAGGGTCGTGGTGGTCCTGGCTGTGGTCATGGGAGATGCAGGTGGGAAGGTCCTGAGCAGAGCTCGGCCTGGCTTAGACTTGGGGCATCAACACAGGAAGAGACAGAGCTGGGGTCTTCGTGGGTCCCCACGCAGCTGCTAGTTCCTCTGGCACTGGGTTCGAGGGCTGCCCCCCTCGTCCTCACGCCTCCAGCCTGGCCTGGGCGCTGGCTCTGGGCTCCCGAGTCGCGGTGTCCTCCCCGCCTCCCTCCAGGAGTCCCAGCGCCCACCGGGAGGAGGAGACGCCGTTTATGTGATTGACATGTGGCTCTGTCTGCCTGTCACCTGAGTTCCTGCCATTTCTCAGTACCTCCTGCTGGGACCTGCCCAGGAACTTTGGCAAATTGGTTTCAACGAACACTACTGACCCTGCGGGTACACGGAGCCTCCGCGTCCTCCTGCCTCTCAGCCAGGTGCCTCGTGGGCTGTGGAGAGCAGCAGGGGAAGAGGGGGCGCGGCAGAGGAAAGACGAGAGGTGGAGGGATCGTTCTCAAGCCCGGGACGCCGGGGGACAGTCCCCACCCTGGGGGCTTGAACGTGGGTCCTCCCAGGGCTCTGGGGCTGGGAGCCCCCCGCGGCGTGGGGAGAGCCCAGTGTGAGCGGAACTCGGACTCTCGGCTCCCCAGAGGCTCAGGGCCGCGTGGAGGAAACTTCTGCCCCAGCGGCCAGTGCTGCAGCCAAGACCTCGAGACCTCAGGCTGGCCTCCCGTGGGATGCTGACCGGCAGCCCTCCATCAGGGGATGGCATCATGCACCGTGTCGCCACGCCTGGACCGCAGGCCCGCTGGCCCCGTCTGTCTGCCCACCGCAGGTCACGAGCCCTGAAGAGCGGCGCTCCTGACTCAGCCGGGAGGAATGTGTTCTTTGGCCTTTGTTCCCGAGATTGGCGCTGGCATCGTGTCTGGAAGCCGTCCTGCATGTGTGCGCGGTGGCCGGGCAGGCCCTGCTGCTGTCCTCTGCCCCCGGGGGCAGGGTGGTGAGCAGGGGGGAAGGACCAGCAGCCTCTGCCGAGGGGTCGAGAACAGCAGGCCAGGCCCCCGTGAGCCCCGGGGACCCTCAAGGCCTCGCGGAGGTGCCCTCACAGATTAGCAGCAGCCTCTGCA
Source organism: Tadarida brasiliensis (assembly GCA_030848825.1). Classification (NCBI taxonomy): domain Eukaryota; kingdom Metazoa; phylum Chordata; class Mammalia; order Chiroptera; family Molossidae; genus Tadarida; species Tadarida brasiliensis. Next base: position 112,165,228 of record CM061261.1, read on the forward strand.
AAGTGGGAGGGAGACCAGGACACTCACGGTAAATTCGCCGAAGGCCGTTTTGGCGTTGTCTTGGGAAGTGAAGTCAGGGGGACGAGGCCGAGAGCTGCCTCGTCTGGTGGGGCCTGGTTTCCGAGGGCCACACACCTGGGAGTTGTCCCGGTGACTCACGGACGGGCACCACCCACTGAGTCACCGCGTCTGCGTCCGCACCTGCCCGGCCTGGGAAACACTCTCCTGAGGCCAGCCCAGCCTGACCGGCGTCCCACGGAGACGCAGAGACACAGAAGTCGGCCTCGTGGTTTTCGCCTTCCGTGGCGAGGGCTCGATGTCTAGTTAAACAACCCGTCAGTGTTGCTGATCGCCGAGTGGGTGAATGAATGAACCAGGGGGTGAGCGACTCTGTGCCAAGGGCCGTGCTAGGGTCTGACCTGAGAAAGGAGGGACCAGCAGCACACCTAAGGGGCCGGGTCGGCCGGCTGGGCCCTTGGCCTGGGCCGCGTGGCCATGGTCCTTGTGTCCACTGGCAGCCAAGTTTCATGCCGCTGTCTCATCATCGTAAGGGCTGACACCCTGAGCCCTGGCAGTTCTGGCCCACCCTGAGTGAGGGCCCTGTGCCCGGCCGACTCCTCGTCCCTCTGTCCCGTCAGGCCCCCGTGGCCTCACATTCTCTTCCCTCTGCACCTTCAGCACCTCCGTCCACAGGAAGGTACACATGACTCGGCTCCTCAGGTGTCAGCACCGTGACGGATCTCTGGATTTCCACAGCCCGCGGACCTGCAGAATCACGCCAGCTGCCCCCATGCCTGCACCCCGGCAAACTCCCTGATCCACCAGGGTCATGAGGCACTGGCCCGCTGAGCCCAGACCAGGCCGACCCCCGCCACCCATCCGATGAACACACGGCGAGTCTCCGCCGCTCTGCTGAAGCCGGTGGCTCGAAGTGCGGGTGATGGGATTTCAAGCTCAGAGGGTGCAGAGGGGACGTCGGGGTCACCCAGCCTCTGAGGTTGGCTCTGTCCTGGGAGCACCTGAGAAAGCACAGCTCTCCTCACTCGTGTGTGTGGCATCGGCCTCCTGGTCAGTGAGAGAAGCTGCTGCCTGTTGTCAGAGGTTCACTGAGAACACGAGGCCGTGTCCTCCCTCCTGTTCTGCAGGTTTGTGTCTATACGGTTGGCTTCAAACACCCCGTGAGTCCAGAGCGTGGCCATATCTCCTTCTGAGCCCAGGGGCCAGCCAGGCAGACAGGTGCGTCTTCGAGACACTTTCCAAAGGGCGGGGTACCTCGGAAGGCTGGCGGGCCCCCCGCGAAGCCCGACGTCTGACCGAGCGCTGCCCAGACCTCCCCTCCCCGAGCAGCGGGGTACCTCGGAAGGCTGGCGGGCCCCCCGCGAAGCCCGACGTCTGACCGAGCGCTGCCCAGACCTCCCCTCCCCGAGCAGCTCCTGCCGGTGGTGTCTAACCGCCCTCGGAAGTCCCCTGAGATACCCGGGGTGCTGAAAATTGCCATGTAAACACACCTTGTTCATCTTCCCGCATGTCAGTCAGACGGAAAGCACATTGCGGACGCTTGTTCTCATGCAGACTCGGCCACGTCTCTCGACCTGTTCCCAGCTTTTGAATCGATGGTCCCTTTGAAGTCACCATAGACGGGTTACACCGGGGGTGGGGGCCTCCCCAGGAGCCCTGCCGTCCAGTCCTGGACATGCGCCCTGGCGTGAGTGACCCCCTCGCTGCTCACCTCCTCCCCCTTTTTTGCTGCAGAAAGAAGCTGTGTTGTTCCCACTGGCCCGTGGTGGAGGGAGAGGCTGGACAGGGAGGCCACCCGCCCAGTCATCAGAGTGTGGTCTTGGGGTGTCTCCCTGCTGGGTTCAGGGCGCGGTTACAGGAGGTCATCGTGCTGGGCTGTGGGGCAGGACAAAGGCCAGCAGGCCTGGCTCGGGTCTGCCAGGCCAGGGCGGCCCCACGGAGCCCAGCCGTGACCCCACTCACCCCGACGGCCCTGCACCTGGTGGACGAGGCCTCTGGGAGCTGCTGAGCGGCCTGCCCTCTGGGCCAGCGTGGGAGGACCCCACCCCCTCCACATCGTCACTGGAAACAGGCCCAGAGAGGGGTGGGTGAGGGGGCCGCAGGTCAGGTTGACCAGGTGACGGACAGCAGCCTTCCCACGACAGACGCCAGGTCTTGGGGACCTAGGGACTCATGTCACAGGTGGTGACAACAAGCTGCTCACCACAGAAAAGGTGTCAGTTGGTCCCGGGAGCAGTGGCAGCTGAGAGACCCAGAGCTGTGACTGCGGAGAAGGTAGCAGGTTCCTGGGTCTCCTCCTCCCAGCACTGCGGGCGAGAGACAGGCCAGCGCGACCGCGGGGCGCCGCGACTCCTGACGATGCTTCTCTGCCGCTGGCGCCCGAGACCCTGCTGCCTGCTCCTGCAGGGCTGACGTGGCCCCTGCTCCACCTGGTGACCTGGGCGCTCCTCTCTCGGCCTTGGCCGTCCTCGCTGCGCAATCAGCGGTCAGGAGACACCAGTGACAGTCAGGTCCCTCCCTGCATATCATAACTCGGGGCCTTTTCAAAACGAGAGACTTGCCCCGGCCGGTGTGACTCAGCGGTTAGCGCAGGGGCGGGCCCACCGATCGAAGTGTCTCGGGCTCCATTCCGGGCAAGGGCACACACTTGTTTCGGGTTCGATCCCCAGCCCCAGCCAGGGTCCTGTGGGAGGCAACCAATCAATGTGTCTCTCTCACATCGATGTTTCCCTCTCTCTCTCTCTCTCTCTCTCTCTCTCTCTCTCTCTCTCTCTCTCCCCCTGCCACTCTATCTGAAACAAAATCAATGGAAAACTAGCCTTGGGTGAGGATTGGCAAAACAAAACAAAAACTTCAGAGTTTATTTCACATGAAAAAAACTGCAAACATCTTAGCGCTCCCCAAGCAGTTAACTAACACCGTTTAGAGTCCAAGTGCAGCCACAAGTAGAGCTTGACCTGGATTACAGTGAGTGGGTCAGGGGTTGAGTCCAACCGCATTTTCTGATTAACTCATGATTGACTAGGAAACCCTTTTTCTTCTCAATCGTGTGTTACATTTTTACTAAAATTGTATCTAGTGTCCTTCTTAGGGAGTAGACAAAGCAAACAAGAGCAATGCTTACTCCTGGGTGGCCAGACCACAAGCCTGGCTCCCCGAGCAGAGCGGGGACAAGGCGCTTTGCTAGCACGGTGGCCCGACAGCAGGTGGCTGTTCCGGGCTGGGACCAGGGAAGGAAGGGAGCCGGCGAAAGACACCTGAATGCATCGTTCAGTTCACGAGGGCTGTGTGACAAATCAACCAGAGCTGGACGGCTGCACACAGCTCACCTGTGTGCTCACACATCTCTGTAGGAGAGGGGTCCGCAGAGCTCAGGAGGTCCTCACGGCCGTGAGCGCGGTGTGGGCCCAGATGCTTCCATCGGCTGCAGGCTCAACAGGGCAGGATACGGTCCAGGCCACGCAGACGGCCCAGCGGGCATCCATGCCTGCTGCCGGAGGACAGCGGCCTCGGTTTCTTGCCATCTGGGTCCTTCCAGAGGGCAGATCACAGGGTGGACGTCACCTGTGACCTACGCTCCCAGGTGGGCACATCCTGCCGTGTTCGCTCCATCCTGTTCGTTACGAGGTGGGGCCGCTGCGGCCGTCTCAGAGCGGCTCACTCGGTAGGTAAATGAGAAGCCTGAGGCCTCAGCTCCCAGCCCGCTGGTCAGGACGGTGCCTGGGCCTGTGTGTCCCGGCTACGCCCTCAGAGAGCCCGGGCAGGCAGCAGGCAGCCGGGCTGAGCCACAGGTGAAGTCGGGACTTGGCGGGTCCACACCAGGGACTCCCAGGGTCCTCACCCCAAGCCTGGGGCTGCCAGTCCAGCCGAGCCCTGCAGGCCCCGAACCCAGCCTGGCCCTCAGCAGGCCCCGCGCCCAGCCTGGCCCTCAGCAGGCGCTGCCACCTGGGCATGGCGGCACGCAGGGCCCTCTGCTCCTGCACCCCACAAACCCTCTCCTCAGCCAGCTCCTCCCGCCAAGTTGCACCCCCCACCTCCTTTGTAGCAAGGATGCCAGCTCTCACCTGTGGACCAGCCTCTAAGCCAGTCACCTCCCTGTGTCCTTCCCCGTTCCAACCTGGTTGACCCTCCCTCCGCCGGCTCCCAACCCCCAGAGAACTAACTCGTGTGGTTCGACTCTGGACGCTGTGGGCGGATCTGCCGAATCTCCATATGGCCTGGACCGCACACTCCGACAGCCGCTCCGTCTCCTGCTGTGCATCCCTCCCTGCCACCCTCTCCGTCCTGCTCCTCCCACCTCATCCATCCCCGGGTCCTCACCCCTCCGCGTGGTGCTCACTTCAGCCGACCCCTGGGACATGTGACCTCCCAGGGCGCCCGTCGTGGTTGCCAGGAAACCAGTCCCTGTGACCCCAGCTGCCGTTCTCAGATGGTCACTCATGCCAGGGAGATGGGGCTATGCCAACAGGCGTTGGTGCGACAGTCAAGATGCCAGGCAGGGAGGGGCCCCCAACCTTGGAGGGGCCCCCGACCTTGGAGGGGCCCCCGACCTTGGAGGGGCCCCCGACCTTGGAGGGCCCGTATAACCTGTGCTTAACTATTTAAGTGTTTAATTAGCAAACAGGTTGTACCAAGTATCTTTCTACCTTGACAAATATGTCTTCCTGACCCCTGAAAGCCCAGGTGTGAGCTTAGAATTCTCCTGGGTGATCCTTCTTCCCAGCCATGGCGGGCAGGAGGGGCCAGGGCCCAGCCGCATCTGTTTCCTCGCCCCCCCCCACTCTGCCTCAGGCCACCTGTTGAGCCATCGCTACCCTGACCTAAGAGGGGCATGGCTGGCCCTGAGCAGCCCGTCCCACGGGGGGTCCTCCTGCTGGTCCAAGGTGGTCCCTGCTGTGGACGGGGTGGGAGGGGTGCCCTCAGCGTTGCTCTGAGGCCCCCAGGCACAGTGAGAACGGAGCTGGGCCCCACGGGGTCGGGGCAGCGGGACCTCAGCGGGTTTGGGATTTGGGGTCGCGGCATGCACGGATACTGAGCAAACACCCTCCACGACGCACTCACCGTGTGCTTGGCGGCCCAGTCATCGTGCGGAACCGAGCCGGCCCTGGCCCGGCAGCCTCGGGTCTGACGTGAGGTCGCCATCGCCGCGCTCCCGTGTGACCTTACGCGAGCTGCTGGCCGCCTCTGTGCCCCGAGTTCCCTCCCGGGACGTGGCTCCATTGGTTGGAGCATCGGCCTGAGCACCAGAGAGGTTCCGGCTTCCATCCCTGCTCAGGTGCTTTCGGGAGGAGCCCACGGTGCTTCTCAACCACGTCGCCGTTCCTCTCTCTCCCTTCCTCTCTCTAAAGTCAGTGAGGAAACTTGCTCAGGTGAGGATTGAAACATATGACCAAGGGCTTGGCGTCCTGACTGGCTCACGGGCGTCTCCTGCAGTTACTGGTACACATTCTCCTCGGGTGGGCAGACGTGGGCTGGGGCAGGCGCCCTCCCCACCCTGTTCCCGGTCGTCCCTGTCACCGGGTCTCGGCTTTCCCCACGGATCCAAACCAGGTCCCGGTAAGTGGAGCTTCCTTCGCTGTCAGCAACAGTGGCCGTCGCTCAGAGCTCGACACCACCCCGCTGTGCCCCCCCTGGCTGCCCCCCCGGCTGTGCACCCCCCTGCTGTCCCCCCCTGGCTGTCCCCCCCCGGCTGTGCCCCCCCGGCTGTCCGTCCCCCCCCGGCTGTGCCCCTGCTGCCAGCTCAGCCTCTGTGACAGGGGCCCCGACAGGCAACAAGCAGCTTCTGTCCTGGTGGCTCAGGAGGAGCCCTCGACCCCCGTCCGCTGCTCTCCTGAGGGCTCTGGGCTGAGCTGGGCGCCCTGTGGCCCCGATGCTGCCTGAGGTCGTGACCACAGCCATCCCAGGTCCACATCTCGGAGACCCCAGGTGGGAGAAGCTCCGTCCCTCAGCCCACAGCAGCCTCTGGGAGCAGCTGTGTGGGGGTCGCGGTCACAGAGGGAAGACCTGGGAAAGCAGGGGGCTTTTGTTTCCATCCATTGGGACGCTGTCTCCTTCCCGCACAGCAAGACGGGCTGGGAATGGGACCCTGCCCTCCCCTGTTGGGAGCCGGCTCCCTGGAGGCCCCGGCAGGCATCCAGCTGAACATGGCACCGTCCCCAGAGGGGGTGCGAAGACCTGCGCCCCTCATCCAGGGTCCAGGGCAGACGGAGCCTGGGGACGACCGAGGACCCAGAGCACCTGCCCTCGGGGGAGGGGCATCGGGATGCCAGCGTCCTGTGCAAATGGGCTCTTGGCCGAGGGGGTGAAATCCTGGGATCGGTGACGCTTGAAAGATGTAACTATTTCAGAAACACCACTTGGCCTCCGGCCTGTCCTTGAGGGCTCTGACGGCTCCCGTAATTGTCATTAGAATGGTGTGAACAGCCATGAACACGCAGTTTGAGCACCCCGAGACGGAGCCAGCTGGACATTGTCCTCCCAGGGGGCTCAGCCCCTCGCTGCTGGGGCGCCTGCCCTCTGGCTCCTCTTCTCGGTCATCCCAGGGCTGAGTGCGACCCCACCTCCCCGTTCCCTTCCGCCTGCTCCAGGGACACCACAGCGGTCTGCTTGACACGGAGCGGGGCCCCACGCTGACGGCTGACGCTGGCACGGCCTCACATCCTCACGGCCGGGACCCCCGCGTGTTGGCCGCGTTCACTCCGCCTTTCCTTCCGTCCAGGCCTCCCGCCCAGGCCTCCCGCCCGTCCTCACAGGGATGGCAGCCTTCGTCAGGAGCTGCGTCAAACCCTCTCACCTGAAGGGGACAGTTGCCCGGAGGAGTAAAGGGGCAAACGTGGGAAAGGGGGGTGGCCCAGAGCCCGAGGGGGGTGTCCCTGAGCACCGAGTGCCAGGCAGTCGCGTCTGGAAAAGGCTCTGAGGTTTCAGGAAAGTCCAACTGAAACGGGCGGACGTGATCCTGCTCCCAAGTCCTCAGCCGAGTGTCCGCACCAACAGCACACCTCGGAGGCCAAGCCTGTAAGAACTGTAGAGGGACATGCGTGTCGTGAAACGTCCCTCTGAGACTCCCCTGAAATGACCGCAGGGGACGAGGTGATGTCGGCAAGGGGTGGAGGCAGGCAGGCGAGAGAAAGCTGGGCTGGGTGTGTGCGGAGACAGCGGCCCCTCGGAAGGACCTGGAGCCCGACACAGGGATCGTGGCCCCAGCTCTGAGAGAGGAGGTGAGAGCCTTCCCGCCCACCGGCCGCTGGAGGGGGAGTCTCCTCTCCTGCAGGGGCTGAGCTGGGGCATCGGCAGGGCTGCAGGCACGGCGGAGACAGGTGTGGGTGGTGACAGTGAGCATGCCGAGCATCGAGGCCCTGCAGCGCTTCCTCTGCCCCCGGAGCTTCCAGAGAGAAAACAGGCAACTTGCAGGCACTCGGGAGTGGGGACGGCACCGGGTCCCAAGGAGCAGCGTGGAAGCCACAGGACAGGCCCAGTGTCTTACTGGTTTTTAGGAAACTGATTCCCTACCCCCGGATCTCATCAGGCAGGAGAAAGAAGTTATTTTCCAAAAAGACGTAATGGAGGCTCCTGGGGGGGTGCACCACCCACACGAGAGGGTAAATCACGGAGAGGAGGCCTGGAAGCCGGACACCAGGGCCCCCAGCACAGGAGAGAGGGACGTGCTGGGGGACAGCTCTGCAGCAGCCGTATCCACGTGTGAGGGCTGCTGATGGGTGTCCCCCTAACCTGAAGCCAGTGGACCCTGGTGTGTCTCTCTGCACTGAGGTGGTGACAGGGAGTCCTAGCATGTGGTGCTTACCTCTCGGCCCAATGTGGCTGCTTCAACACCTGCCATCGAGTCCATATCCCCCCTTGGGTCCCACCAGGGGATTGCTCCTCCTGCCCACTCACATGCACGGGTCCTGGGAAATGAACCCCTGTGCCCAGTGACACTTCGATTGTTACAAAAGCTGGAGGAAGTGGGGGCCGGAGGACGGTGAGGGCGTGGCTACGGCGCTTGGCGACATCAGGAGAGCAGCCGTCAGCGACGGGAGAGGTGCTGGCGTTCGTGGTGAGGCGGCCTTGTTACTGTGCAGTCACACAGGGAGCGAACATGTCAGAGAATGTCTGTTCTCCCGTCCGAGGAGGGCGGTGCCCCAGCGAGGAGGGCATGGCGTCTGCGCAGACACAGCAAATGCACCCCCGCCGTCCCCAGCAGGGAGCCAGCAGGTAGGGCCCCAAACCCACACGTCCTAACGCAGCAGAGAACCACGCGTCAGCGCTGGACGTGACGTCACAGAGGGAGCTGGAAGGACTGACGGGGACCCGGGGTGCAGAGGCAGCCCCCAAGAATGCTCTCGGTTGTGGCAGTGGTGGCTCTGAGTGTAAAAATATGCCTACGTTTATGAAAAATGTTACTTTAATAAAAATTAAAACCAAGGAAACAGTAAAGTGATAGAAAAAAAAAGCCTTTTGCTAAAGCCAGGGGCCCGGTGTGAGCACGAGGCAGAGAAATGAACAAAACCAGGGACATGTGAGCACGGGGCGGCCGCCAGGCCTCCTCCCACTCGCGGGGCCGCCGCTCCGGACCCACCAGCACCGGCTCCTGGACATTCGATCCTCGGGAGCAGGAAGGAGCTGAAAGCTTTAACCCCTCGATGCTTACGATTGTAAAATGGGGTCTGGCAAATGATTAAACTGAATTGCAGACCTAATTGCTTTCACTTAAAATAATATTAAAGCAAATGTGATATTGTGTTTAACTTGGAGGGACCGAGCCTTCAGCCACACAGCCCTGTTCTGATTTCGCACGAGGGAGGCCTCCACCCTGCAGACCGCTTGTGCAAAAACACCGTGGAATGAAGTCCTTGGTGTCTGGGCAGCTGAGGCGTACCTTTCACGGAGCGAACGGCTGCTTGGGGGACTGCTCACCCTCTTTCCGCCTTCAGCCCCCAAAGCAGACAACCTGCCGACGGAGGGGAGAGTGACGGGAGCCTGCACTTCTGCTCAAGTGGCCCAATGCCTCCTGGGCTGTGCAGTCGGGGTCCCGGCAGGGCTCGGCCGTGGGGCCCAGGGACCTGGGTGCGAGAGGGAAGCCGGGGCTCAGGGGGACCTGCAGCCGCTGGGCCCGTCCCGGTGTCGCCCTGCTCGGAGCCTGGCGTGTCTCCGCACAGGCCTCAGGCGGCCGGGCAGGCGCTGTGTGGGTCTGTGGGCCGTGGGCACAGGGTGGACCCGTGGACTCCAGCTGCGGGACATCTGGAAAGCGGCAGCTGCGCTGGGCCCAGCGGTCAAGAAGGAAAACCCTCTGGAAGGACTGAAGGCCACGGATTAGACCAGCCGCGTGGGCCGTCTTGGACGGCGCTGGAAGGAAAATCAGTGAGGGATGCGGCGCGATCATCCTGCACCAGTTTCCAGTTTCCAGTCTCCAGTTCACGCTCAAATGGATCTTTGCTCAGAGCTGCCAGGACAGCTGTTCACAGGGCAGGGTGGGACTCCTGGGCCGGACCCTCCCGGCCCCTCCCGGCCCCACCGCCCGCCCACCGTGGGGCAGGGGCAGGGGCAGCTCCGCCGGGGGAGGGCCGGGCACCGGCACAGCTCCAGGCTGGACGCTGCGCGGGGCACTCCCTCACTTCTCGATGGTCCCGACGGGAGGAAGAAAGATGGAAACACATGGTCATAAATCTGGGGTCTGTTTTTATTGGTGTTTCTATTTCAGATTCTCAGTTTGGAAAAGGACTTTTTCATGCATTCCAGGCTACCTCTGTGAGAATGATAAATGCAAACGTCTAAAAAAGAAAGAAAGGAAAGTCCTCTCTGGGTCCAGGAGAGCACATCCTGGTGAACAGCCCTTCGCCCCAGGCCCCTGGCACGTGGGAGCTGCTTCCCCAGGGCTGAGCCCGCCACCGGCACTCGGGCTCTCCGGGCGCCTGCCAGGGCCCCGCGGAGGCCGCTGTGCGGGGAACCGGGTGGAGGGTTCCCAGAAGCTGGAGTGAAAGGCATGATCGTAGGACAGACTTCGGGGTGCCCGTGGGCGAGGGGACGCGACCTGGGGCTCCCCAGGAGCCTGGAGGCAGCGCCGCGTCCCCCTGAGTGAGGCGTGCTGCCCGGGACGCGCTGTCTGTGGGTTAGACTCTCGTGGATGCAGCCGAAACCCGCAGCTTCCGACTGGCTGGCTGCCTCCTGCCGGCCCTGGAAAGACGGTTTCTGTCTCGCTCTGCGCGCCTGTCGTCAGGGACCCTCCGCTCCAGCCGCTGAGCCGAGTAGGTGGGTTAATCTGCTCCAGCTGTGCCCACGATGAGGGTGGGGATCCCCCGAGCAGCTGCAGCCGTTTGGTGTATAATCTGAGCGCAGACGAGGGTGGGAGACCCAGCTGTGCTCACACAGCCGCCCAAACACAGCACCTCCCTGGGCCTGGCTGGCTGACAGAGGAGAGGGGGAGGCGACTGTGAGCCCCAGGTATTTTGTGAGCTGGAGGCCGGCGGGGAGGACAGGGCGCCAGCGACACCTCCAGCTGGCAGGCGCCCCTGGCAGGCGCGTCCCCAGAATTACGTCCTGGTGGGCGAGCTCGTCCAGAGGCCCTGGGCTCTGCAGCCGCCCCCAGGAAGACGTGGCCGGGCGGGGAGCTTGGTGGTGCGGAGCCAGCCCAGACACCAGGCACCACGGAGGGTGGTTCTCCCGACAGCACAGGGCAGCCAGCAGGAATGGGGGAGGGGAGAGCAGCCTGTGGCCAAGAACATCCAGGTGAAGTGACGACCCAGGGCTCCCCAGGAACTCGGGGGTGACTTCCCTGTTTTCCTTTTCTGCTAATTGTTAAAGTGATTTTGCTTCAGGCTCTTCCGGGGGAAGGGACTGGAAGAGAAGCTGGGGCCACGGTCACTCCTGCTCACCAATGTGTGGAAGATGACACGGCGGGCGCACAGTAGGTGCTCAGCGCACAGCTCTGGGGAAGAAGAGGCGCTCTCCCCTCTGCAGCCCAGGACGGACCAGCACGGGGCCGGGACGGGGGGCTGAGAGGAGGCTGTGGACGTGGGGAGGCAGGACGCCCCCAGTCGGCTTGGTGGTCAGCAGCCCCCCCGTCAGCCTGTGGCCGGCCTCCAGCCCCGGCGCAGCCCGGTTCTCTCTGGAAACACCAGCAGGGAGCGGGCCCTGGGGGCCACCACGCCCCTGGCACAGCCTCTGTAGGGCCCGCGCTGTCTCTAGTCCCAGCACTGCCGCGGGACACACTCTGTGCTCCGGACCAGAGACCGAGGCACAGAGAGGCTCAGTGCCTTGCCCGAGGCAGCGCAGCCTGACGCCCAGCTGCGTAACAAGTAGAACTGAGACAGCGTCGTTCCCTGGGTCCCCGCAGGCTGGGCGTCCATGCTGACGTGGCCAAGCCCTCCATTCAGGGCTTCACGCTGGAGCCCAGGCCAGGCAGGGCCACGGAGCTGCCTGAGGCTCTGGGGTCCTGACCCCGAGGTCCGGCTGGAGGGCCAAGGCTCCAGCCCTCTGTGCCTGCCTCCTGCCCCCGCCCGGTGGCCCTGTCACAATCATGACTCCCTCTCAGCGCCCCGCTCACCAGAGGGCCCCTCTGGTCCAAGGCCCCCAGTGGCCAAGGCCCCGCCGAGCGGCCACGAGAAGCACCTGGAACCATCTCCCAGGTTTCTCACAAGAACGACCCTTGGCCAACACCGTGAGCCCGGTCCCTGCCCGAGCCCTGGAGACATGGGTGTCACACACCGTCCGCCTCCCCCACCCCACTGTAACCGATCACCCCACTCGGCGCCCCGCCGGCCCCTGGCCCTGATTCCCAGCGGACAGAACCGGGGTGTCTGTGACCGAGCCAGCAGCCCCACACGCTGCTGGGTTTGTGAGGAGGGGACATCCACTCATTTCTTACACTGCTTACAGACTCACATGGCTACATCTCGATAGGTGGGGTTAAATAACATCTAATATGAAAACTACACCTCCTTATTTTTACTTTCGTAATGTGGCCACCAGAAACCTCAACACCTCACACGTGGTTCCCATTAGGCTTCCATCCGACCAGGTATGTCTAGAAATCACTGCGAAGGTCTCCGCCTCCTGCCGACTTCATGAGAATCGTGCACACCCCACACGTAGTCACGGGAGCGCCCCTCAGTGGTCACAACTGGATCGGGGGAATGGGTTTGAGTTTTGTTTTCTTGTTTTCCTCTTAAAAAATAATTTCGTAGACAAAGACTTCGAGGTAGCACGTGGTCTAGAATTATTTTTCTGCCCAGATTCAGGCCTGAATGCCAACACCCTTCTTAGTACAACAGAGGCCTATGGGACACACGCGTGTGCGTGCGTGTGCACACATGGGGCACAGCGGAGCGGAGCACACACGGAGGGTGCTGGGCGCCGGGCATGTGGAGTCGTCAGAAATGGAGGGAGAGAGGCCTGGGGGTGACGAGGACGAGACGCCCTGGTTTCCAGCCTCAGGTGCAGTTAGAGCTGTGGACAGTCTGCTGGGGCTGTGAACATCGGCTGGGGCTGTGGACAGTCGGCTGGGGCTGTGGACAGTCGGCTGGGGCTGTGGACAGTCGGCTGGGGCTGTGAACATCGGCTGGGGCTGTGGACAGTCTGCTGGGGCTGTGGACATCCTGCTGGGGCTGTGGACATCCTGCTGGGGCTGTGGACAGTCGGCTGGGGCTGTGGACAGTCGGCTGGGGCTGTGGACAGTCGGCTGGGGCTGTGGACAGTCTGCTGGGGCTGTGAACATCGGCTGGGGCTGTGGACAGTCGGCTGGGGCTGTGGACAGTCTGCTGGGGCTGTGGACAGTCGGCTGGGGCTGTGGACAGACGGCTGGGGCTGTGAACATCGGCTGGGGCTGTGGACAGTCTGCTGGGGCTGTGGACAGTCGGCTGGGGCTGTGAACATCGGCTGGGGCTGTGGACAGTCTGCTGGGGCTGTGGACAGTCGGCTGGGGCTGTGGACATCGGCTGGGGCTGTGGACAGTCTGCTGGGGCTGTGGACAGTCTGCTGGGGCTGTGGACAGTCGGCTGGGGCTGTGGACAGTCTGCTGGGGCTGTGGACAGTCGGCTGGGGCTGTGGACAGTCGGCTGGGGCTGTGGACAGTCGGCTGGGGCTATGGACAGTCGGCTGGGGCTGTGGACAGTCGGCTGGGGCTGTGGACAGTCGGCTGGGGCTATGGACAGATGGCTGGGGCTATGGACAGTCAGCTGGGGCTGTGGACAGTCGGCTGGGGCTGACCCTAACAAACCTCCCTCTGGTGGCTTCTCCTCCAGGCCTGGACCTGCCATCCAGGTTACTGCTCCTTCTGTGGACCGCAGGGTCGCAAGGCCCAGCTCCCCTCTGAGTACCACGCACCCCGACGTCACGGGGGCCAGGGAGGTGGCTGATCCACACAGCAGGTCTCCCTCGGCCTTCCTCCTGGTCACAAGCCGGCCCACACTCCCCCATGTCCCCACGTTGGTCCCGTAGCACCGTGCAAGGGAGCGCACCCAGGTGCCCCAGCAGGGAACCTAGGGGTTTGGGGAGCAGGGGTGTCTCTGTGACGGGGGCCGTGGGCTGAGACTGAGACGTGGAGGACCAGCTGCTGCTCCTGCACTGGGTCCTCTCAGGTGAATTTGTTCCTTCAGCATGGAAGCTGGGGTATCAAGGTCTGATGGAGGCTGGCTCTGTTCCCCCAGAGTCTCTCCCTGAATGTCCACTTCAGCCCTGGGGAATGCAATGAACTAGAGATCCATTTGGTTTAAATAGGATCCTAGTCTAAAGGTGCAAATGTACATGCACTATTAAAGGGCCATTGGTCACTCACACATCAGTGCGAATGAGCCCAGTGGCTTCTTCTATCCCAGTCTTCACTACACAGCTGAAGTGCAGGTGTGAACTCTAATGGAGCTCTGTGAGGGTCAAGAGGTCAGGCAGGCCCCGCAGGAGACAGGGCCCATGCCTCCCCGTCCTCCTCTTGCCTCGAGACACACCCAGCTGGGTGACAGGAAGCCCACCTGGGACAGCGTGCTCTCTGGGCAGACCTGAGTTCTGAGTAGCAAATAAGGTTTTGGAAACAAGCAGCTTGCAGTTGAAGAACTTCCTGTTTGTTTTTGGAAAGCATCCTTCAAAGTCCAAACACTTCCACAAAAACAGCATCCACAAGACTTGGCTGTCACAGACTCTGCAGGGCCACGCACGGAGTGCATGGGGATGTCTCTCCAAAGTGCACAATGCAAGCAGCAGTGTACACGCAAGCTCTGACACATGCACACCCACGTGTGCACACATGCACACACTACACACGTGTGTGCGCACCACACACTTACACACACACACCACACCCTTGTGCACGCACATGCACATGCTACACACGTGTGTGCACCACACACTTACACACATGCACACACCACACCCTTGCACACACGCACACATGCACACACTACACGCTTGTACACACCATACACTTGTGTGCACACCACATGCTTACACACATGCACACACCACACACTTGTGCACACACCACATGCTTACATACATGCACGCACTTGTGCACACACCACACGCTCAAACACACGTGCACACGCATGCACACACACTGTTGGCCGCAGGCTCCGCCCACCCTCTGGCCCCCATGCTGAGCCGTGTGCTCCCTTCTGGACGCTCTTCCCCGTCCATCGTGGTGGAGCCTGGGAGCTGAGGAAGCACCGAGCTGTCTTCACTTGGACTCGGTCGTGCATGCTGATTTGTTTTCAGCCTCCCTCCTTCTCCTCAGCAAATGTTCCTCATTAAAGAAAGTTCATCGAGAGCACTAAGCAGTAACTGGGCAGTAAATCGTCCGTGTGGCCGTGGTGCCAGCACCGTGCTCTGCATCGACAGCCATTCACCACCCGCCTGCCTCAGCTCCCCGGTCACACGTGGTCAGAGCGGTTAATGCTGGGGACGCCTCAGGGATGGTCTCATCCATGCTGTTTGTGGCTGATCTTTCATCATCTCTCGAAGACCCTGGGGCATCAGAGTCTGAAATAAAAGGAGCAAATAAAAACCTTGAAAACAAACTTTGGGTGATGAGTACATTTTGAGCCTTTCTTTCTGGGAGCCGAAGGCCAGGGAGCCTAGGGGTGGCAGCTGTGGCCCGGGGCTGGGGCAGCCTTGGAATCCACAGGAACCCTGACCCCGGTTTTATGTTTAACCCGTTGTAGCGATGTCCTGGGCCAGCTATAACAAGTTATCACAAGCTGGGAGTTAAACAACAGAATGTATCCCCTCAGCTCTGAGACCAAAGTGTCACCGGGCTGCACTCCCTCTGCGGCTCCAGGGGAGGGTCTGTCCTGCCTTGTCCAGCTTCTGGGGTCCCGAGGGTCCCTGGGCTGTAGCCCCATCACTCAGTTCCTGCTCCATCTTCACATGTCCTCTCCATGTCAGCACACCCTCAAACTTCTCTTCTTACACGGACGCGGTCACACAGGGCTCGGATCGTCCTATGACCTCCACTTGACTTGATCGTCTGCAAAAACCCCGTTTCCACACAAAGTCCGATTCACAGGTTTGGGGAACACAGTCCCGCCCATGACGCCACTTTCCCTGTTATTACGTTTTTCCGTTAAATCAGCCTTGAACACTCCTCACTCGGAGCGTGAGGCCGAGGCTGCCCATCCGCCCAGGGCAGCCCAGCCGGGCTCTCGGGGACTCACAGGTGAGTCTCCAGCAGAACCGGCTGCGCGGCCCAGCTGCTCCTGAACTGGGTCGGTTGCCATGGGCGCGGTGCCCACCCTCCTCGGCCCTCAGGGAGCAGCCATGGCTGTCCCCACGCTTACAGACAGGGAAACTGAGGCTCGGAGAGCCCACCCCTCCCTGGTCCAGGTCCTCCCCTGGGCGCTGGGTGCACAGAAAGACCAGCAGACCCCGGCCCGTGGAGGCCTTCTCAGATCCCAGGCAGCAAGAACCCACCTCCTTCCCTTTGGAAAGTTAAATCCTGGAGTCGCCGGTCCCCACAAAGAGCTCTACCTTCCCGGGGACCCAGGGGAGACCCGCCAGCCTGTGTGGCCAGCAGACGCCCGACTTCAGGCACAAACCCAGCGGCAGAGTCGGGACAGCTGCGCTCAGCCTGGGCCTCAGGACACCACTCCTGGGTGGCACAGAAGGACCCGGCCACTCGGGACAGGCAGCTGCTTCTGCAGAAGGACCGGGAGGCCCAGGCTACAGAAGCTTGGGCTCCGGAGGTGATCTCACCAGTGCCGAGGAGGGCAGAGCCCAGCAGGGGGCAGCACCAGTTCTCGTCCATGCGCACGCTCCCTCCCCCACGCGCTCACTCCCCTCCCCCACGCTGCTCACTCCCCTCCCCCACGCGCTCACGCTCCCTCCCCCACACAGTTCACTCCCCTCCCCCACGAAGTTCACTCCCCTCCCCCACGCACTCATGCTCCCTCGTTTGATGGTTCCTGGGAGCCCGCATCCGACAAGGGCCATACATGTCCCGTGGACTCGCTGTGTCTCGGGCTCCGCCTGGTGTGGGCACTTCCGTCGGGACAAGACTGTCCTGGGCGTGCCTGTCCCGGCACTGCGGCCATGGCGGCTGCTCCCACGTCCTGTCCTCGGGGCTGACCCAGCATGGCCACAGGAGGTGCGTGCGTGCAGCTGCTTCCCTGAGGGGGCAGGAGGAGCCCCAGCGCCAGGGGTCCCCCCACTGGTGCTCGTCCCTGCTGTCCCTGAGGGGAGGAAAGTTGTCCCCGTTGGGTGCTCCTGGCCTGAGGAGACAGGGTCCCTTGAGGGCAGGACTGAGCCTCTGACTGGGCTCCACACACCCTCACCCCCGATGACCAGCGTGTGGTGTTGGCACCTCAGTCTGACATGTGACATTGTCAGCTGACCCCTGAGTTCACACTCAGAAGCGCAGGGCCGGAGCCTGTCCAGGGCCTGGTCAGCGGCTCCCACTGGGGCTCGGCTGGCACCCTCTGGACTGCAGTGGCTGGGCCAGCAACGGCTCTGTGGGCTGTCAGCCCCACGTCACTTCACCCGCAGTCCCACCGGCCAGGCAGACCTCTCTGAGCAGGTCCCTGGGGGACGGCCCAGGACGGGTGTCCAGGACTGCAGAGGGGACAGCTCTGGACTTCCGAGGACACGGTGATGGCCTGTGCACACCTTCACAGACTGGCACGCCCACGCCCCACACCTTTGCACACTGCCACATGCCCACGCCCCACGCCTTTGCACACTGCCACACGCCTTCACACACTGGCACGCCCACGCCCCACGCCTTTGCACACTGCCGCACGCCCACTCCCCACGCCTTTGCACACTGCCGCACGCCCACTCCCCACACCTTCGCACACTGCCACACGCCCACGCCCCACGCCTTCACACACTGCCACACGCCCACTCCCCACACCTTCACACACTGCCGCACGCCCACGCCGCACACCCACTCCTCACACCCATCGAGTCAGCGCCTGCAGCTCCAGAGACTGACTGTGGGAGCAACACTGTTGCCACATAAAACACAGCACCAGGCAGGTCTTTCTCTATCTCCGACTTTTCAGATGTGACCAGTCACCCTTGGAAACAATCTGCCCCGGTGCCATCGGAGCGCCGCCCACCTGCAGCCCGTGCCACCGTGCCGCTGCCCGAGGGCCTCAGACGGTCACTGCCTCCCGAGGGCTCCTGACGGGACTGCCCCAGGGGCTGTGGGAGCTTAGGGCCAACCACCTGTGGGAAGTGCAGAGGGCGCTGCCACTTTCCGTCCTCGGTGACACATTTTCTGAAGACCTCCCCAAACATCCCCCCCTCGCTGTAAACTCCTCACGCCCTGAAGGCGCCCCCTCAAGACCACTCGTCCCGGAACACGTGTGGCCACTAGGCCCTGCCCACCATCAGTGCCACGTGTGGCTCCCCCAGGTCCCAACCACAGCTGCCGCGTGGCTCTGTCACCTTCAGGCCCAGGAGTGGTGCTGCCTGGGGAGAGCTACCCTCTCCCTCTGGGACAGCTCGCAGCATCCAGCCAGTCGGTGCCGGTTCGAGGGTGCAGGGTCCCTGAGCTCCGTGGTGCCACCATTGTCCTGGCAAAGGGCCTCTGGTCCAGTGACACAAGTCCTATCTTACCATTTCCATTTTTAAAACCACATGCCCTGGCCGGTTTGGCTCAGTGGTTAGAGCATCAGCCTGCGGTCCAGAGAGACCTGGGTTCGGTTCCCGCTAAGGGCACGTACCTCGGTTGCAGTTTGTCCCGGCCGTGGTTGGGTCGTGTGGGAGGCAGCCACTCGATGTGTCCCTTTCACGTCGATACTTCTCTCTCTCTCTCTCTCTCTCTCTCTCTCTCTCCCTCCCACTCTATCTGAACAAAAAAAAAAAAAAAATGAGAAAATGTCCTCAGGTGAGGATAAAAAAAAAAAAACCACAGGTACACCCCAGTGGCACAGCCCCATCGGTGTTTCGAATGTTCATTGTGTTCATGGGACGTTCCAGCCACGCCCGCAGCCGCAGCCGCCGCCACGCCCACGCCCACGCCCACGCCCACGGCCTCGCCATGTTTCCCTGTGACCCCTAGACTGTATCCACTGCCCAGGGCTCCTGCCTCCCCACACGCTCACTGTGGGCTGTGGCCACGCCTCCCAGCAGACCCCCTCGTGCCCTGCATGGGCCCCACGTTCCTGGCACTCGGAGCACCCGGTTTGGGAAAAAATAAACCAATCCCAGCTCCACAAAGTCCAGCGTCTGCACGTTGAGTTTACTCAGAACACAGATGTCTCTCCTGGCGTCTGAGCCGCGGCCCAGGCCACTGAGATAGGCTGTGAGGGGGGTGCCCCGCCCCTCCAGTGCCGGCCTGGAGGTCACACCTCCCTCTGTCCCGCGGCCTGTCGCTACCTCCTCCTCATGGCTCATGTGAGCTCTGGGTCCTCCCTCAAAAAGTGAGCTCTGCTCTGCGGCGGCCCCGTGGCTTCTGGACTTGACAGACTTGACATTCGTGGCTGACGATCCAGACACAGCTCGGCTCAGAAGCCCCAGGAGACGGTGTTGGCGGGGGGCGCTGTGCGTCGGCAGCACAGACAGACTGAAATTTACAGCGGTGACCGGGCCTCGCCGGCCCTGCGACAGGGTGTCGAGTGAATCACTGCTTAGTCACCCCTGGCCTGGCCAGGTCGGGTGGATGCGGAAACACACGAAAGGTCAGACAGTAGGAGTTTGTCTAGACGCCCTATTTTGGATTCTACACTCGGTGTTTCTGTAGCAACCCTCGCAAACACCGATGTTTTAGCAAGAGTGTAAGAGTGCTGTCCTCCGTCGTCAGCTGGAGCTGCTCCGCCCACCGACTCCGTCTCCCACAGCACCTGCCGCCAAGGCCCGGTGCGTGGGCAGAGGGAGACCCTCGGGAGGCCCGTGCCCTCTGGCCTCTCCGGCAACGCCCCCCGGGATGGACGCTCGAGGGGGGGATGCCAGGCCTTCAGGAAGCTTGTCCAAGGTCCTCGGGAAATGTGCCCAGAAGTACGAGTGGCTTGTTTTTCCTCTGGGCTTGAAGGGAAGGCTGATGTGTGGCCCGTTCCTCCATCGTTTCTCCTGGGTTGGAGCAGACCTTCTGAGAGCAGAGGAGGGGACAGCACCCGGTGGCTGGGTGTCGGAACGGGAGGACCTGGGAGGTGGTGAGAGTCGGGCAGGGAGCAGGAAGGCGGGTGCCCCAGCAGCCTCTCCTCTCCTGTCAAAGGAGCGGAGTCGAAGGGTCTTCACGTCTGGGGGCTGCTGGCTGCAGGCGGGCCGAGGTCGGGGTGCCGCTCAGCACCACAGAGCCCACAGCTGCACCGTGCGGCCAGAACGTCGGCGAGCGGGGGTTCGACCTGTGCCCGAGAATCAGGCCAGGCAATAAAAGAGGAACACAGCCCGACGAGCGAAATGGTCCTGCAGGGTTGGCTGCGTTTCTGACATTTTCATTATTCTTGTTACTGCTACCAGACTCCCTCTCTCCTCACCCCACCTGGACGCCAGCCAGTGCAGCCTGCCGGGACGCCTCCTGCGGCCGCCGAGGAGGTCGGCTGGGTGCCACCCGCCACCTCGAGAGCCGGCAGCCGTGCCCCGGGGACGTGTGTGCTGGGTCTGCGCGCCGCCACCTAGGAGCCCCCACGACCCTGAGGGCAGGGGCGGCGGCACCCCCACACCCGGTGCAGGCGGAGCTCAGGGGCCTGTTTCCCCGGGTTCTGTTACTCCTCACACCCAGGGTCCCCTGCCCCTGATGCAGCCCACGCAGACAGGCGTTCTCCAGAAGCACCTCGGCGGCCCCATCCCACCGCGGGCCCTCCGGGACATGCCCAGGCCAGGACGTAGAATAAAACTCCATCTCACCATGGAAACCAAGAGGGCGTGTGGCCTGCGAGTACGGTGACCCCGGAGGGGCTCGGTTTCGGGTAGGCAAGCCCGCAGCCGTCACAGCCCTGGGCCCTGGAGCCGGGAGTCCAAGCTCACAGCGTCCAGCAGTGCGTGGTTGGCCGAGCAGGCCCCCCAGCACGAACGTGGCCAAGGCTGCGAGCCTGGACCAGGGGCCTGTGCACGGCAGGAGGGAAGCCTCTGTGCCCGAGTCTGGACCCCACAGGAGGAACCTCGAGACCAAGGTGTGATCCAGGGCCCTTTGGGAGACGACCCCTCACAACTCCGTAGGGTGATGGGGTGAGCGAGGAGAGGACGGCCAGCTTCTCGAGCAGGTGAGCAGCTTGGGAGGCGGCCCTGACGGCAGGGGTCGGGGCCCTGTGTCCGCTGCCACCCGAGTGCATCCTCTCTCTCCGCACGTGGCGAAGGCCCCGCGAGCTCCCTTGACACCCCTGAGCCCGCCACGGCTGAGCCGGACATCATGTGGGAAAGGCTGGAGCTCTGTACCCAACTTGGGCCTTGAGACAGTGAGCAAACGGCCAGCCGGCGTGGCTCCGTGGATGGCGCGTGGTCCGTGGACAGAGAGGTCTCCACTCCATTCCTGGTAAGGGCGCAGGCCCGGGTTGTGGGCTCCATCCCCAGGAGGGGTCCTGCAGGAGGCGGCCGATTCATGTTTCTCTCTCACATCAGTGTTTCTATCTCTCTCTCTTTCTCTCTCTAAAAAATCGATAAAAACAGATTTTTAAAAAACAGTGAGTAAATGTCTCTGTCCTTTGTCCGCGCTGAAGCCACTCGGAAACAAGGACATGGAGTTGGAGACACATGCTGGCCCGCAAGGTCACAGGTCGCGCCAGGAGGGGGGTGGCCCGGAGTGGGCCCCACTGCAGGAGGACGGGAGCAGGGATCGGGGACGTGGACTGCTATGGGGGTCACAGGGACTCGAGTGCCCCCCGAAGTGGCCTGTTGGTGAGGGGCTGACCCCTGCAGGGCTGAGCTCTGCGGCTGGGAGAGGTCCAGGTGAGCCCACCTGCGCGGTCCCACACGGCTCAGAGGAGCATGGGAGGGCTTCGCTGAGACCCAGGACACCTCACCCGTCTGGAACACAGCTCCGACCGGCTCCCGCGTGAACTTCTTGCAAATGGAGGTCGATCGAGAGCTCCACATTCCGTGATGATCAAGAATGAAAAGGGGTCCATGGAAGATACTGCAAGAACCGAGGGAAAAGGAAACAGGGAAAACAAATGCTCAATCCACCAGCCACACTGGCCGGGCCACCCAATGTCATCGACGCGAAGACACGGAGGAGGCGCTCGCCCTCCGATCACGAGCGCAGGCAGGGAGGCGGCATGACGAGGACGCCGCGAGGAAAGACGATGACGAGCCACGTGGACTCAGGTCACAAACACGAGCAAGCCAAGCTCAGCGCCACGTCGTAAAGATCACAGGACACGCTCCGTGGGCGGTCCCGGGGTGTGAGGCTGGTTCAGCGTCGGCAAGGGAGTCACGCGTCACCCCATGAGCACTGGACGCAGAGGAGCGGTGGACAGACCCACACCCACGTGGCAGAGCCTCTCAGAAGGCTCGTGCTCAGGGCCCGCGACCACCACAGCTGCAGCCCATCAGAGAGACAGAGCGCGTCCTGTGAGCGCAGGGACGGGAGCGGGGACGAGGGGCCCGCACGGTGGTTCCGCCTGGAAGTCCCAGGAGTCACCTGGGCCCGGGTCACGGGTGCACCAGGCTGACGTGGTGGGCTGCCCATCCCCCCGGGGTGAAGCTCCCCAGTAACACCTCTTAGTCCGCTGGTCACGTCACTGGGTTTGGACGTTTGTTTTCTCCTTCACCTGGGGAAAGCCCAGGGAGGAGGCCTCCTGGGTGCAGAGGGATGCTCACCGTCCGCTCCGGCCACCTGTCCCCCCTCGTAGGACTGTGGAACCCAGGGCTGGGCACTGGGAGGGCCCCTACAGAGGTCGGCTCCTCCCCCTCAGCCGCCCTTCCTCCCGGCCCTGACGCTGGTTTTCCCGCCCCTGGTCTGTCTGTCCTCCCAGCTCTGGTGAAGGGACATGGGTTTTCGCTTCAAACCATGTCCTGAAGAAACAGGGGGTGTGGGGTGGGCACAGAGCAGACACGCTGAGCGCCGGGGCCTGTCTGCCCGGCACGTGCCCCCCACCCTGCACACAGGCCGCTCTGTGGGCTGCTGGCTCCACAGGGGTCTGGCCGACTCCACCAGCAGCTGCCTGCCCCCCGCTCTCCCCCCTGCCCTTGGACACCCTCACCCCTCACCCCCATGGAGACCCCGAAGCTCTGACGCCCCCGGAAGGAGCTGCCCTGACATCGCATCGCTGAGGCTGAGAATGGCCCCGCGGCCCCCATCCGGTTAGCTATCTACAGCCCCCTCCGCAGTCACATGCCCCCCGAGACCTGAGACCCTCAGGGGCTCCCCCGCATTGCCCCTGCCCCCTCCCCACAGGTGCCTCTGCCGGACACGGGGCCCCTGGAGCCCCACCCTTCCCCCTAAGAGGGCATTCCCGGGGGCCCACACCTGGCTGGGGTCCCGAGGGGGGACACGACGTGTGAGTGTGGGACCTGCTGAGACCCGGCACAGCCCTCGGCGTGCCCGGCCCAGCCTCCGCCGTGGGAGGCGGTGTCGTAATGGAACCGCAGCCGCTCAGCCACTAATTAGCAGCGACCTTGGCAATGTCCCTGGGCCTCGGTTCCCTTCCCTAAGAGGAGAGCGGGGGAGGTGATGACTGGCTGGGGGAAGCCAAGGCGTGGGGCGGGCTGGGGGCTGGCCCCAGGGCCAGGCATCACCGCCCAGAGAAACAGAACCCCGAGAAGAGCCAGCTCAGACAGACCTCAGCCTGTGTGCCAACTGTGCCCCAGACCATCTGTGGGGCCCTGGGGGCTGGCGAGCTGCCAACGCCCCCTGGACCCCAGAGCTGCACAGGAGCTGAACCCCTGCACCCCACAGTCAGCCTGAGGAGCCCCGGTCTAGGCGCTCCCCCAGCCTGATGGCCCGACATGAGCCTAGAGGTGGGGGTTCCAGCCAGAACTGCCCTTGACACCCCTTCTTGGCCCAGGAAACAGGGCCAGGGCTGGAGGGCAGATGTTCGTGGACGCTGCTGCCAAAGCCTCGCGAGAATCTCTGTGGGACGGGCAGCCCCCGAGGCACGGCACTGTCGCCCGGACAGGGTGCAGGTTGGGAGCACCCCCAGCCGGGCAGGGCTGGGCACGGGCTGCAGGTCCCCGTCTTCCGCCCCCCACAGCCAGAGCCCGGGCCAGGGGCGGGGACGGCCGCAGCCCAGCCCCTCTCACCAGAGCAGAGGAACCGTCATCGCGGCTCCGGAACTCACGCTCTCCCCGTCCACGTGTGGGAACTTCAAGGGAAACATCCGGGGAGGCCCACGGTCCCGGGGTCCTTCCAGGGAAGTTAATGAAACGAACTACACTCTGGGCCTCACGGGCAGACAGCGTGGGGTCAGGGTCATCGAGGGCCCGCCGCCGAGATGGAGGAACGGCCAGACGCCTCACCGGGCACAGGGTGGACAGAGCACCTGCCCACCAGGAACTCGGCCTGGGACAGGACCCCAGCACCTCACAGGGGGCCCAGGCGCCTCCTTCTCCAGCCCGACTGCTCCCTGCAGGAGGAAAGACCAGAACCTGCCTCAGCGTCACCGCAAGCCCGCGTCAGCAGCGAGACTGAGCGGGAGGCAGGCCCAGGCCTGACCCAACGTCCCTGTGCCCAGCGTCCTGACTGGGTGCTGCCCCCACCCTCTGGCCACCTTTCTGCCTGTCCTCGTGTCCCCAGCATGTGTGTGGCCTGGAGGGGCCCAGGTGGGTGAGCAGGTGTGGCGCTGTCCACACACGGCCCCCAGCTCGCCCGCGGCGTCACCTTCCCTGGAGCTGTCTCCTGACCACTCCCGTCCGCTCCCTCCTACCCGCTCCCTCCTCAGAGAGGGCTCACCCTGGGCAGCTCACAGCCACGTGTCCCCAGGAGCCCTCGGGGGGAGTCCTTGGGAGTCTGTGGGAGCACCCAGCCTGTCGAGGTCAGATGCTGCAGACGCCGGCGGGCCCCTCCAGCCGCCACATCTGAGCTGCTACAGGTGCTGGGCTCTTCCGTCCAGATTCTGCCAGGGAGCAGCTGCCAGGGCTCGGTCCCGAGGGCCTGGCCACCGTGGGCGACTTGCAGCTGCCAGGCTCCAAAGGGGGCAGCGTGGGCTGTGGGGATGGCCGCTGGCACCTCCCAGGCAAAACCTGGGCCCGCGGGCTGGAGCTTCGATTCCTTTCACCTGGGCTTGCTGGGCACCGAGCTCACAGGCACAGTCCCTGGGCTGTCACTGCACCCTCTGTGGAGGCCGCCAAGCTGCGGTTCCCAGAGCCCAGTCTGCACACGGGGGCCGTGGGGAGCCTTGGCAGGCCAAGCAGCCCCACAAAGAGACGCCGTGCGAGGGGACCTGGCACATCCTTGCCCCAGACACGTGCCCCAGCTGGCACGTGGCACCGTGTGGAGGAGCCGGAGGCCTGCCCTCAGGGGGTCCCAGCCAGCGTGACCACGGCCAGGACGAGCGGCCTCACCTGCAGACAGCCTGGCTGGGACCTGTTTCTGCCACCTGTGAGATGACGCTAGCCTGTCACCAAGGGACAGCAGGGGTGGAGGATGGGGGGCGGCTGGTCTGTGCTGCAGACGGCCTGGGGACAGGGACACATGGGGCGGCAGAGACAGGGACCGAGTACGATCCGCCCGTCTGCCAAATCACTTAAGTCAGATTTCCTAAATGGGTAACCCACAGCAAATGGGATCACATCTGTCCCAGCAAGGAAAGGGGTGCCTGAGGCTGCCACCCTCTCTACGGGCAGGGAAACTGAGTCCCAGAGGAGCCAAGAGCCCTGCTGAGGACAGACGAGGGCTCCATCCTGGTGTGAAAGGTTGATTTTAACCCCATCGGGCTCCTTTCATTTGCTTTAAAAATTCTCCTGCTGAGAGGGGGCAGCCCTCCAGCCCCCGGGCTGCATCGCACACCAGCTCCTCGGAGGCGACCCAGCTTGCAGCCTCCTTGGGCCAGGGGCTCCGGGGGGGCCGGGGCTCTCCTTCCAGGGTGCCCATCCCAGTCCGCGACTAGCAGAGCACCCCCGCTCCCACCTCCGAGGGAGCCAGAGAGCCACTGGGTTTTGCGTTGTTTGGGGGGTTTAACCTCTGGAGAGTTCCTAAGGAAACACCGGGGGGTCCCAGCAGCCCGAGTGGGCGCCGCATGATCCTGGAGCAACCCCCTGACGGGTTCACCAGGAGAAACCCACTGAACGGAAAGCTGGGGGTTCTGCAGCCGGTTCCGCACTTGGCCAGGAGACTCAGCCCAGGAAGGCAGTGTTTTGTTTGAACTATGCCTCACTCCATCACAATTTCATTAGAGCAATTACATGTTAATGAATGCGGCTGGGGGTGTACAGGGCCCCGCATTTCTCAATAGACGGGAGATGCCACAGCAATTAGCCGGCTGGAGATGAGCAGGGCGGAGCCAGCGCCAGGCTTGTGCGCTGTTCTCATTAAGGAGCTACAAACAATCTATTCATCTCTTCTGAACACCCAGCACCAGGCACGCAGGCCCTCGCGTCGGTGCTGTGAAGTTGCTCTGAGTAAACCACACACACACACACACCTGCAGGAGGCAGCATGTCCCCGCGACTCAGGCTGTGAATCCAGCGCCTTTGTGTGCTTGTCTCTGTCAGCCCCGGGGCCAGTGTCACAACCTCACGCTCCTCTCGGGCTGGGCCTGCCCGGGACACGCTGTGTGTCCAGGGACAGCCTGTCTGTCCAGGGCCTGCCTTCCGCAGAGGCCTCAGCCTGGTTCCCCCTGACCCTGCAGCCACCCCTACGGCCAGCCTGGGGCCCCTCGCGAGCAGGAAGGGCTCCCCAGTGGAGCGTGTCCAGGAAAACACCCCAGGCCTTTGTTTGAAAGGATCTTTCCCAAACGCAGGTGAAACGGAATGACGCGCATGCAGTGCAGCTGAATCTCATCTCATCTGTCCTCCATCTTCTTCAACAAAGCACATGCCCGTGACCTCACTTATGTGTAGAATCTGAACACACACACACAACCGAACTCAGACACAGGACAGGCGGGGGGCTGCCAGGAGGGTGCTGATGGCGACGGTGGCCAGTCAGACTTCCAGCCAGAAAAGAACGACCACTGGGACGGCTTCTGCGGGCCCAGCGCGTGTTTGCGTTCACTGGGAGCCATCACCAGGTGTCTCCGGAACCTGTTACATCCCATTCCTTTGCACTGTTACGAATGCTTTGGCTTCAGTACAATTACTTTAAGATATATACAGTTACAGACTTTTTAATACAAAAAAGTTACAAAATGGGCTTCAGGTTGAAAGCGAGGGCAGAGGGGTGGAGTGAGGGCTGGGGGAAGTGGTCCAGACACGGAGCCAGTAGGTGCCCGTGGGGCGGCCGCTGCCCTGAGCAGCCTCCTCTGTGAGAGAGACCCTGCTCTCAGGGTCGGGGGGACAATGGGGTGCTGGGGAGAAGGAGCACCCAGCGAGACAAAACCTGGAGAGACGGTCTCCGCCTGACGTCAGAGTCTCCTGCAGATACTCCTGTGCTGAGAGCAGCTGGCCGAGGTACTAAGCCTCCCTTCAGGGCTGAGGGTCCTTTTGCCTTGTCTGCTCGGAAGCTCAGAGTCAAAGGCCCAATTACCCCCTCTGTCTGCTATTGTCACCCTCCATCGACTGTATTTCCTCCTGGTAGACAACCTCAGGCCCCTTTGGAAACAGACGGCGGCAGCTGAGCGTCTGGAGGGAGAGCACACGAGACCCCAGGGAGACGCCCGACCCTGCACACACGGCTCCCTGTGCCAGGACGAGGGAGTCCGCTCCCTGGGGGCCTTACATGGGGACACTCAGCAGGGGCCCCAGGGCCTCCCCAAACCTGGCCCCGGCCACAGCCACAGGCTCCCTGCCCAGCCACCTGACCAGGGCTTGTAGAGAAGGCTGAACCCAAGCCTAACCCCAGGCCCCTGCACCGTCCCAGCTCCACCCACACTGGGACAGAGAGCCCTCGGGGGTTTGGTGCTGAGACACGGCCCCCTGCAGTGAGCGGAGGGCGGAGACAGGTGAGAAGGCCCTCGGTCTCCCCGTCACCGTCACCGGGCGGCCACCCTGAGCGCCTGGCCCAGCTCCCACCCGGCAGCCCGCCAGGCGGTGGCCTCCTCCAGGTGTCCCGGCTGGGCCTGGGCATGTGAGCCGGGGCCTCCGCCCAACACCCACCGCCGTGTTTCGGCAGAGGTTCACGGAAGGCAGCCACCGAGACGTCCCTGAGGCCAGTGAGGAACGCGAGCGGGTCCCCGTCCCCCAGGCTGCCCCTCGAGGGAGCCCCAGATGGGGGACCAAGCACCTGGTTTCCTCGGCACGCAGCAGGTTTGGGCGGGAAAGGTCCCACACCCTGAGAGCCCCAGCCCTGGGCACAGGGGACACAAGGTCCCCCATCGTCCTCAGCTGTATCCCTGGGCCCAGCATGGAGCCCCACCCCACCTCCTGGGGCCTGAGGGGAGAGGAGACCCTCACCCCAACCCCTAACCCTCACCCTCACCCTTAACCCCTCACCTTCACCCCTAACCCCTAACCTTCAGCTTCACCCCAACCCCTAACCCTCACCCCTAACCCCTAACCCTCACTCTCATCCCTAACCCTCAGCTTCACCCCTAACTCATAACCCTCACCCTCACCCCTAACCCCTAACCTTCAGCTTCACCCCTAACCCCTAACCCTAACCTTAACCCTCCAGGAGGCCAAATGGAGCCCGAGCCCCGGGACCAAGCAGGAGAGGTCCTGGCCTCCCCTCCCGCAGCCTGATTCCCATTCCCTCTCTGCTGTCTGGAGCAGAAGTCTGGGATCAGGGGGTCGCAGGGCAGGGCTCCTGGAGAGTCTAGGGAGGGTCCTCCTGCCGCCTCCAGCCTCTGGTGGTGCTGGCAGCCCGGCTTGTGGCTGCAGTACCCCAGTCTCTGCTCTGGTCCTAGGGCCTCCCCTGACAAGGACAACGCCAGGGGACCGGGGCCCACCCCTCAGCACGGCCTCCTCTCACGACATCTGCAAGGACCCTGTTTCCAAATAAGGCCCATTCTGAGGTTCTGGGTAGACACGAACTTGGGGGCTCGCGCTCAGTGCATCGCATCAGGTCCTACAGCCGGGCCCACAGGTGCCTTCACCCACCCCTGAGGGCCCACAGTGCTCTGCCCAGGTCTCGCCCTGGGGTCCCGGGACCCTTGGTGCCTCGGCCCTTGATCCAGCCACAGGGGCTCCTAGGAGGATGCCATCTGCAGAGGGGCCGCTCTGAACCCCACACGCTGAGAGGCCAGTGTCCGGGGACGCCCCCCTGCGGCTGGACCACGCCCGCCCAGCTCACTCCTCGGAGCTGCCCCAGAATATCACAGTGCGGGAGACCTGAGCTGCACTCACAGCACCTCGCGGGCCTGGAAGCACCTGGAAGCAATGCTGTTGACACGCGGGGACCAGCCTCGCTCCCTCCGACCCCCTGCATCGCTGCCCCATCGGGGGGAGCTGGTGCCTGTGCCGGGTCCCCTGCGCCACGCGGCCGGCGGGCTTCAGGCCACCCTGAGGCACAAGAGCGGCCTGTTCACGCCAGCTGAGTCCCGGCACGGCCCGCCCTCGGATGGTGGCACCGGACCGTCCCCAGCAGGGTGCCCGCCCTCCCTCTCTGCCTGGCTGTCAGACTGGACATCTGGAGAAGAGATGTCAGTCCTCAGTCTGCAGCAGCCACTGTGGGGTCTGGGCCTGGGTCTCTGCCGAGGCCGGGACCAAGGGCCACGGGCACCACGGTCTGACCACATGGCTGTGCTGAGGACACAGGGGGTCCCTGGACACGGGAGCCCACGGCCGCGTCCCCGCGTGGGGAGACCTCCCACAGCCTTGTGGCAGCCTGAGCAGGGTCCACGGTCTCCGCTGTCCGTCCTTCACCCTCCGTCCGTCTGTCCGGGGCTGGGTGGGGCTGAGCCCTGGCCCTGGAGGTGGTCCTGCTGCCCTTGGAGGGGCACTTGAGGGCTCGTGTACACTCTGCAGAGGAGAGGGCGGGGAGCCTGCTGCATCCCTGGCGGGGCTCAGGGCCCCTGTGCGTCGGCAGGGAGCCCCCGTCCTGCCCCACCTCTCCCAGCCACGGGAGTCGCTCCCTTTTCCCAGCACCCTCCGCACTAGATGCTGGGCTCCATCAGGACCATCCGGACCCAGGAACCCGAGGAGAGGAATGTTGTTCTCTGTAGATCTAACTGAAGGCAGAGACTTGGTTCTCTTTGTACCGTTACCTGAACTGCCTTCTAAACTCGACAGATGCCTGTCCCAGAGCAGTGTGAGCGCAGGGTCCTCACACCCCCAGGCGGCAGCCCCTCCTTGACACAGACGCGTCCTGTCGTTAACTAAGCGCCACCGTTTCCTCCCTAATGTCCTTCTGTCCCAGGACCGTCCGGACCCAGGTGACACTTAGTGTTGTGTCCGCGCGCTCCTCTGGGCTCCACAGCTCCTCTGACTCTCCTCGTTTCGACGACCTGGCGGTTTTGAGGACAGTCACATATCCATCGTCACGGCTCATCACTGGTGACCTTCAGCTTGGTGACCCTTCACCCTGATGACTGGGGGGCCCCGGAGAAGGGGCTCAGTCTTGAGACTCCTGGGGGGCAAGGGCTCGGTGTCCTCCACAGAGTGGCACCTGGCGGACACTCACTGTCAGGACCTGGGGCCCACAGGAGCCCCGAGAAGGTCACGGGGGTGAGCGCACATCCCCTGGGTGCCCGGGCGTGGCTGCGGGGGCCGGGCCTGATCTAATGCCCTCTGACTGCAGACTGGCACGCGAGCTGCTCCCCTCGTTAGGACCAGCTGCCAGACCAGCAACTTGAAAAGGACGGAGAGCTTTCCAAATGAGCTTTGAGTCTAAGAATAATAAGACGGAAGAGTCGCATTAATTAGCTCACACGAGCTCTACGAATGCGTCTGCAGGTTGCTTGGTTTTTTCCAAAGGGAGCCAACAGCTGCTGAGCTCGGAGGATGTTCCGGGCCCGCTGGGGACGAAGTGGGGGGGAGACAGGCCCCGGGAAGTGCGGGCCGTGGTCCCCGTCCCCATGTCGGCCCCAAAGCCCGTTCTATCATCCAGAGCGACACACGGTTTCTTCTCCAATGTCAGCTCACGACACTTGTTCAAGTGTCGAAACAGATAAGCAATAAATGGGGCCCCTTTAACATGGGGCCGGGGCTGCTGTCCCAGAGGAACGGCCCTGCACAGCAGACCCTCAGACTCTGAGGCTGAAACAGGACCAGTAGCCTTTGCAGCAACATTGTAACCACACAGCTGTTTGTAAGATGACAGGAAAGCAGGTACTGTGACTGTGGGACTGGCCGCCCCAGGACTGAAAGTTAAAACATGGTTTGGAATCCGCATCACTGTGTCATGTTATCTGCGCCCACCGCAGCACCCTCCTGCTGTGGACGTCCGTGCCCCCCACCACCTCCGTCTCCTCAGCAGAACACAGGTGCTCCTGCCTGAATTAATGCTCCCATTGATCCCAATAAATGCGTGTTGCCTCGCACTTTGAAAGGACTTCCACTTTTAGGCTGACATCCTGCTGACTACAGAAGGACATGCACCCAAGCCCCTCGGATTGCTGGACGTGCCACAACAGGGGTCAAGGCGGCATCAGGTCACGTCACAGACACTCAGGACCTCTGACACAGCCTCAGCCTGCGCGCCAGGACACTCACTCGCGGGGCACAGCCTAGCGCTCGCCCACAGGTCTCCCAGGCATGGCTGGGGCAGACGCCTGGAGCCGCAGGCTTCGTCACAGGCCTTGTCACCCTCTTGCTTGCAAGCCAGGAGCAAAACTGTGTCTGTTGTATAGAAAATGTCTACGTGGCCCTGGCTGGTTTGGCTCAGCGGTTAGAGCGTTGACCCGCGGACCAGAGAGTCCCGGGTTCGGTTCCCGCTGAGGGCACGTACCTCGGTTGCAGTTTGTCCCCGACCCCAGCTGGGGTCGTGTGGGTGGCAGCCAGTCAATGTGTCTCTCTCACGTCGATGTTTCTCTCTCTCTCTCTTCCTTCCTCTCTCCCTCCCGCTCTATCTGAAGATAGATACAAAAGTGTCCTCGGGTGAGGATAAAAAATTTTAAAAAGTCTACGTGGAAGCCCACCCGTAGACACACATTTCACTCACACGCATTTACACCACTGTTTGGATCCTCACGGGAACAGGACAGAGACCCAGCCTTCTTCACTCCGCTGCCAGCAAGGTGTTTCATGGCAGCTCAGCTGACACTTGTCTGGAGCCCAAATCCTCCGGGGAGATGCCCAACATTGTCCCAGAACCTGGAACATAGTTTTAGGTTGACTTCTGTAGATGCCACCTCACGGAGCAGCATCAGGGACGGAGGGAGGAGCAGAGGACACAGAACTGGGATGGGGGAGGGGGCTCCAAATCCTTCCCCAAGAGCGGGAACTGTATAAATTCCCTCCTTTAGTGTTTGAAAAGTCCGAATATAACCTATTATTCAGATGGACTGAGTGGCACACCTCTTGGGACTTCCCGGTGACACCCTACGGAAGGGCCGGGGGAGGAACCCAACTTGCCAAAGCATGAGTCAAAATTCAAGTCCTAATGAACCAAGTGCTGAGAAGGGTAAGGCCTCGGCATCTAGAGTTCTCTAGAATTTTCTAGAATTACCTAGAGAAGAGAAAAGGGATTTCTATGCCCCTGGCCTGTGTCAAACGTTACTGGTTCTGAGGACGAGACCCCTGCCCAGAGATGAGAGGATCGGAACAGGGTATAAAGGACCCTCAGGGGCATCTCATTTAGCGCCCCCACTTTACACACCAAGAAACGGAATCTGCCCCAACCATTGCTTGCAGGACAGGCGGGGCCCCGGGGATACATGGTGTTTTGGAAGCCTGACCTGTCCCCCACCCAGCCCAGGGGTGCACTCAAGGTTGTGTGCATGAAGCTGGTCTGCTGAGTGCCCCTGCTGACCTGGCCTCCAGTGCTCGGACGGGGAGCCCCTCACTCTCATGGTTCAGGCGCTCACAGGCCCCTTATGGTGCAAGTGGAACCAGACTCAAGATGAGGAAGAACAGAAAGATTTAAAACACAAGCAGGTATTTGCTGATGTCACTGAACTGCTGGATCAAACCATTCCTGAAGCCCATCCCCCTGCACCTGTCAGCTAGAGGGACCAATAGTTCCTCTTTATTATACTATTATGTAAGTGAGTTTGAATTGACAGTAACCTGACTGATACACGTGGCTATGAGTTGAAAGGCAGAGTTTCATTTCATATGGGCCAAATGAAGCATTAAACGGTATGTAAGGGAACTTCTCCCACCGAGTCTTGCAAAGATCCTATGACAGAGCCTTTGGACGGCTTTTAACTGGTGCCACCACTACACCATGGATAGAGCTTACTAACTTCAGGACTATATACACAGTGTCCCCCAAAATGTATACAGGGTGTCTGTAGATTCTATTCCATTTTGAAAATGAAATGTATTTTAATAAACACTGGCTTTATAATTATTCAAAGTTGTGTACACATTTGGGGGGACACCCTATGTGTCCTGCACAGGAAAGTCCGTGTTATGGGCCTTCTTTCTAAAGCCCAACTCTCCACATTAAAGAAAATATTTAAAATAATAGTAAACTATGTTTCCGAGAGCGGACAGCGGGCCCAGCGCCGACCCGAGAGGCCGACGACCCTGTTGCACACCGACTCGCCGACTCGGGAAGGAGTTCAAGGGCAGATGTAGACCTGGCGGGACGGCCCCGGACACAGTGGGACTTTCCTGGGTGAGTGTCCAGTCTGCAGCTGACTTGTCTCACCAGCAGAGCTATTTCTAGGGGAAGCAGAAACAGCAAGCTCACTGAAGACACTCATGATCGATCCCAGCTTCCTCTTTCACGGAAAACGCGGAAGTTTCCCCTTCCGTATTCTTGTGGGAACCCTCCCAGGTGCTGGACACGAGGCCCCGAGACCCTGCTGTCCACTGACTCACAGGCAGGTCCAGCCGGCGAGGGATTCACACTCATGTTTCAGTCACTGCGACTCACGGCAGGAGACTGTGATTAAACCTGAGTGCGTTCCTTCCTTCGCATCGGGACAGAAAAACTCAGTGCTTCCTCTTGGAAAAGTACAAGCAAAGCTGAACAAAACAAACAGCATCCAGTGATAGGAAGGATTTGCGCTACCAACACATTTAAAGATTTGCAAAGACGCAGCCACAGAGGGACTAGCCCAAAGCAGACAGACAAAGGTGTGGGGTGGGAGGCCCACAGTCAGACCTGAGGATTGCTGTCAACGCTGGAATATTACACAGAAACATCCCAAATCATTGGCAAAAGAATGGGTTCTGCAATACATGGCATAGAGACCATTCTGAAAAATCAATGTAGAAGACAGCATTTGTCCAAATAAATTCCACCCAGAGTGAGGCTGGCGTGCTAGGCTCTCCGTGCTGACCGGAGGGTGCAGGTGCTTTGCTCCTGGTCCACGAGAGAACCGGTGTCCGTAGCAGGTGCCAACACTGGGCCCACAGGTCCTGCACCTGCAGGCGCTCTGCCTCACCTGCTACAAATGCAGGACGGACAGCACGGGCCTGAGCCGGCCCCACCTCAGCCCCGGGCTCTGGGGGAGCTAATACCTGCCTGGAGCCCTTGGCCCCTGCGGGAGCACCTTCCTGGGTGGGCTCTGGGGGTCTGCCCCCAGCTCTCACTGTGTTCCCCTGACTGGAGACCCAGCCCCACGTCTGCTGGGCGCTTGTGAGGACAAGGTGCGAGTGGACAGCAGGGAAGCCGGGCGAGGGGACAGGCTCTCCTCCCTGAGCACACGCTGCGTCTGTGAGTCCTTCCCATCTCCCCGCCACACCCACCTGGCTCCTCAAACCTCCGTGCGTGTTTCCCCGGACCCATGACGGATTGCCAACACTCTCTGGAATCAGGCCAGACTGAACTCCGTCAACACGCTGACCCTTACAGTCCTGACGTCACCTCGGGGTGGTAACCCTCGTAGGCCGACCCCAGGATAGACGGCAAAGCCCCTCACGGGCAGTGGGTGGCTCCTTGTTTCGGCTTTGTCACTCGCGGGGTATGTGCAGGGTCCCCGCAGCACATCACTGGGACAAGGCTCAGATGCAACAGCTGCACCTGTTGGCACCCGTGGGCGCTCTCCGGGGGCGCTGTCATGCCGTCTAAGAACAGCCGCGTGTGGCCACAGCCATCGGGAAGTCACTGGAGTCTCCCCCCACTTTCGGACTCTGCATTTGGGAGAAGCCTGTGTTTAAAGGCTCCTAACAGATGGGTGGCAGCCTGATGCCCGCTCGGCCGGAGCCCGCCTGACGCTTGACAGGCCTCGCCGGGCGGCCCTGGCCATCTGGCCGCACAGAGGCGGCTCCAGGAGCTCGGGGGAGGCGGTCCATTTTCACGGAGCGGGTGCAGTGACCGTCCAGTTGACACTCGTCTCAACACCCACATAAGCCGGTGTCAGTCTTTGTGCCGGGGCTCTGAGTTGAGCTGGAACCGTCTCTCTTCTGCTTGATGTGCAACGGCCCACGGGTTCAGGTGAGGTGATGCTGATGAAGGGAGCCAATGACGGCAGGGGGCTGTCAGAAACTCCTCCGGGGGCAGACAAGCATGGCTGACCACGCCGGTCGCCCAGCGCCCAGCGAGACTTCAGTGCTGCGGCCAAAACCTCCTCCAAGGCACCTGCGTCTCAGGGCTCCCACCTGACTGTCTCAAGGACGGCTCTGAGACCCCTGGCCCTGGAGAACTGACACCTAGAGAAGACTGGACACACACAGAGTCCACCCAGAGCCTGGGGTCAGCCTGGACCTGGGGTCACACCTGTCCTGGGGTCATGCCTGTCCTGGGGTCACACTGGACCTGGATCAGCCATCCTGGGGTCACGCCTGTCCTGGGGTCACGCCTGTCCTGGGGTCACACCTGTGCTGGGGTCACGCCTGTCCTGGGGTCATGCCTGTCCTGGGGTCACGCCTGTCCTGGGGTCACACTTGTCCTGGGGTCACACCTGTGCTGGGGTCACACCTGTCCTGGGGTCAGCCTAGACCTGGGGTCACACCTGTCCTGGGGTCACGCCTGTCCTGGGGTCACACCTGTGCTGGGGTCAGCCTGTCCTGGGGTCACACCTGTCCTGGGGTCAGCCTAGACCTGGGGTCACACCTGTCCTGGGGTCATGCCTGTCCTGGGGTCACGCCTGTCCTGGGGTCGCACCTGTGCTGGGGTCAGCCTGTCTGGGACTTGTAAGTAAAGACAGCAGCACTTCTCGAGATGTCCGGCATAGGGAAGAGCAGCTGGGCCTCCTGGGCGGTGGGCTTTCTGAACCTCAAACCCAAAGACCCGGCCAGTGAGGACCCTGCCTCCCCCCCAAGAGGGGCCTGTTGTCCGAAAGGGACGGACGCCCGAGGAGCAGCCCAAGTCTGCAGGGACAGGCTCCCACGCAAACACCCTGCCAGCCAAGGACCGCTGCACTTGGAGTCCACGTGGGAGGAAGCAACCTGGGACCCCGAGAGCAGGGTGCATCAGATCTGACGGCAGAGTGCCGCCTGGCCCTGGCCGGTGCGGCTCAGTGGTGAGAGTGTCGGCCTGTGAACTGAAGGGCCGCAGGTTCGATTCCCGGTCAAGGGCACGTACCTGGGTTGCAGGTTTGTTCCTGGGCCCAGTCGGGGTGCATGCGGGAGGCAACCAGTCAGTGTCTCTCTCACATCGATGTTTCTCTCTCTCTCTCTCTCCCTTCCACTCTATCTAAGGATCAGTGGAAAAATATCCTCGGGTGAGGATTAAAAGAAACAAAGAACGCCATGCACTTCAAACCGTCTAGGCTCCTCACGGGAGGCACGGAATGTGATCAGCCGACTACCATGGAGAAGAACAGAAAAGGGCCAGAGTGGGCAGCGGCCAGGCGCTCGGTCCTGTGGGGACCCAGCACCTCCCGTAAGTGGAATCCCACAGCGTTTGTCTTTTGTGACGGGCTCATCCCACTCAGCACACATTGTGGCAGGTGCTGGAATCTCCTCCCACTGTGTGGACGGGCCACACACTGTGGACAATGTATGTGAGCATGGTGTACGCATACCTCCGTGAGGTCCTGCTGCCAATTCTCTTGGGCATTACCCAGCCTCCACTGCATTTTGATATATGATTTCTTCTAAGTTGCTTTTTACATGTTTGCAAAATTTAACTCATTTATTTAATTGAGTTATACCTATAAGTACCATTTTTTTTTGTTGTTCAGATAGAGTGGGAGGGAGAGAGGGGAAGAGAGAGAGAGAGAGAGAGAGAGAAACATCGACGTGAAAGGGACACATCGAGTGGCTGCCACCTGCACGACCAACCAGGGCCGGGGACAAACTGCAACCGAAGTACATGCCCGTAGTGGGAACCGAACCCGGGTCTCTCTAGACCGCAGGCCGACGCTCTAACCGCTGAGCCAAACCGGCCAGGGCTATAAGTACCATTTTTGACATTGATAACAAATATCATCTCCAAATAAGTTTTGTGTTAATAAACATCTGTGATTGGAGAGAGAGAGGGGAGGGCAGGGCAGCACAGACGCCTTCTCCGCCTTCTCCGGTCTGGTTTTGCTCTTCCTTAGCTGAGTGCTCGGTGCCCCGCAGACCCCGTCCTGGTCTCGCTGATGGCCCTGTGTTCAGGTTCTTCTCAGTAACAACAGACTGTAACCGAGTCCCTGTGGAGGTTTGAAGACGGTGGACTTCGTAGGAGCCTTTTACTCACTTGGGCAGCCGTAGCCTTTGGGCGCCTTGTGAAACCTCACCTTGTGCCCCGGCGCTGTCCCCAGACCCGCCACCTTCTGTTTTGATGGCCTGCCCACTGCTCGTCGATGCGACAGACCTAAGGCCCAGGATCCTCACCTGAAAACCTAGTGATCACCCACCTGGTCCGTGCACGGACACGGCCCCTCCCAGTCACCACTGCTTCCCGCTCCGACCAAGGACATGACACCTTCCCACGCGTCCAGTCTCCGAGTACCCCAGCTCCCATCAGACTCTTCCCACTTCACTCCCAGATGGAGTGTGCTGCCCCTGTCGTGTTAAAGCCTGAACCTACTCTCTCCTGCTCGCTGAACTGGGCTTTGCCACTTGTTTGGCGGATGCTCTAAAAACGGAAAACAGATTTCGTCTTGCACACCCACGTTCAGAGGTCCAATGGCGCCCCCGTGTGGTGACGGACAAGAATGCAAGCCAGGGAACCTCAGGCGGGGAGCGTGTGGTGTGCCCTGCGCTGGCTGGGGTGGGTCCCCAGGGGTCCAGGACCGGGGTGATTAGATGACGGGCTGCAGGCCCAACTGCTCCGCAGAACCCTGGTTCTTGTAATGCTCGGGAGATCTTATCAGCTTCTAAATTCTTTAAGCCCAGGTGTGCCCAGCCGGTGTGGCCCAGTGGACGGAGCGTCGTCCCAGGGACTGGGAGGCCCCGGCTGGATCCCAGTTAGGGCACGTGTGTGGGTCTCAGGACTGATCCCCAGTCGGGGGCGTGCAGGAGGCAGCTGATCAATGTTTCTGTCTCACATCAATGTTTCTCTCTCTCCCTTCCTCTCTCTAAAAAATCAATAAAAACATATATATTTTTTAAAAGCCCAGGTACTATGTGTATTATCAAATTTATTCATTAATTTATTTCCGCAACAAACATTTCTTAAGACCTTTCCTATCCCCCAAGCATGTTAAGCAGCTGCTCACTGGTGGGGAACGGCGCCCCTGGCGCCCCTTGATGCGATGCTTGTGCGTGAGCACTGTCCTCACAAAGGCAGTCAGGGCACGAATTCCCTCCAAAACACTGCCACTCTGATGACATGAAGAAACCGCATGATGTCTTCGACTTCTTCATTCCCATTTCTCCCCCACGAAAAGCTGGCACTTACTCTGGCAGGAAAAGGCCATGTGTATTTGCGCAAGCAAGGGCATTATCTTGCTGGGGTAAAAATAATTCCGAGAAAGTGTAATTTAGTGAAAGAAAACCTGGAGTTAGAGACCAAAACCCAAATGCCACCTCTCCAGGGACCTGTTGGCCAGTGACGTCACCACTGCTGTGAATGTCAGTCTCCTCATCGGGACCACAGGGGTGACAAGCTGACCCCGGGGGCGGTCACCACCGGGTGAGGCGGGACCTCCCTGAGGACAGGCAGCAGGAGAGCGAGGGCTCCAGGAAGAGGGCCTGAGCTGAGGGCTGGCTGCAGTTCACGCCCAGGTCCTGAGCTGCGGGATCAGGGTGGTCAGCTCAGCTCACGGACTGCTCGGCACCCAAAGAGCCCCCTGTGGCTGCCGTGCCCACGAAGACAGACTCCCAGCGCCTGGACTGCTCACTCCATGTAGGGCCGGCGCCTGACTGCAGTGTCGGCCTGAGGAAGCTGCAAATTACTGAGGCCACGGTCCCCCGCATGGCCGTAAAATAAAGTACATCCCAGGCCTCTTGCGTCAGAGGCTGGGGAAGGAGCTGGACAGCAGACGTCCCAAACCACACCTGAGCGCCGTGTCTCCTCACTGAGGTGAGTGCTGGCTCCTCCCGCAAACATTCTCTTGGCACCGTCCCACCCGCGACGTGTATGCTCAGCCCCACGCAACACATGCATTTCCCGGTCACGTGTGCAGCCGATACTTAATATTGCTCCTTAAATTAAGTTTAAATGTTATCCTTTCTAATTTAGCCTTATCCTAAGGAAAACAAGTAACATCATGGGCTTAACGTGTGTGCCCTATTTGTTCAATTACACAAACAAATATAATAACTATATAATGAGTAAAATAAAAAATGTTTGTCCATATGCTACCCAAAGCCTCTCTTGTTCAAAGAACTCCTGTAGCACTTTCTGGAAACTGGAACAGACGTGTGCCTTTGGAGAAGCTCGTGCTCCTTCCTCTCCCCCACCTGCTGCTCAGGCTCCCAGCCTCCCGACCAGGACTGTCTCCATCTAGCGGACATTCACTGGTGGACTGTCTCCATCTAGTGGCTGCCGCTCTCCTTACACCGAGGAGCGAGCAGGGTTTCCTCTCAGAGGGATGAAAGTGTTCTGGGATTCGGTAGTGGTGACGGTCGCATCCCTTTGTGTATACACTAGAAACCACTGAAATGTGCACTTTATTTTTTTATTTTGAGAGTATGTTTATTTAAGCTGGAGACAGTGAAAAGGGAGGGCTCGGGCGGGGCCGCTGTCCGCTCACTGGGAAGCTGGAGGAAAGGGGGCTTGGGTACAGGTGCAGGGGCTTGCTCAGGACGAGCGGCCGCTGCCCCCTGCTCTCCTGGTGGTAAGGCTCTGGGGTCCCTCAGAGCTCAGGAGATGCATGCCTGTGGGGGAGGAAGAGGGGAGGGAAAGGCCCTCTGTACATTCACATCGTGCACTTGAAAGGAATCACTTAGGTCTAGAATTTACATCTCAGTGTTTAAAAGGAACTATTGTGAAAGGATCCACTATGAACAGAAAGGAAGACGCTGCTCCTGCCTTCTCAGGTGAGATGACCTGAACCACGGCCAGCGTGCCTTTTTCCTCCTTTGTGTTCAGGACATGACACTGACATCCAGGGACCAGAAGTCTTCAAACTGGAAACTGGTTCTCACGTGTGTGTTTGTGAGCCAGGCTGCAGCTCCTGTTAAACACAACTCCCAGGATTCATTTCTCTGATGTTCTAAAAGCTGTGTCTTCAAGGCCATCTCCCCCCACAGCGCTCCGGGCAGCAGCTGGCAGACCCGAGCGTGCCGTGTTCCTCGCTCCTGCCCGGTGCAGTCTGTGGGTGAGAGCGAGGGAACGCTGGGAACATCTGTGCTCGGTGGGGGCCGCCGCGTCAGGCATGTCACACGGCACACCCTCCGCACCACACTCCCACCAGCACACCAGCACCGTCCCAGAGGCCCCCACCACCCGCTCCAGAACCTCCCCCGTGACTCACAGGGATGGATCACTGCAATTACTCTGTGAAGGTCTCTGTCACGGGAGGCTAAACGCCCAGAAACAGTAAATTACTATCTAGGACTCAAGCATTAATTTTCCGGCTGAGATGCAGCCGCAGCCACACAGCCACAGGTGTGGAAAGGAGAAAAGAGCCGACTGAGCAGCTCGCGTGTTGGGGGAGGACCGTGACAGGGCCGTCCTGGTCCCAGCGACACCCTGGAGCTCGGCAGGCATGAGGCCCCGAGAATCCCACACGGCTACTGTGTCATAGCACTGACCTCCGGTAAGCTCCAGGGACGCGCCCGCCCAGACCCCTCGGGACGGCCTGCTCCCTGCTGCGTGCTCTGGGAAGGCCTGACCCCTCGGGACGGCCTGCTCCCTGCTGCGTCCTCTGGGAAGGCCTGACCCCTCGGGATGGCCTGCTCCCTGCTGCCCGGTGGTGCTCCCCCACCCAGTGCACCCTCAAGCAGCGCCACGTCAGGCCAGCGTGAGCCACTGCAGGGCCACACACGCTTGGAGCCCCAGGCCCGGGGCCAGGCTGGGCGACCAGCGCTGCAGCTCAGCTCCCCTCTGCCTGGCCCGCGTCCTGGCTCTCCTCACAGCGCTTGGTCCTAAGCACACCTCGCACCCTGAGATCCATCACGTCAGCCACAGTCTGCAGTGCACACAGCCGTCCGGAGAAACAGTTACTGAGCCCGCAAGTCGACAGGTCCTGAGCTACCCTGACCAAGCAGAAAGGAGGCTACACAATCAGCCGAATCAGCAGTGAGAGGAGCATCTGCCACCCACAGTGAGAACAAAAGGGCCACAGGGAATGTTACCAACAACTCTGAGCCAACGAAGACGAGACAGACGAGTTCCTAGAGACACAAACAACCAAAACTGACTCGAGAAGAAATCATCTGAATGGACCTATAGTGAGTAAAGAAATTCAATGGGTGATTTGAAAATCTCACAAAGAGAAGCCCAGTCCCCAGGGGGCTTCACCGGTGAATCCCATGAAATTATTTAAAGAAAACGTAATACCAACCCACACAACTCTTTCAGAACAAGAGGAGGTGATACTTCAGCCTGTCCGGGACTCCAGCCTCACAGCGACACAGCCCTGTCGCTCATGAACATCAGCACAAAACCCTTAACAAAATACTCGCAACGGCAAATGAAAGGATCACGAACCAGGCCAACGGGGTGGATCCCGGAATGCAGGCTGGAGGACATCTCAGAGCTGATCAGTCAATACATGCGGAAGTGTCACTGACAACATCCAACACCGATTCATGATCTAAAAACCTCAACAAACGAGAAACAGGAACATCCTGCGTGAAAACCCTGCAGCTAACATGGTGGTCAGTGGGGAAGGCTGAGCACTCCCCCCTGAGATGCAACCAGGGCAAGGGCATCTGTGCTCACCCGCCACTCACCGTGCTGGAGGCTCTATCGATGCAGTAACCACCCACTCCCCGAAAAAAGGAAGGAAAGGAAATTAAAGCCATCAATAATGAAAACAAGAAATACAACTATTTACCGATTATCTGATCCTGTTTATAGAAAATTCTAAGAAATTGACCAAAAAAAAAACTACTACAGCTAATAAACAAGCTTATCAAGATTTCATGATACAAGATCATTATGCAAACATCAATTCTATTTCGTATACTATCAACAAACAACCTGATATGAGATGAAGAAAATTCCACTTACAATAGCATCAAAGGAAATACAATACTTCGTGTCACATGTAACAAAGAGTGCAAGAATTTTTCACTGGGAACCACAAAACGTTGCTGAGGGAAATTACAGGTTTACGTACATGGAGAGACAGTCCATGCTCCTCCATCCAAAGACTCCGTCTTGTGTACATGCCACGTCTCCACAAACTGCTACAGATCACTATCAAAACCCCAGCATGTTTCAGACATTGGCGAACGGATCCTATTACGTATATGGTCATGAAAAGGGCCTAGAACAGCCCAAATAATTTCGAAAAAGAACGAGATGGAGAGTTTACACTATCAGATTTCAAAGTTCCTATAAAGCTGGTAACCAAGATCATCTGGTGTTAAGACAGAAGCACAGACGTAAAGATCAAGGGGAGAGAACCCGAAGTTCTAGGACGTCTGTGGTCCATGACATACAGGGAAACACAAAATAACATCGTAAAGAGTTGTGGGAGAGAAATGTCTTCGTACTGTCTCTCAACCCTACGGAACATTCTCGTGTCTATCTCGGCTGGATTCGAACC
The DNA here is from genome assembly GCA_030848825.1 of Tadarida brasiliensis. Taxonomy (NCBI): domain Eukaryota; kingdom Metazoa; phylum Chordata; class Mammalia; order Chiroptera; family Molossidae; genus Tadarida; species Tadarida brasiliensis. The sequence goes on from CM061261.1 coordinate 112,207,731, forward strand.
GAGTGGACTGACAGACGATGCCCCAAGTCAGGCAGGGTCATCCCGGGACCTGCTTTGTGTCCACTACCCAGGAAACCGAGACGGAGACTCGACAGCCTGGAGCCAAGAGGCCGATCAGAAGGTGATTCTCACACAAATGACCGTGAGTGCTGAACGTACACAGGAAGATTACTGCCCCTCACACATTTAAAAGTTTTATCGGGAAAGTTTTCAAACATGGGCAAAACCCTGGGTGCTCCCACGGCCCCCCAGCCTCCCCAGGAGGAGCCCGCCGGCTCAGCCACACCCGCCCTTCCCCAGACCAGAGCATGCAGACACGAATCCCCGGTGTCACAGTATTTCATCTGCAAATACTTCAGCAGACATACCCAAACGGTAAGGATTCTTTTGAAACCAACACTCAAATAAAGCCTAACTCCCTCAGGAATTTTGTTAATAAAGCGGACGGGCTGTCTGCATTCAGCCTGTGGAGCCCGGGTTCTTTCAAAGGCCTTTGTACCCACCTGACGATGCACATTCACATGAGTCCTATGCCCATTTTTCCAAAAAACATGTACCTTTTCAGCTGCAAGGCGTGCAGCACAGTATGCAGTGGTCAACGCCTGCCGCCGTCAACAGAGCGAACGCGTGTGGGCCCGTGCACCTGCTCACTCCCACGCCAGGCATTCCACACGCCTCGGTGACCACCACGGGCATGGAGAGGCTGCGAGCCGTCCAGAGCTTTCGTCTAGGAGAGAGGCTCACCCTCTAGTCCTGACCCTCAGAGTGAGTGTTCAATGAAAACCTGTGGTTTGAAGATGTGAATCCGACTCACCTAACACTGGACTCGATAACAACCCTAAACCCACGCCACACAGGAAGTTCAGGCACTAAAACACTTCAGTGCCACCGTTGCCAGAATTAACCTGATGCTGGTGACAATTCTGAGGCCAAATCAAACCCTCCAACCCGTGGGCTGCCCCAGAACCACAGCCCCGCAGGGCACCCACAGAACTAACCACACACGTTACAGCACCCCCTTCACTAGGAAGTGTAACAACGAAAAGTAGGAAGAATTAGAGCCTGTCCATCTCTTCTCGCATGCTCACCTGGTCAGCTCAACATGCTGGGCAACGATCCCAGAAAAGTCACTGTTAGGATACGACGTGTCCGCGAAGGTTCCGCATGGTGTGCCTGGGCTCTGAGGTACACCTCTATTCCAGTCAATTTGTGGGATTGCTTAAAGGGAATGTTTCTGATTGACGGTTGGAAATCAGCACCAAAACGCAAGCTGCTCTCAGGGGAACAAACACAGGTGTCCTCTCCCCTAGGACTCCACCTCCTCCCATTTCAGGTTCCTGGCTGACATTTTTTTTCTTTATTGATTTTAGAGAGAGAAGAAGGGAGAGATTGAAACATCAATGAGAGAGAACATTGATTGGCCGCCTCCTGCATGCCCCCACTGGGGATTGGGCCCACAACCTGGGCATGTGCCCTGACCAGGAATCAAACCGGTGACCTCTTGGTGCATGGGTCGATGCTCAATCACTGAGCCACACCAGCTGGGCCCAGCTATGTTTTCCATCCAAAATTCACACAATGTGTATTACTGCCTCCTTTAAAAAGAAGTAGCATGTTCCTTTTAGCGAAAACACTTTTGTTTACATCATTCCTCTCTTCCCTAAGGGCCGTTCCACTGCGTAAAGGCTGTCAGCCAAGTCCAGGGCGGTGACAGAGGCAGGCAGCACGAGTGAGCCCTGTGAACAGAGGGGCGCTGTATCCCGTGCACGTGCGGCTGTTCTGAAGGTGACCTCCACGGGATAACATCCTGTGCGCACGAGCCGTGTGCCTGCTGTGTCCTGTGCACGCGCGGCTGTCCTGAAGGTGACCCCCACGGGGTAACATCCTGTGCGCACGAGCCGTGTGCCTGCTCCGTCCTGTGCACGTGGGCTGTTCTGAAGGTGACCCCCACGGGATAACATCCTGTGCGCACGAGCCGTGTGCCTGCTCCGTCCTGTGCACGTGGGCTGTTCTGAAGGTGACCCCCACGGGGTAACATCCTGTGCACACGAGCCGTGTGCCTGCTCCGTCCTGTGCACGTGCGGCTGTCCTGAAGGTGACCCCCACGGGATAACATCCTGTGCGCACGAGCCGAGTGCCCGCAGACACCTATCTCGTGGAGCTCCCGCCTCCAAGTGACTGAATTCTTATGTCAGAAGAGCCTCTTTCCCAGACGGGTCAGCACCCTCTCCCACTGAGAGGACTTCCCTAGCTCCAGCTTTCCCCTGCCCCACTCATCAGAATAAAAGGGACTCTGAGCACACAGCTCCTCTAAGATCAATGCTGTATCTTGAAAAACAGGCCCTAGAAAAAGAAAAAGGGGGGAGGGGGGGATTTTATCTATATAAGCCAGTGAAAACAAACAGAAAAGCAAGACAAGAATTTCCACTTTGGGCAACAGGCAGCCTAGATGCCTGAGAGCCTTCACACTACAAACAGTTCGGTTCTGAGAGTGATGCTCCTGCCAGTGCAGGCTTGCAGGAAGGGACATCTCGATGGCTCCCGACCACGGAAACCCTGATGAGCCAAACCGACTCAGAGAGCCTCGAGGTGGGGCTGCCTCAGAGAACGTGCCAGATCAGAGCTCCCAAGGCCCGGCACGCGGCACAGGCGCACTGGACTCCTACCCTGCAAGGATTCAGGAGCGCCCCAGCCTCACTCTCTGGCTCTAGTCACAGCAAATGTCACCCGGAGGCCCAGCGACATCAGCCCCATGTGAGCTCACACTCAAAGGGCCCACCACAAAGGGAAACACACTTCTGTGCATGAGAGTCAGTAGCAACAAACACAGAACAGATTTAGACCCACAAAGATAGCAGTTACTCAAAAGACAAGATTCAGAATCTTAAAAATTAGCTGTGAACTATTGAAGAAAAAAGATTAAATTACCAAAAAGTAAGCAAGTAAAAAGAGACTATAAGTGAACAGGCATATTTGAAAAATATCCAACTAGCCCTGGCCGATTTGGCTTAGCGGTTAGAGCGCCAGCCTGTGGTCCAGAGAGACCCGGGTTCGGTTCCCGCTAAGGGCACGTACCTTGGTCGCAGTTTGTCCCCCGCCCCTGGTTGGGTCGTCCGGGAGGCAGCCACTCGATGCGTCCCTTTCACGTTTCTCTCTCTCTCTCTCTCTCTCTCTCTCTCTCTCTTCCTTCCACTCTATCTGAACAAAAAATGGAAAAATGTCCTCGGGTGAGGATAAAAAAAAAAAAAAAAAAGAAAAAAAAATTATCCAACTAGCCCTGGCCGGTTTGGCTCAGCGGTTAGAGCGTCGGCCCACGAACCAGAGAGTCCCGGGTTCGGTTTCCGCTAAGGGCACGTACCTCGGTTGCAGTTTGTCCCCCGCCCCAGTTGGGGTCATGTGGGTGGCAACCACTTGATGTGTCTCTCTCACATCAATGTCTCTCTCTCTCTCCGCCCCCCTCCCGCTCTATCTGAAGATAAATGCAAAAATGTCCTCAGGTGAGGATTAAAAAAATAAAAGAAAAATATCCAACTAGATCTTTTTACAAATGAAAATTACAATTTTTGAAGGAAAGCCTCAAAACATGAGTTATCAGATTACACACAGATGAAGAGAGACTAATAAACTAGAGGTTACCTCTGAAGAAGTCCCCTATAATGCTGAACAGAGAAATAAGGGGAAAAAAACAAAAAGGATGAGATAAACTATAGAACAAGATTTAACAAATACCTAGTCAGCGCCCCAGCAACTAAAAACGAAAAAGAAATGTTTAGAGAGAATGCTTGAGAATTTTCAAGAACTAATGAAATTCAGGAAAAACAGAATCAAAAAGCAAACCACCCTCAGACACGTTGCAAGGACCACACCACCAGAGAAGCACGACACTCAGACACAGTGCACCACGGAGACCAGAACCCAGTGGGGCAATGTCTTCTAGATGAAAAAATCGTTGTCATCTGATAGCTGTACATCTCCCAAAACGCAAAACTATCTTCCCACAATAAGCGAAATAAAGCATTCTCGGATAAACAGACTGAGCTTAACTTCAAAAGAACTTGACTTGAAGGAATCTCGCAGATGCTGCAGCGAGGTGAACCCTGACCCCGCAGAAGGGATGGTCTCACACAACCCAACACACAAATGCATATGATACAGATCATAGTTAGATAAATATCAAATGTGCATTATGTTCACAGAACCACCTTCTTTTCATTGAAATGTCTCTTTCTTAATACATAAATTATGCTGCTAAAAAGAAAGGACTGGATATGAAGATACTACGCCAACCAGTCATTAGAATACAAATTAAAACCTGGATTTTACCTAGATCGGCAGAGATTAAGAAGTCATAACACCAAGCTGCCGAGAGCATGGTAGGAGTGCAGGACAATTTGGGAAAGAGTGACATCAGCTCCCACACCTTCTATGACTCAGCAAGTCCACACCTGGGTCCGCACCCTCCAGAGACACCTGCCACAGGCCAGAATGGGAACGCCATCCAGCGTCCATGCACAAGAGAATGGGCAGACGCGTCCTGTTAGTCACACAGAAGTCACAGTAAATCGACCATAACCATATGACATGATGTGATTTCTGGATACATAGGGATGAATGGAAAAACCAGTCACAGATTTAAAAGAGCACACATATGATTCATTTTCATAAACAAGCAAACGCAACCATGTATTTGTGTAAACAGCAGATCCTCCAAAGCATCATTCTGTTCAATGTCAATGTCATTTCCTTATAACGTTGAATGAGATGCTGGAAGGTAAAACTGGTTTCACGCTACGTCACTTTGCTTAAAGTCCAGAACCTACCGAAGACACTGGGTGAGGGCTTTCTGTGCAAATGTACATATGCAGCAGACAGAACAGGAAAGGAGAATGAGAAACATGGCCTGGAGGTGGCGGACCCCTCCGCTGTGGAGTCGAGGGCACAGGATGAGATGTTGAGGACCCCACAGGTAGTTGTAATGATGCTGGAAATGTTCTAGAGTTCAGGTTGGCTGATGGGTTCATTTTAGGGTTACACGAAGTGTTTGATACGTTCATAATGTATGTGATGTTTACGTGGGGAGAGAACGGGGGTCCAGCTAAAGGCTGTCAGACGTCACTGCTGGGCAGAAATGAATCAGTAACCCTGGTCTGTGCTCTTCTCCCGCCACTTCTTTCCAGTTGTCCCGACGGCCTCCCAGGCAAGCCTGGCCTTTGGCTGTAACCCAGCCCCGCGCTGACCTCCCGCTGCGCTGGCTCCCCACTGGAAAGCCACTCCTTGGCCCAGCCTGAGCTCCCACGGCGTCGGGCACACTAGGTCGGCTCACTGCCCACATGCCTGCAGCACCTTCCCCCGCAGATGCTCCCCGCACTCTGTCACTCGCACTGTCCCGTGTCCCAGGTGCTACACTGGCCCTACTCTCCCCCAGCGGGCTGGCCGCACTGCCTGGGCACTCGTTCTCTCTCCCAGCGTGTCCCCACTGTTTCCCTTTTCGGTTAGTCTTCTCCCAGGAGCCACGAACCTGCCCAACAAGTGCCAACACCCCGAAGCTCTCCCCGCCACCCCTGCCACCTAATGAGTGACCTGTGCGTGCTCAACGCTTAGCTGCCAGCATCCTCTGAGCACAGGCCCGATACACTCGTGCACCTGCTCACAGCTTCTCAGGACACCCAGTGCCTAGGAGGGTGGTTCTCGACCCCGTGGGCGAAACTCCTGAGGCTCAGGTCCCACCCCAAACTAATGAAGTCGGAATCCTGCAGAACGGGGCCACGTAGTCAGTCGTTTTTCACACAGTCCAGCACCTCAGGCCCACTTCCTCCGCGCTGGTGTCAACGCCCCAGGCACGGCTTCCTCCAGGCGGGGGAGGCGGATGGCAGCGCCCGCCCGCTGCAGGCCCGGGGCCGAGGGCACCGCAAAGGGAGAACCCCGGGAGGAAGCGCTGCCCGGGTCCCTGCGCAACGGCTCTCGAGGCTGCCGCGGCTGTCGGCACTGCTCACGAGCCGCTGAGGCTGAAGAAGCACGTTCCTGGGCCGCGGGCGCGTGGGCGGGTGGCTGACGACACCCCAAACACACCCTGCCGGGCGACGTGCGGCCCGCCTCCCTCTGACCTCCGACCGCGCACCGGCGAGCCGGGACGGCGGCTCCGCGTTGCATGCCGGGACTCGTAGTTCTCACGACGCCCGCCTTAGCGCGCGAGGGGACGGTAGGGTCGGCGGCCCGCGTTGCATGCCGGGGCTCGTAGTTCTCACAACGCCCGCCTTAGCGCGCGAGGGGACGGTAGGGTCGGCGGCCCGCGTTGCATGCCGGGACTCGCAATGCCTTGTGGGGATCCGAGGTCAGGCCGCGCGCAGTGCATGCCGGGACTCATGGTTTAAAGACCCGCCGCGCCTCAGCGCGCCAAGGGGCCTGTGGGACAGCGGCGCGCGGCATGCCGGGATCGCTGTTCACAGAGCAAACCGGGAGTAGCACCACTGTTCCCGCCGGGGCCACCCCACGAGCTTGGTCCTGGGGCGCCTCGGGTACCCGTGGCTTGGGCAGCGCCTCTCGGACCCCGCGTGGGCTTGTGTTTACACGCGGGCCCCCTGGCGCACGCACGTGGCGTAACGTGACGTCACACGCTGTCCCGGAAGTCGGCGCGGACCCGGGCGGCGGGTGGAAGCCGGTGCAGGAGTGGGAATCGCAGCGCAGCCGCCGCCGCCGCCTGGGCCGGGGTCGCCCGCCCGCGATGGGCGCCGGGCCCTGAGCGCCCCCGCCGCAACTCCGCAGCTACCCCGCCGGCCGCGATGGAGGCGCCGCCCGCCGCCCGCGTTCCCGCCGAAGGCACCCCGCCGGCGGCAGTGGCGGAGGTGCGCTGCCCGGGTCCCGGGCCGCTACGCCTGCTCGAGTGGAGGGTGGCGGCGGGCGCGACCGTGCGCATCGGCTCGGTGCTGGCCGTGTGTGAGGCCACCGCCTCCGCGCAGCCCGCCGGGCCCGCCCCTGCCCGCGCGGGCTCCGGGGGCTGCGTGCGCGCCGAGCGCAGGCTGAGGTCGGAGCGCGCCGGCGTGGTGCGGGAGCTGTGCGCGCAGCCCGGCCAGGTGGTGGCTCCCGGGTGAGTCCGGCGGGCGGGCGGGTGTCCTGGGCCGGGGAGGGGCCGGGCACGGGCACTAGGCGGGAGAGGGTCCAGGGGCTGCGCTCGCGGGAATTTGCAGGGTGGGACTCCCTCGCCTCGTCTGCGTGCCTTTCTAAGGCTGCAGGGCAACCACTACTTGTGATTTTTCTCTAGAAATCGGTTGTGTTCCCTTCTCTTCTGCAATAGGTAGGTGCCCGTTCCCAAGACGCCGCATTTGTAAGTTAGGAGAACTCGGGGCGACGGCGAGTACAGGACGAGTCAGCGCGCTCCACTCTTGTCATCGCGCTGTAAACTCTTGGGGGTGCGCACTGGAGATTCTCGTAAACTGTGGAACGCGGTTGTAAAAGCTGGTGCGGTTCTGCATCATAACTCAGGAAGGAGGTGCAGCTGGGCGCGGGTAGTAGTACCTCCTGCCAGGATTGGCTCAGCTGCGTGTCCTTAGTTTTAACCTCGTTAAGGGAATGTTTTTCTCTATGGAGGTGTGTGAACTTGGTGCGTGGTTTGTGTGCTCTTGAAGTCGCGTTGAAGTGAGCACAGGTGTGCGTGTGCACACGACTCGTGGTTGTTCTCATTGTCAGGAACAGAAAGTCGGGGCAGGTGAGCGTTCCTGCCTTCTGCTGGAGTGGTTGCTGTATAGCTCCCCTTTGGCTCGAGCCACAGTGTATCCCCGCACTCAGGTGGCTTCCTGTCCACTTCTGCCTCCCTTCTGGTGGTGCTGCTCACTCTGGTCTCCTTCCCTCCTCTGGGACTTGCATTGGTCCCCAGGCGCTGAGCTATGCCCCTCGTAAGCTGATGATGAGGACAGGATGGGATAAGCTTTTCCTTTATCCCAGCCCCCAGAGCCTCAGCCAGTGTCCACTCTCCGCTCTCTTCCTTTGGAGATGGAGTCCATGTCCTCGGCCTTCAGCTCAGGCGCCCACACCTGCCCACTGAATGCATGTGGGGTGTGGGATGGATGCTCCCTCAGCATGGCACTCACCACTGGAGCCCGCTGCCAGGTTTCCATTAGAGGGAAGGGCTCACTGTTGTCTGTGTGACACATTGTTGCATGCTGTCATCACTACTTTGAAGTGAGATCTTACCTGACCTTTGCTAGGGCCCCAATGAGCCTGTAAACCCGCCAGCCTTTGCATGATGGAGGTGCTCAATGCTGGTGCATCACGGTGTAAAACACCCCTAAAGGGAAGAGCTATCCTCTGTGCCGCTCTGTTCCTCTGTACAGAGAAGGCCACCAAGGCCCAGACAGGTCAGTGACTGGTCACAGCTAGCTACTGAGAAACTGCACAAGCTGTGCTTTGGTGACACCCGCTGGTCTAGGATCAGGGTAACCTAGTGCATTCGCCTAACCTAGTGGTTCTCAACCTTCCTGAGGCCGCGACCCTTTGATACAGTTCCTCATGTTGTGGTGACCCCCAACCATGAAATTATTTTTGTTGCTACTTCATAACTGTAATTTTGCTACTGCTGTGTTTTAGGCGACCCCTGTGAAAGGGTCATTTGACCCCCAAAGGGGTTGCGACCCACAGGTTGAGAACCGCTGGGCCCTAGCCAATCAACCCAGCACCTGATCTGATCACAAGTTCCCAGCAGAGTCATTTCATCTTTGTATTTTTGGTCTCCAGGGTCTTGGGGTATCTCATGCAGTGGTTCATTACTGGGCTCTCTCCTGAGAGAGTGAGGGAGTGCGGTGCAGAGCCAGGCTCACCTGGCTGAGTTGTCCCTGTCACCGCTGTCACCAGCAGATGCACACTGACCACATCAGTGGTCATTCTCAGCAATAAATCATTCTAGGAACAGAAATAGGGGCTGCTTCTGTGTGAACCGTCGACCTGTCAGTGAGGACTTGGGCTCTTACTTGATTCAGTGGGCTGTTACCATTGTTTGTCTTGAGAGCCCTTTCGGTTTGTCTGCCCTGACAAGGCCCCATCAGTCAGAGCACAGCCCTGTTTTCTGACACAAATAGTGTTCAGGCACCAGCTCTCCCAGCCCCGCAAAATGTGAGGTGACATGCGACGAGACTGCTGGGTGGGTTTGGGTTGGAGACCTCAGGCTTAATTTAATAAACACAGAAACGTTTCACCTAACACTTGTGAATGTGGAGTTTAGATTGAAACACTTGTGGGTGGACAGAAGGTCACACAACAAGGAGAACAGATGTCGAGTTAAAATGTCGTCTTATGAGGATGGGCTTGGTTGGTGTGTTCTGCGCCACGCTTTTCCTGATGTCTGGCTTACGGTTGACCACACGCGTGGCGTTACCAGAGAAGGTCCTTTGGCTTTGCACAGTGCTCAGGTTTGTGTGGCTCGGTGTTCAGCGTTGACTACGCTCTTCAGGTCTTTTGAGGCAAGTTGAGCTGTCCTGTGTATCTTTCGCGAGCAGGGGCCTCCCCGTGGACATTCTGTGGCTGTCGCTGACTGCTGTCCTCTTGGGGTGGATGCCTCTGGGATGCAGAGGGTGCCTGGGCTGCGGATGCATGTAGCTCTGGGTCGACCGCCAGGGAAGGCTCCAAGCCGACACTCATCTGTGTGCTGTGGGTGCCCTGTGCACAGTAGGGTGCTTCACAGCACCCCCGGCCCCCTACCCTCTAGATCCCAGTAGCCAGCTCCTGAGTTAAGACGAGCCCCGTGTCCCTTGGAGCCCTGACCCTCCCTGTGGAGTAAGGCAAGCACAGCCTGTGGCCCCAGCACAGAAAACGATGAGGCTTTAATGTAGTCAGCGTAAGAGAGACTTGAGAGAGGTGCAGGCTCAGGCTGCATAACCAAGAGTGTCCGGAGCCATTAGGCAGTGTGCGTGCCCTGATCAGGTGCCTGCTGGTGGGCGGGTCTCTGCCCAGGACTCAGAAACAAGGCAGGGCCAGTGCCTCCTTGCTTTCTCAAGGAATTGGTGCCCCTTGGGCCCTAAGTTACAGCATGGCAGGAGAGTGTGCCGTGTGTCACCCAAGGCGGTGTGAGCTGAGAGACCTTGGGGAGGAGGTACAGCTCTGGGTGTGGGGGATACTGGGGGGGGGAGGGGCTGTTACACAGAAGGGTGAGGCAGGGGTGGTCCAGGTGGAGGGAGCTCTGTGCCAGGGGGACCTCCAGCAGTGCTTGGGGGCAAGTCATCAGTTGGGCACATCATTGGGTCATGGTGGCCATGGAGTGGTACAGTGAGGTCCCAGGGGTCTGCAGGGTGACAGGAAGGTGACCTTTCTGTGTGCATGTGTGTGGGCTCCCTTGGCCACAGTGGACAAGTTAGAAGCTTGAGAGGGGACCTGGAGGGCTGCCGACATGAGTCCCCTGGGAGCAGCCTGGGCCCTCCTCTCTGTCCTACTGCAGTGTTATGCAGAGGGCCTTTCTAAAGGACACCAACAGCTCTTGATCGACAGATCCGATGGCCTCGGCTTGCGTGTTTATGACCAGCCAGTATTTTGGGTGCAGTTTGGTGAGTCTTGACAGACTTATGTGCCTTGGAAACCACCACCCAGTCGAGACGTGGACATCTCCCTTGTCCAGACATGCTGCATTTTAACCCCACCTGGCTCCTCTTGGCATTTAACATTGCCACTCTCTTTCTCAAGGTGTACCTTCTGTAAGGTCTGTCGTGGCCTGGCTGTGCTGTGGGGTTGGGGGGTTGGAAGACGGGCATTTTTACAACATTGTTTAATGCACTCTCCAGCCTAGGTGCATTGAGTGCTTAATTTGCATGTGAATAGAGGTTTGTTATCTTTTGGCTTCAAAGTCTCTTCTTCGCCTTAAAAAGCAAGAGACAAAGCTAGACTGTATGGTTTGCAGAGACGCCATCTCAAGGAAATATTTTACATAAATCTATCACTTATAACCTGGGGGAATGAAACTGCTAATAAATGGGACTGCATCCTAAGCTTGGGAGCTTTTTGCTCCCTTGCAAAGCTCCCTCTCACTCCAACCAGCGTGTGGTTGAAGGTTCATTGCGTTGCACCGATCCTGGCAGGCCCCGAGACAGCACTCTGCAGCCTGTGTGACGCTGATGTTTTGTTTAATTGTCGTTCTTTTTTTTTTTTTTTTTTTAATCCTCACCCGAGGACATTTTTCCATTTTTTGTTCAGATAGAGTGGGAGGGAGAGAGAGAAACATCGATGTGAAAGGGACACATCGAGTGGCTGCCTCCTGCACGACCCAACCAGGGGCCGGGGACAAACTGCAACCGAGGTACGTGCCCTTAGCGGGAACGGACCCGGGTCTCTCTGGACCGCAGGCCGACGCTCTAACCACTGAGCCAAACCGGCCAGGGCTAGTTGTCATTCTTTTTTCTGCCCATCCTTAATGGTTGGGGCTCCCCAAAGGCCCATCGTCCTCTGTTTCCTTGTTGGTGGTGATGCCCTGGGCCCATCCACTTCCCTGGCATGCATTCAGCTGTGCCTGCTGCCGATGGCCCCTGTCCCTCACTTGCTGGTGTCCAGGAGAACCTGCTGGTCTTGTTTGTATCTCGCTCCTATTTCTTTTCTTCCCTGTTCCCTGGGTCCAGTTGGTCCTCCGCCGGCAGGTTCTGCTCTCTGGGCCTGCTCCCTTGGTAACAGTGCCCACTCTGGTGCTGTGGGGCTTGTCCGCCCACCCTGAGGGGGTGAACAGCAAGCCAGGGCCAGGCAGGAACCTGAGGCAAGCAAGAGGTGTCCAGCCAGGCTCCTTAGGGGAGGGTCCAGTGCAAGGGTTGGCTGGTCAAATGGGAAGTTGAGGGAGATTTTTCAGAAGAGGTTTAAAGGGTGTTAATGGCAGGGAAAAGTGCACCCCAGGCAGAGGGAAAAGCTGATGGGATGAAGCAGCGCTGGGGCTGGAGGCCACAGACCTGGGGCAGGAGGCCCTCGCCCTGGACCCCACCCATACGAAGAAAATAGTGGTTTCCTCGTTTACAGAAACTGGAACTATTGCAGTGGTCTGTTAGAAATTCAGATGTATCCCTGGCCAGTTTGGCTCAGTGGTTTGAGCGTTGGCCCGCAGACCAAAGAGTCTCGGGTTCGATTCCTGTCAAGGGCACATACCTTGGTTTCGGTTCGGTCTCAGTCCTGATCGAGGTTGTACGGGAGGCGACCAATCGATGTGTCTCTCTGACATCAATGTTTCTCCCTCTCCCTCCCACTCTGTCTGAAAATAAATGGGAAAATATCCTCGGGTGAAGATTTTTTTAAAAAGAAATGCAGATGCATTGCAGCCTCTCTCAGCACTGGGAGCGTGGGCGAGGCAGTCGCTTGTTACTTGTTGGTGTTATTGTTCCTTGGAGTAACAAAATTTCAGTTTTTATAAGTCGTTTATCAGAAGTGTAAGATCCATCTGAGATAATTTTCATGTTACCCCTACGTCTCCTCTCCTGACAGGACGTGTTCAGTCCTGCACCTGTTCTGTGGCTTGTTGTGTTTTATGTGAGCGGGCCCGCTGGGGAAATGGCTCTTCCTTCATTGCGCGGCCGGAGAGCGGGCCTGGAGGGCAGTGACCTGCCCAGGTGTGCAGGAGCCCCAGAGGCTGCGGCAGCCAGGTCTCCTCCACTCGGCGCTCTGTGAAGGTGGTGAGCACCCGAGCCCCGTTCCCCCTTCTGATTCTGCTCTTCACCCATTTCCAGAGCGGTTCTGGTTCGAGTGGAAGGATGCAGCCACCCAGTCGTCATGAAAGGCTTGTGCGCCGAGTGCGGCCAGGACTTGACCCAGTGAGTACCGACTGGCACGGATGCTGTGCCTCTCGTGTTGGTGGGGCACCGTGGTGCAGAGGTGAAGGGTAAGGGCACGGGCGAGGGCTGGGAACCCGACCGCACGAGGGTCAGCTCGCCTGGTCACTGGCTGTGGGAGGGGAGCACTGGTGGGTTGAGAAGCGTTTCCGACCCCAGCCGAGCAGACCGCACCTCCCTCCTGCTGCCAGAGCACCATCCCGAGGCACCGTGTGCTCCCAGCACCAAGGACCCCACCTCGAGCCTGGGCCAGCGCTGGCCCCCCTGTGTGTGTCAGGGCGCTGGGCCCGGCTCTGCTCCACGTGGAGGGCCTGTGTCACGTGGCGTCAGCATGTCTGCAGAGCTGTGTGAGCAACGGGGATTGCTGGCCAGTCTCCCGTGTTCGAAGTGGAGGCCGTCCTGCAGTTGCCCGCAGCACGGTGCCCACAGTGGAGATGGACGTGCTTGCCCTGTCGGTCACAGCTGAAGGCAGCCACCTCACAGCCCTTTCACCCCCACAGGCTGCAGAGCCAGAACGGGGGGCAGCAGGTGCCGCTGTCCACCGCGACCGTGTCGATGGTGCACAGCGTCCCGGAGCTGATGGTTAGCTCGGAGGTGAGTGCTGCCCGCGGGCCCAGGGCAGGTGGAGGGCTGGAGTGCGTGCAGGGCTGTTGTCATGTTGTCTCTGAAGTGACCACTGGGAGACGAAGCTGGTGGTGGCTGCACTTGTCTCTCTCCCAAGTGATTTCTGCCTGGGACGCAGCTGGCTGCTTGCTCCAGGGCTGTGGCTCTGGTCCCCTGGATCCGGGTCCTGGCGGGAGGGAGTGGCCACGTGAACACGGGGCTTGGTGCGCACACTGCAGCAGTGGTCTGGTCAGGGAGGCTGTGCGCCAGGGCTGGAGCCCGAGAGCAGCCGCCGCCGGGACAGCTGGCCGTGCAGGTGAGCTGTGGGGTTGAGGGCACCGAGGTGCTGGCGGAGCAGACACGGGCGAAGGGGCTGCAGAGCTCCTGGGGGCCTGTGCTTGTGTGCCAGCACCCAGCTGCCCAGGGTCACAGGCGTCCGCACAGATAGGAAGCTGGGAGTCTCACCACGCCTGTCCTTGCGCGTGTTCCCAGAGTCCCTGACACTCACGTGTGCTCCGTCGGGTCTGACGGGGGCGAGTGGGCGTCGCAGGCAGTGACTGTCAGGCTTTATGAGCTCAGTTGTAGAGCAGTTTCAGAGCTGTGCACCTGTGCAAGTGGGTGGCGTGTTATAGTTTTACTAGGTTTGTGCTTTTGAGTGATATCTACTTTATTTTTGTGTGAGAAAGACAAAATATCAGATACGTAATTTAGGTTTTTCTGAATAACTGAACTTTAAACAAATGTAAATACGTGTGTGTGTGTGTGTGTGTGTGTGTGTGTGTGTGTAACAAAGCGGGAGCTGGAGAATAAAAGGAGAAGAAAGTGTCCCCCATTGTTCCTGCCATTACACAGTCACCATCGGCCTCGGTCCCTTTAGGAACCAAGAGTGGAATTCTGTGCAGCATCAGGGCTGGGTGCTTGGTGGCGGTAGTAACTGAGTGTCCTACTGTGAGAAGGGTGGTGACACAGGCCTCGAAGTCTTTGTCACGGTCTGCGTCAGTCCCCTCCATCGGCCAAACGTGGTAGGACCAGGCCCTTCCCGGAGCAGCGTCCCCATGGGCCCACGAGGGCGGCCTCTGTGCCGTGTGTCTCCGGGACCCACCTGGGTCCTTTCCAGGGTGAAGTCCAGCACTGAGCAGTGGGTGCCTGAGGTGCATCCCACTCGCCTGCTGCCTCGCCTCATGTCCCCGCCATCCCCATGTCCCCGCCTACCTTCCCACTTCCCTGTTCGTTCTGCAGCTCCCTGGCATTGAGTTGCTCCACAGCATCCAAGTGAATTCCTAAAGGAATGACCACTTTCTTTTTTTTGTTCTTTATTGATTTTTAGAGAGAGAGAAAAGTGAGAAGGAGAGAGAGATAGAAACATTGATGAGAGAGAACATCAACTGACCGCCTTCTGCATGCCCCACAGTGGGGATCGGGCCCACATCCTGGGCATGTGCCCTGACCGGGAATCGAACCAGCGACCTCTTGGTTCAGGGTCAACGCTCAACCACTGAGCTACGCTGGCTGGACGTGACCATTTTCATCTCCTTTTTCAGTGGTTCACACCGGGACTATCTAGCCTGCAGGCCATATGAGGCCTGAGAACTCATTACCAGCTGACGTCACACACCTCACCAGATTAGCCAGACAGATACAGCAGGCTAATTTTTAAGTTGATGGTTTGGTACGGCCTGCAAATGATGTTATAAATATCCAGATGACCCTTGACAGAAAGGAGGTTCCCACCCCGAGTTACGCCTTTGGTGAAGTGACAGATGAGGAGCCCAAGGCCGAGTGCCTGCAGGCTGGCGCTCACACAGCGGCTCCAGCACAGGGAGCAGCCCCACCACCCTGCGTGGTCTGAGCAGCAGCGGGTCCGCTGGCGGGAGTTCAGAGGACAGTGGACACCACCACGCTCAGCGTCCCTTTGTTTTTCTTAACAAAACTGGATTTTGTTTTAGATCCAGACACACTCACGTTGTCGTGTTTCCTTTCTCATTTCAACGTCAGCAAGCGGAGCAGCTGGGGAGGGAAGACCAGCACCGACTGCATCGCAACAGGAAGCTCGTGCTCATGGTGGACTTGGACCAGACTCTGATCCACACCACAGAGCAGCAGTGCCCGCAGATGTCGACCAAGGTGAGGGCGGCAGTGCCCGCAACTCCGCTGTGGGCCTGTGCACTGCCACAGGCGGGTCCCCCGCGTGGGTCCTGTCGGGTCACCGTAGCGCACACTCAGCACCGCATCACGGAGCCCGCTGGGTGCTAGCGTTACCGAGGGGCTAAGGGCACGGAGACCTGGAAGCCCGGGGCGGGCTGTGCAGTGCAGTGGACAGAAAGGGGGCCTGTCTTAGGGAAGGTAAGCAGGTTTCTGTGCCCTCCAGGAATGTCTGCAATACCAGGGCAGTGCAGGTGGGCCTGGGCTACAGTGGGCTGGTCGTCACCCTGCATGATTCTCCAGGGAAATACAGAGAGAAGGGGTCGAGGGTGGAATGCTGCTTCAACTTTGTGCTCAGTGTGGAGCTCAGAAGTTGGATTTCTGGACCCTTAGAGGGCTCTGCGTGCCTGCTGCAGACGGCTGTCCAGGCCGGTGTCAGCTCCTGCTGTCGTTGCCTCCGGAGGCCTCAGTGTCTGTCTGCACCGTCTTTGTGACGGGAGAGTTGCTGTGTGGCCCTGTTAGTGCTTGGGTCTTCGCATCCACAGAGCTCATCAGTCTGATTAGGACAACACCACGGGAAGGTGCCCTGGACAGGGACCGGGCCAGGCTGGCACACGGGTTGGTTACGTCTTTGAAGTCGGGCTTTTACGAGACAGTTTGAACTAGTTGTGACATGCCGACTCCTCAGCTAACGTGGTCTGGAAGGCGAAGGTGTCCTGACGTCTGTGTGGCCAGCCCTCTGCTGCTGGCTCTGCCACACCCTGCCTGCGGCCCATCCTTCACTGGGCTCGGAGACAGCGTGATGACAGGCTGTGCCCGCCACTCAGCGCCCACGCACACTGCAGCTGACCCGAGACTCTGCTGGCGACCAGAAAGATGTCTTTAATTGTTAACTTCTCAGATCTGAGCTTGTGTGTTGAAGGATGTTTATTGCAATTCGTGGGCCATTTAACTGTTGAGTGGGTGGGAGCTGGTCATAGGATTTCCACTCCTGACTTCTGACAGCAGCCTGATCACAGGGCTTTGCTGACTTTGAGCTGGGAAAGGGAACTGAGCCTGAGGCCATCTGCCTTTCCTGTGTAGTTGTTGTTCAGAGCTTGTTTACTGAGGAAATTAATGAGAAATGGGATTAAAAGGGTCAGTTTACTTCCTAAGGAGATGGAGCTCGTTTGCATATTAATTGTGTATAAGCAGGTTGGTGTTACTGATTTCACCCGTCTGCTGAGATGATTTAGAAGCTGTTTCAGCTCTTGTGATGTGTTTGTAAGTTAAAAAATAGCCCATGGGCACTGGCTGGTGTTGCTCAGTGGTTAGAGCGTTGGCCCTCAGACCGAAGGTTCTCAGGGTTGGTTCCTCATCAAGGGCACGTTCCTGGGTTGCAGGTTCCACCCCGGCCCTGGTTGGGTTATGCTGGAGGCAGCCAATCAGTGCGTCTCTCTCATGTTGATGTCTCTATGTGTATCTCTCCCCCCACCCCTCCCTCCACTCTATCTAAAAATGAATGGGGCCCTGGCCGGTTTGGCTCAGCGATTTAGAGCATCGGCCCAAGGACCAGAGAGTCCCGGGTTCGGTTCCCACTAGGGGCACGTACCTCGGTTGCGGTTTGTCCCCAGCCCTGGTTGGTCGTGCAGGAGGCAGCCACTCGATGTGTCTCTCTCACATCGATGTTTCTCTCTCTCTTCCCCCCCTCTCCCTCCCGCTCTATCTGAAGATAAATGCAGAAATATCCTCAGGTGAGGATAAAAAATAATAATAATAATAAAAATAAATACAAATGAATGTGAAAATATCCTCAGGTGAGGATTAACGAAAAATTTTAAAAACTTTTTTTAAAAAAGGAAGAAGACCCTGGCTGGTTTGGCTCAGTGGTTAGAGCATCAGCCTGCAGACCAAAGAGTCACGGCTTCGATTCCGGTCAAGGGCATGTACCTCGGTTGCGGTTTGTCCCCGGCCCTGGTGGTCGCGCGGGAGGCAACCAGTCTACGTGTCTCTCTCATGTCGATGTTTCTGTCTCCCTCCCTCCCTCCCTCCCACTGTATCTGAAGATAAATGGGAAAAGGTCCTGGGGTGAGGATAAAGAGGAGGAAGAGTAGCCCGGGAGGCCGACCAGCACACGTGTGTGGGAGCCTGTGGCTTACGTTCCCTGGTGCAGGGGAGGCGCGGATGGCAGGTTAACAGAGTCTGCTCTGGGCCTTTGACTGGTTCTGCCATTTGGCAGACGGTGGTGTCTGAAGAAACAGAGGTGTGCGTGACATCACTCGGGAACAATTCGCTTTGTCCGTTGTCCACAAGTGTGGGCACAGCAGTCAGGAAGTGCAGGGCCTGCTGGCGTCCTCGCAGCCCTTGCGTGACGCTGCAGGGACTGGGTGGCTGTCTCAGTTGTCGTGGGCACTAGGTCTTTGTCTCGGGTGTCTGTGCCTGTAGCAGATGGTGCCTGTTGCCCTGGGCTGTCAGCGTGGTCGTCGCTGTGATTGCGTAGGCAGTGACGTGGTTGTCATCGGTGTTGCCGTGGGTAGTGGCCACAGCAGAGGGGCCGAGCTCACGCTGCCTGGACCTCCCCCGGTGGAGCACGTGCCGCGGGCCCTCGGTCAGCTCGCTGCCTGGACCTCCCCCGGTGGGGCGCGTGCCGCGGGCCCTCGGTCAGCTCGCTGCCTGGACCTCCCCGGTGGGGCGCGTGCCGCGGGCCCTCGGTCAGCTCGCTGCCTGGACCTCCCCCGGTGGGGCGTGTGCCGCGGGCCCTCGGTCAGCTCGCTGCCTGGACCTCCCTGGTGGAGCGTGTGCCGCGGGCCCTCGCTGACTGCTGCCCTCCGCAGGGCATCCTGCACTTCCAGCTGGGCCGGGGCGAGCCGATGCTGCACACCCGCCTGCGCCCGCACTGCAGGGAGTTCCTGGAGAAGGTCGCCCGGCTGTACGAGCTGCACGTCTTCACCTTCGGCAGCCGGCTCTACGCGCACACGATCGCAGGTGAGCGCAGCTCTGGGCTGGACCGCGGGCGGGGACCCATGTCCAGGGACCACATGGGTTTCCACGCCATGGGGCGATGCCGACGGGTCCACCTGAAATGGTCTTCAGAAAACACGGGGTGCGCTGTCAGAGTGAGTTTTAAAGTGCTGCTGAGGTGTCCAGCTCAGCCCTCTGCTGTTCCAGTGATGGGCTGCGGGACAGCCCAGCAGCAGAGCCAGGCCCAGCTCCGTCCGGGGCGTCGCGTGCGGCTCAGCTTCCTGGGGCTGACGCTGAGCTGGGTGCTCCTGTGTCTTCTGCTCCTGCAGATCCAGGTCGTGTAAATTCCGTGAACGTTTCGTGAACGGTGCCCTCACACACGCTAAGTAAGAAGAGGGACCGTGAGCGGTGACCGTCTCACCTGGAGAGAGAGTGTTTGACACCAGCGTGTGACGCTGTCTGGTCCTGAAGGGACAGACCTCCGCCGTGCGCGGTGGGCACACCTGACCTCTGTCCTGTTTTCTTCCCGAAGGCTTTTTAGACCCCGAGAAGAAGCTTTTTTCTCACCGAATATTGTCGAGGGACGAGTGCATTGACCCATTTTCTAAAACGGGGAACCTGAGGTACGTACCTGTGGCATCCATCACGCGGCTCACGGTCAGTTCCCACGGGAAAGGCTGCACTGGGAGCCTCAGAGCAGTGACTCTTATTCTCCCATTTCTGCTGCTGTCTGCCGTTGTCTTCCAACCAGACGCCTTCCTCCTGCCTCTCCATGACGCCCAGGCCCTGGTGGGAGCCCAGAGGACAGGGTGTGGGGGAGGGCGCTGAGAGTGGGGTGGGTGGGCACAGGAAGTGCATTTCTCCGTGTGGGTAGGAGCACCCAGAGCTCCCCAGGGACAGGCAGGCTGTCGCCCGTCGCAAGTTGAAGGAAAGTGTTGGCGTCGCAGGTCCGTATTGCTCGGGAGCTGCGAGTGTCGGGGTCCCAGGAATTCCCACCTGCCCTCCGCTGCCCCCCGCCCGTCACCACGCACCCTTCCTGTCCTGCCCTCGTGCCTCTGCGACGGCGTCGCCCCCCAACCACGGGGCTCTTCTGTGTTCTCAGGGGTGTCTTCTCCTCTGCACAGGCAGTTTCCCCATTTCCACCGTGTCAGGCAGAGCTGGTTTTCGTGGGTGTTGCCTCCTAACGAGACTGGGCAGGAAGGTGGTAATGGCCGCAGCTTCAGTGGCCTCTTGGCTGGTGTCAGCCGCCCTCATCTAACGTTTTGTGTTCAGATTTGGGATGTCCCCATGACAGAGACCTATCCAGGTCAATGAGAGCCAAGGAGAGATCCTGAAAGTACTTGTTTCAGAAACAGACCCTGTGTTTGCTCTCAGCGTCAGAGTGAGCAGAGGGGTGAGGACAGGACAGTGAGCGAGCGTGTCCACAGTGGGCACAGGCCGTCCCCATCTGGAATACATGTGCCGGAAGGCATCAGCCACCGAGGTGGTCTAGCTCCCTTACGTTTTACTTCTCTAAAACAGACTCATGGAAAATAACGCTGATTTGGGGCAGGTGGACCTTTGTTCGTGGGTGGTGTAGCCTTTGTCATTATTAGCAGCTGGAGAACTTGAGCAGCGGCAGGCTCTCTCCTGGGTCTGTGTCTGACCCGAGCAGACCGGTAAGAAGCAGCCTCCACTCCGCTTGTGAACGCAGGAGCAGCTCCGCATCTCAGGTGTGGGCAGAAGGAAGTCTGACGAGACCATCCGAGAGCCGCGGAGCATGCCTGCACCCAGGGGCGCTTGGGACCCTTGTTAACATTTCTGTTCCCCCCTACATAGTAGTAGCTTTAGGGGATACAGGCCACTTTTTGGGAACTGCAGGGAGCAGCTGTTTATGTCAAACAGCTGCGGTCGAGCAAGGCCTGCCCTCCTCTCTCTGAAGACCCTCACGTGTGGGGAGCAGGTGTGAGCGGACTGGCCTGAGGCGACGGCCTGTGTCTGTACATGGAGTTGTCCGAGGACATGGCGCTGATTGCGCTGGTCTGGGAGTGTTCCCTTTGCTCTCTGGTCTCTGGAGGGCGCTGGCCCTGCGTTGAGAAGCAGCAGAGACAGTGGAGAAAACCGGACCTGTCTCAGTGCTACTTTCTCTGGAAACAGTTTCTTCTGTGTAGTTCGCACCTGTTTCACGTCAGTCTGCTAAGTGGTGATTCTTCTTTGTGAAATGTGCTACCAGTTGTACGTTTTTACTTCCAGAAATCTCTTTCCTTGTGGAGACTCAATGGTTTGCATTATCGATGACCGAGAAGATGTCTGGAAGTTCGCCCCCAATCTGATCACCGTAAAGAAATACGTCTACTTCCAGGGCACAGGGGACATCCATGCTCCCCCCGGGTCCCGAGAGTCTCTGGCGAGGAGGAGAGGTGGGCAGCTTCCTTCGGGTCCTCACGGTGTAGCGTGCGCCTCGCCGTCTCCTGCCTCTCGCCTGTCTTGTGACGCCTTGGAATCCGGGGCTCACCGGCTGCTGCTTTTATCTCAGTGTCACAGAGGCTGGGGTTTGTCACGCTGAAACGTGTGATGTTTGGTTGCAGTTGGGGTTTGTAGTAGTACTGATCTGAACACGTTCCCAGCTGAGTAGGAGTAAATGAAACATTGAGGTGTGTAGTTGCTGCTGCAGCCACTAGGCTAGGACCAGAGGCCGGGGCCGGGGGAAGGTGGGACCCGGGGCCCCTGCGGAGGCGGCTCGATGCTTGTCTGGGGCCATGTGGAGGGTGCATCCCATGTCCCCCGCTTCTCGGAAACTGTGTTGACCTCTCCTTTCCTCTGCACGTGCAGTGAGTCATCCTCCCAAAGCTGCTGACGTCGCAGAGCAAGCTCCATCCGTCAAGGACCTCGAGGAGGGAAGGCCAGTGCCTGGGGTCGAGCAGAGTAATGGCCTTGGGAAGCCTGCGAGGGAGCTCAATGGGGACTGGGCCCTGCCTGCCGCCCGTGCGCCCCCGGCGGATGGGAGGGATCCCCCAGCGTGTGCTCAGCAGCAGGGTCAGACCTCGGCAGAGAAGCGGCCCCCTCAGGGTGTCTCAGGCAGCGACCTGGACTTCGATTTGTCCAGTGACAGTGAGAGCAGCAGTGAGTCGGAGGGTCGGTCCTCCTCCAGCTCTGGCGGAGAAAGCGGGGAGAAGAGGGACCAGAGGAAGCCCAAGGCTGCTCGGGACCCTGGCAGAGGCCTGCCGCAGGGCGGACCCCCTGGCCCGGGAGGGGAGAAGTCCACAGGCACAAATCACTGCGCAGAGCCTGTGCCTGGCGTCCAGTCAGACCTGCAGGAGGAGGGCGAGCGAGACAGCCTCTGTGGGCTGGCGGGCGGCTCTGCCGACAAGAAGGAGGCAGAGACGGAGTCCCAGAACAGCGAGCAGTCGGGCATCACGGTGGGCGAGTCCCTGGACCAGAGTGTGGAGGAGGAGGAGGCTGAGGAGGAGGATGACGACAGCGACGACCACCTGGTGCACCTGGAGGAGATCCTCGCCCGCGTGCACTCCGACTACTACGCCAGGTACGACCGCTACCTGCGCGGGGAGACCCCGGAGGCCCCCGACATACGGAAGATCGTCCCCGAGCTCAAGAGCCGAGTTCTGGCAGATGTGGCCATAATATTCAGTGGGCTGTACCCCACCAATTTTCCGGTGGAGAAGACCCGGGAGCATTACCATGCCACGGCCCTCGGAGCCAAGATCCTCACCCAGCTGGTGCTGGACCCCGATGCCCCTGACAGGGCCACCCACCTGGTCGCCGCGAAGGCAGGTACATGGCCGCTCCAGCCTCTGGGTCCTCCCCTGGGGTGGGGCAAGGGCACCGAGGGGCTCCAAGGCAGAGGGCATTTGTGTGGCCCCTGCGGTCGCTCTCCGAATCCAGCGGGCCCCGTCTCAGTGGAATTCTCAGAGGTGGGTTCCTGGTGATCACAGTGGAGAAACCCTGATGGACTTCCTGTGTCTGCCCATCGGGCCTCTGCAGGCACACGGGCGTTCCTGGGCGAGGGCCCCGTGCTCGGTGCTGGGTCCCTGGACAGCAGGCCTTGCTCCCCTCGTTGCAGGCACAGAGAAGGTCCGGCAGGCCCAGGCGTGCGGACAGCTGCACGTGGTGAACCCTGACTGGCTGTGGAGCTGCCTGGAGCGGTGGGACAAGGTGGAGGAGCAGCTCTTCCCACTGAACGAGGACTACGGCAAAGCGCAGAGGTGAGCGCCCCAGGCTCGGCCCTGTCTCCTCTGGGAGCTCCCCCACCCCCCGTGCCATGGCTGCCCCACCACTGCTCCTCCAGGCTGTGCCACACCCAGGCTGCCTGGAACAGGTGAGTGTTACACCGAGGGCAGGAGCAGATGTTTTCTGTGACTGGACGGGATGACTGTCAGCAGGGGGCCTGGTGTGCTGTGCCTTCCCTGTGACTGGGTGGCCGTCAGCAGGGGGCCTGGTGTGTTGTGCCTTCCCTGTGACTGGGTGGCCGTCAGCAGTGGGCCTGGTGTGCTGTGCCTTCCCTGTGACTGGGCGGCTGTCAGAGTGGGCCTGGTGTGCTGTGCCTTCCCTGTGACTGGGCAGCTGTCAGCAGTGGGCCTGGTGTGCTGTGCCTTCCCTGTGACTGGGCAGCTGTCAGCAGTGGGCCTGGTGTGCTGTGCCTTCCCTGTGACTGGACAGCTGTTAGCAGTGGGCCTGGTGTGCTGTGCCTTCCCTGTGACTGGACAGCTGTCAGCAGTGGGCCTGGTGTGCTGTGCCTTCCCTGTGACTGGACGGGACGACTGTCAGCAGTGGGCCTGGTGTGCCTGTGCCTTCCCTGTGACTGGACAGCTGTCAGCAGGGGGCCTCGTGTGCTGTGCCTTCCCTGTGACTGGACGGGACGACTGTCAGCAGGGGGCCTGGTGTGCCTGTGCCTTCCCTGTGACTGGACGGGACAACTGTCAGCAGGGGGCCTGGTGTGCTGTGCCTTACCTGTGACTGGACGGCCGTCAGCAGGGGGCCTGGTGTGCCTGTGCCTTCCCTGTGACTGGGCGGCTGTCAGAGTGGGCCTGGTGTGCTGTGCCTTCCCTGTGACTGGGTGGGACACGCAGCTGCTGCAGAGTCCCGTGTGGGAGAGGCTAGGCCGTGGCGAGGGATCCGGGAGAGCGCCTGTTTGTTTTGTTCGTGTTCTCGGAAAGACTTGACAAATGCTTCCTGTTCTTTAGAGTCTGAAGGATGTATTTAGGGGGAAGTCCCGGGACAGACGTGAAGGAAACAGCAAATGTGGTCTCTGTGCTGAGGTCCAGCGGGTGCACCTTCTGTCCCGCACCTGAGGGGCACACAGCCCAGGGCCGTGCCCTGCAGTTTAAGAAGAGTCACGCTCGTCTCCACCTGCACAGGCTCTGGGCGTCAGATGAAGCCCTCAGTTCTTGGGCCTTGAGGGGTGTCCCTGTCCTCCCATCAGTGTCAGCACCTTCTCACGGCCTGTTCTCACCGCAGGGAGGATGGCCCCGCAGCCTTCCCTGACAGGCAGGGTGCGCTCCCAGCGACCTTGTTCCATCCGACGCCCGTGCACCCCAAGGCCCAGCCCGGCCCTGACGTCCGGATCTACGATGCCAGCACAGGCAAGCTCATCCGGAAGGGCGCTGCTGGCCCCGGGCCCCCCGGCTCCCTGCAGGTCCACACCGAGCACTCCTCCTTCAGGTACGTCTCACTGCGCCACGGAGCAACCTGCTGGCCAGCTCCCTCGGGGGTTGGGGCGGCTGGCGTGGAGTTGGGCTACGTCAGTTGAGTTGGACTGGGCTGCTTGGCTGAGGGCTCTGACTACCGGCGTGGCCGCGCCTCCCCCACTGCACGTCAGGCCTGTCTAAATGTCCTCTGTCCTGTGTCGAATCCCAGACCGGAGCAGACCGATCCTCAGTTCAGCCTGTCAGCTGACGTGCACTGGGTCACACACCCTGGCTCTGCACCCCCACGAGCCGTTTCCTTCTGACCCGACTGCCACGCTCTCCAGGTCCTGTCATAGGACGGAGTTGTCGTGAGGGAGGAGGGCAGCTCTGGACCTGTGCAGGGCAGTTCGGCCCCAGCTCAGCAGCACAGCCTCCCTGGCCACCTGCCCGCTTCCCCTCAGCCCAGAGCGGCAGGTGGTGGTGGGTGTGGGCAGGACGAGGCAGAGAGACACCCACATGGTGGACCCAGCACCAGCGCTTCCCGGGGGGGGGGGGGGGCAGCGAGTCTCATGGGGGTGCCCTGCACTTCCTCTTGCTGCCAGGGTCCTCCCAGCCTGAGGTTGAGGGCCGTACACCCTACTGTGTAAAGAGCCTCGGGGCGTCTGAGATGACATGAGCCTGCAGGTTGTGTTTCAAAGAGCATGTGACGTTCCCTAGTGACGTGTGGCCCTGCATCATGTCCCTCCTCCCTCTGGGAGCACCAGGCCCGAGCAGCTGCCCCTCGCCCCGAGCTGGGTGGCCCAGATGGGTGGTGGCCTTCCTCTGGCCTTCCCCGGCCACAGGGACACTTCAGAGACTGAGGGGAGCCCCTGTTCACTCAGAGAGCGGACTCAGAGCCACCCCACAGGCCAGGCGAGGTGTCCGCCGGCCCTGCTGCAGGGCCCCCGTGGGGTGGACAGGTAGCCTAGGGTGAGCCATGTGTGTTGGGCTTTTCCGTGGTTGGTTGGTTGTAACTGAAAGCATCGTCACTCATCACTGCACTCTTCACGGAGTCGCATTTGCCTCCTCTGCTGCTTGCACTCCTGCGGCCTCACGTCGCGGCTGTGCCGAGGGGGAGGCTGTGCGCACTGGGATGCGTGGTGTCGGTGGCTGGTCAGGGCGCTGGGACTCGAGTCCCACCAGCAGGTGCGGGCAGCGGTGGCAGCTGTCATGTGGCCAGGCTGATCCCCACTGGGGCCTCACGTCAGCAGGCTGCCTCTGCAGCCTTGATTCATCCTCTTTCCTTACTGGGTCTTTGTAAACATTTACCTGTCCCTTCTGGGAAGTGTTCGTTGAGTTAGGAGAGCGTTCTGCCGTCGATGCTGCAGTTGAAACGGAGGAGGCCGTGGTTCTTCCCTCTGTGAACACGTGGAGCGCTGGTGTCTGTCTCTATGGTCGGTGTTCGTGACTCAAGCACTTACGACGTGTGGTCACTGTAAGACCTTCCTTGAAGTGTTGCTCACGGTGGAGTCTGCCCGCTCCACTCTCTGTGTAGAGCTTCCGAGGTGACCGATGCTGTTCGGGGTGAACGTGTGACATGCACCCTTCCCTGAGCACACAGGGTGGCCGGTGTGTGGCCAGAGCAGCAGGTGGACGGGTTGCTGGCCGGCTGAAGGTTCGGCTGAAGCTCACGGTGGACGTCGCCTCCACATCGTGGAAGACGTGGGGTCAGACGCAAAGGCTCCCTCTGCGTTTCAGGGTAGCTCCCGTTCAGGTTGTCCTGCAGGAAAGTGGCGTTTGGGTCTCTAGCTCGGTCTTTTCTGTCCCAAAGAGGTTCAGAAAGGTGCGGGCTCTGAGGTGCATGGACTTCCGGGGCTGGGCCGGGCCCTGTCTCCCTGCTGCCACGCGGGGGCGCTCACTCTCACTTTGCGTCATTCAGGTGAGGTCGTCCTCACCTCCGAGGTTCCCCACTGAGAAGAGCCCGCCTGGTGTGCTGGCTTCACCGCGGCTGTGTGTTTCTGGGCGTCTGGCTCTGCTTTGCCCTGGGAGCAGACGCTGCGGCCGCCCCGGAGCCTCACGTCAGGTGGGCGAGGAGGGGCCGCACCAGCAGAGGCGTCCCGAGAGGCAGCCGGTGGCAGGGGAGCTCCAGGTTGGGGACCGTGTGCCCTTAGGAAGTCCTGATGCGTCCTGATGTCTCTGCACTTCACAAGATGGGGCGGAGTGGCCCTCCGCGTGGATTTGGTCGCTGTCGTGATGGACAGCCGGAGCCCAGTGGCTGAGCCCCTGCATGCGGCCAGTGGTGGTGCTGTGTGGCATCCCCTGGACCCAGTGGGGACGCTGTGGCACCGTGGGGTGGTGGTCCGGTAGGGCGAGGGAATGAAGCCCCAGCTGGTAGGTATCTGAGCCGTGGGAGCTGAGGGGAAGGGCCCACAAGGAGTCGGGTCTGACGGCAGTCACGGCCTGGCTCTGAAGCCGTTCAGGACGCTGTCCTGTCGTCTTGTTGTGGGCTTAGCCGTTCAGGGTTAACACCGTTGACCCTTGAACAACACGGGTTAGGGGTGCCAACCGAGTGCAGTCAAAACCCACACACAACTTAGTCTACTCCCCAAAACCTTAAGTTGTTTGTCCCCGGGCGTCCACCCGGGAATTGGTTCCAGGACCCGTAGACACCAGAACCCAGGGACACTCGAGTCCCCTCTGTGAGACACCCTAGATCAGTGCCTACGCACCCCCCCCCCCACCCCCCAGTCTGCAGACCCCCAGCCATGGCTCAGGAACGGAGCAGGCGTCTGCGGGAGGAAGTTTGTGTGTCACCGACCCACACAGGCCAGGCCCGTGCTGGCGAGGGTCAGCTGTGCGTTGTCCGTGCGACCCCCAGTCCCAGCGCAGACCACCTGAGAGTGCCGCTGGGTCTCGGGCTCCGTCGTGGACAGGGAGGGCCCAGACCCTGCGCTGGCGCCCACCATGGTCGGGGTCCTGCTGGGTGACCCCTGGGCGTGTCGCAGTTTGATCCGGAGTCAGTGGCGGGAAGAGCTCCGCGCTGAACTGGCACAAGCAGCGCAGAGTCCTCGCGCAGTGTCGGGCCCGGGGCCTGGCTGCGTCCCCGTGCCTGCCCTGGAAGGAGCAGCCCAGGGCCGGTCGGCTGCTCAGGCGTGAGAACACAGCAGGTGTCCTCAGCTGTGTGCAGTGTTTAGACGCAGGCGCGGTGGCTCTGAAGTGTGCGCTGCACGTGAGGAGCAGTGGTTCCGCTCCCGGGGTACACGCCTCGCCTCTGCCCTGGGCTGTCGTTTATCCTGATGAGTTTACTTCTGGTAAAGTTTTCTGTTTTGAACTTGGAAGTGTGCCCTCCAGCAGTCTGATTCATTAAGTCACGGTGATCGTGAAGCTGGCAGTGGAACGAGCGTGTTGCGCAGCCGGGTCGATGACCCCGAGGGGGCCTGGAGCTTCCTTCAGAGTGACCTGCCGCGTTAGCTACGCTCTCTTAATCTCCCCACTGGTGGAATCAGTGTTGGTCAGCTGGGTGACCGTTCTGCCTTCAGAGCTGATGAAATGGCTGAGCTGCGTAAGAAAGAGGGTCCCGTCCTGCACCCAGTCTGAAAGCCCGAGGACCCGAGGCACGGGGCCTGCAGGACGGGGGTCACACTGCCCTGCACCTGGCCTGTGCTGTGGGGTGGCTCCCAGTCTCTCAGCAGCACGGAGGGGTGTTGCCTCTTCATTGGAGCCCAGAGTCCTGCCCCGCATACTTGATTCCACGATGTGCCCAGGCAGCTCCGTGTCCGTGCACCTGTCCACGCGTGGCTGCCCAGCCCCTGGGCGCATCTCCATCTGGTCGGCCCCTCAGACGCGAGGTGTGCAGACTGCCGCGTCCTAGGAACTGTAGACTGGGCCCTCGAGCGCCCCGTGCCAGCCCTGTCAGGGCACTTGCCAGCACTTGGCTCCTGCTGGCTCTCGTGCCCAGGTGCCCACCTGGTTCCTGGGTGGAGGGCTGTGGGAGTGGAGCTCCTCCTCTTCACCCCGAGAAGGGCGACATGGCCTGTTCTGTGCCCGGAACCCTATTGTGACAAGGCACCCAGCACTCATCTCCCTGGAGGCTCTGAGAACTGAGTGTCTGCAGCTTGCTGAGGTGTGTCGGTCCTGGACGCTGGCCCATGAGACCTGACAGTGGAGAAGGGCGTGTAGGGGAGAGCTCGGACACGGTTCCGGAGGGAACAGTAGTTGTGACGTCGTGGAGCAGTCTGGGACGAGGTGGTGTTGGCTCTGGGGCAGAGCGTCTCGCTCCTTGCTGGTGAGTTTGTTACGTTAACACCTCACAGCGTGACCCGGCGTCGGGCACAGAATCGACGTGCTTTTCCTGTTCTCTGTGGACAGAGGCCGTCTGTTGCCCAGCTTCACCGTCCCGGGTTGTTTTCACAGAAGTACTTTGGTTTTTCATCCTGTGGCTTGCTCGACCTTACTTTGAGGATAAATAGCACTTCCTGCTGCTTTCTAAGGACTTTTTCATCTTCACTCTTCGTATTGGTGCTTTGTTCTAACGAGTCGAGCCCAGCGGCGTCGGCTTCCGTAGCAGGAGCCCAGCACGGACTCAAGCTAGTGAGCAGACGAGACAGCGTGTGTCAGAGTTAAAACGCCGTGCGTGTGTGTGTGTGCGTGTGCGTGCACTGTCCCCAGGCAGGAGTCTGGCTTGGTGCTGGGGGCGCTCATGGCCTCCCTCTCATGGGCCTGACCTGTCCGTTGCAGAGCTGTCCAGCCGCACCAGCAGCAGATGCTCGGGGAGGAGCTGCCCGGTCGCCCTGGTGGGGAGCAGCCCGGGCCTTCGAGAAGGAAGCGGCAGCCCAGCATGTCCGAGGCCATGCCGCTGTACACCCTGTGCAAGGAGGACTTGGAGAGCATGGACAAAGAGGTGAGGCCCTCGGCGTGCCAGGCCGGTGCCCTCGGCCAGCCCTCCCCTCCCAGTGCCCCCAGGGCACCTGACAGCGTCTGGGGCTGTCATTGACAAGGGTGCTCCTGGCGTCAAGCAGGTGGGGCCAGGGGTGCTGCCACACAGCCCTGTGACTCATACTGTCTCTGGTTCGTCTTTAAAACCTGCAGAAATGCTCACATCAGCCTGTCCGTGGTCCCACGTGGCCAGGGGTCCTCCCGTGGCCCTTATGCCCCTCACTTCCTCTCATGGGCCAGACCCCTTGGGCGGGGGAGGGGGGAAGGTCACACCCGTGGGGTCTGTGGAGGTTATCACAGGGCACTGCCCTCGGGCTGACCTGTGTGAGCGCCGATGTGGAGACCACATGCACGTCCCAGGTGAACAGCAGCGCTTGGCGCCCCCACGCCCAGCAAGGCAGCGCTGCCTCCTCGTCATCCCACAGCCCCGGCCGCGGCGCCCCCACCCACAGCACCCCCACCCGCAGCACGCGCCGTGCAGACCAGCACTGGGTTTCCCTGGGAGCGCTGAGAGGAGGACAGTCTCAGTGTCTGTTCAGTAACAGCAGAAAACTGCACGGTCTGCTCCGTGCCGGACCTCACCGGAGCCTCAGGTGGCTGTTTCCCTCACCTGCCTCTGAGGGCATTCCGCCAGAACACAAGCTGCTTTTGCTTCTTTAAAATGTGTTTCCTAAAAGAATTACGTCAGCGTTACTTTTGTCTCTGAGCCCAGACCTGAGGTGCCCCTTCCTTCCACAGGGACGCTGCCCACCTGGGAGGGCTGGGAGGGGAGGATACCTGGGGCCCTCCGCGTTCCCTTCCTGGCTGCCCAGCCCTCCCGGGTCGGTCAGGGGGCGACCGCCCCGCTGTGACCTGCGCAGACCCTGCCCAGTTGATCCGGCAGTGACCACGCTTGACTCCCTTGTTCGTATCAGAAGGCTTGAAGTTTCAGCGTCAAATGAAAGTGTCAGACGTGACTCTCACTCTGAGACCTAATCTCTCACAGAAATGAAAGTTGACCTGAACTCTCGAGACATTGTCCTGGGAGCAGGAGGGGTTGTCGGCGGGAGGCGTCTGGACGCCCAGTGAGCCATCTGTCCGTGTGCCGTTGCACTGGCTCTGTGGGCTCCCGGCCTTCTCGAGGTCGTGGGGACCTGGAGGGCGATTTCAGCCCTACTGCGGGGGGCCTGGGGCACCCAGGGCTGCTTCCCACCTGGCAGCAGTCTGCCCTCGGCCGCAGGGGCGTCCTGCGTCGTATTCGGAGGAGAGGAGCGCGGCCTCCACTGGCCTCTCAGTGTAGACAAGCAGGTGTCCCCTCAGCTGCGGAGCAGGGGGTGGGGGAGGCGGGTGCCGCGCCCTCGCAGCCTCGCTGTGGCCATGTGTGTGGGTTGGGATTGTTCGTGGTGCGTTTGTGATCCTTTGCCCAAGTGACGGCTCTTCTCGGGATGAGTGTGGCCTCCATCCACGTGGGGTTCTGAGAAGCTGTCCTCTCCTGGAGGCCGGCACACACAGGACCTGCGGAAAGGAGCCTCACAGCGTCTGCCTGGGGCTGGGAGCAGGTGTGGGTGGCTGGTGTTGGGGTGAGAGGCCGGCAGAGTGAGGGGCACAGTGTGGCCCCCACCCCTGCCACAGCCTGGGCGGCATGGAGCCTGTGCACTGGCGTGTGTCCCACGAGCGCCTGGCTGCTGCCCGCTGGGTGGAAGTGGGTGCCTGCGTCTCCTCCCCTGGGTCTCTCACTGACCCACAGACCTCGCTGTGTGACCTGTCTGGGGTGGTGAGAGGTCTGGTAGGACCCACGGGTTAGGCCCCGCCTTCAAGCAGACGTGGACAAGCCTGGCCTGAGAGCAGAGGTTCGGCTCCGGGTAAATTCAGACCTGTTGTGGGGCCCATAGCCAGTGTCGGCCTCAGCAATGGGGAGCCTGCTGGTGATCCCTGAGACGCGCGCTCAGGGAGGAAGGAGGGAGCAGGCAGGACTCCCATCTGCGTGGGTGGCGGGTGCCCCAGGACAGCCGGTGCAGTGTGGTCTCCTGGCACTCTTCCTCCTGTGTCCGGGGTCTGGCCCCCCTCTCTGTGTGGAGGGTTTTCTCTTTCCCCAGCCCTCGGGCAGCTGTCATGGACTGGACAGCTATGCCATGCAGGCCCCTGACACGCCGAGTCAGGGAGAGGCGTCGGGTTGGAGAACGTGGGGCTTATTTATTTCATTCGTGCGTCGTCTGGGGGCCCTCCATCACGTTTACCAGAGAGTGTGCCCAGGCTCAGCCCTGAGCACAGACGTGGGCTGTCGTGCAGACCCTGTGTGGGGGCCTCCCCGGGGCAGACAGCCACGGGACGTGTGGAACCAAACGTGCACTCGGTCAGGCGAGCTCACGGAAGTGCACCAGGAGGACCCGGGTGGGGTCGGGAGGACAGGAAAGACGGGCCGAACGTGAAGACAGAGCCACAAAAATTACAGCTAAGCAAGGAGGCAGCTGGGGGAGATGATAGAGCCTCAGAGACGTCTGGGTCAGCCTTTGTGTCATTCGAGCTCGAGCGGGTAAGAGGTCAGGGCGGGGGGAGCCCCCCGCTGTGGTGAGAGGCAGCTGCACGGGTCTGTCTGATTGCAGGCTTCCTCCAGGCGCGTGGGTCGTGTGAGCTGTGTCTGTCCTTGGAGTCCTTTGCCCTGGGGCCTGAGCCGTGGGGAAAGGTCCACACTTAAAGGGCCCCGAGGACTGTCCAGCAAGTCAGGACGCAGGGACAGGCCAAGCCAGTTTCCAGCGGCACGCAGACCAAGGCGGCTAGGGGTCGAGGCAGAGTGGCCCTGAGGCTGGTCCTGTGGTAGGTGTCACACGTTTCATGAGCAGTCAGGATTCGCGAAGGTTTGCTGCTGTTCTTCCTGACTGAAGACCTGGGTCTTTCCTCGCATGTTACCTTCCGTCAGGCTCAGCGCGATCTCATTCGCCTGCGCCGGGGCCTCCTCGTGCTCAGCATGACGTTGGCGTTCTCCCTAGGGACAGGACAGGGCTCTGGGGTGGGGTGGGGTGCCATGGCAACTTGCTGGTGACCCTTCTGTGAACTCACTTCCCCTCGGGCAGGTGCTCAGGGACCAGCTATGCAGGATGAGATCCGGGGTTATGTCTCACAGACTTGGTGGTAGAGAATTCTGTGTGTTCAGGAAGCCGTAGCTGTGCAGTCACTGTCATGAACTCTCAGGTTCCTCCCGTTGATTGACACAGCTGGCCGTCACGTTGTTTGGAGGAGCGCTGAATGTCACGGCGGTGGAGGGGGAGGCGGTGTCCTTACTCGTCCCCACCCTCATCCCTCACCCTCGTCCCCGCGCACCTGTTCCTGCAGACCCAGTCCAGGGGGAGGCGTCCCCACCCTCGTGCCTGTCCCCAGCACGCCTGTTCTCGTCCCCATCCCCAGTGCTCCTGTTCCTGCAGACCCGGGTCCAGGGATGCGGTGTAGGAGCAGACAGCTCCTCCAGACTGTCAAGACTGCTTCCTGATTGACAGCTCGGCCCTAAGGAAGGGGGCAGGTCCACCTCCCAGGCCTCGTTGAGTTGAAAGATTCAGGTGAATTGGGGACCACGAAGGCTGTGCCTGCCGCTCTCTGCTCCCTCGTCTGCATGTGGGGAGAGCTTCATGGAGAAAGTGAACGTCCACGTGTCTACAGAGGCTTTCTGTGTTTTCGTTTTGTTTAGTCCTCACCAGAGGGTATTTTTCCATTGTTTTTCAGGTAGAGTGGGGGGGGGGGGAGAGAAACATTGATGTGAGAGAGACATCCATCAGTTGCCTCCTGCACGACCCCACATGGGGCTGAGGATTGAACCTGCAACCGAGGTACCTGTCCTTGACCGGAATTGGTCCTTGGGCCGACGCTTTAACCGCTGGGCCAAACTGGCCAGGGCAGCTTTCCGTTTTATTAAGGGGATATAACACATAAAAAGAGAGGTCGTGTGGGAGGCAGCCAGTCGATATGTCTCTCTCACGTCAATGTTTCTGTCTGTCTCTCCTCCTTCCCCCCACCCACTCTAAAAAAATCAATGGAAAAATATCCTCAGGTGAGGATTTAAAATAAAAAGAGAGAGAATGGGTGTCTGTTTCTCCGACCTCAGAGAGAAAGACATTTATGTTTGTTCCAAATAACCTTTTACGAAGGTGGCGTCATCTCAGGCACGCTAGAAACGTGTCCCCTGAGGCGAGGGCCTGGGGCTCGTGTGCGCGGCCGCTGGGCAACGGCCTTGTCGAGGACACTGCCGTCTCGGGGACGGTTCACACACATCTCTCATCCTACTCACTGCTGTCCCGGAGTCACACCAGGACCTGGGGCTTCTCCACCTCTCGTCTCAGCCGGTTTCTACAGTCTGTTAATGTCCACGAGGCTCAGAAGTGACTCCACCCGGATCCCTCCCTCCACAGGTTATCAGAATCGGGGACAGCGGGGAGAGGAAAGTGCAGGACCAGGAGCCGCAGCGGGGCCTGAGGGGCAGGTGTGGGGTCCCTGCACTGAGACGGGACGATGCTGGGACAGTGGGCAGGGTGGCACCAGCTCCTCCTGCATCTCCCTCCTCCTCCGCCTCCTGCTGTTCCCACGTGTTCGCCTGTGTTTCTCAGCGGCGACCTCGGGGGGTCCGCTCGGTCGCTTCTCCGTGATCCTGCATCTCAGTGGGTTGTGGAGATGATGTAGCAGGTGGTGATGTCTGACCCTCTGAGAGAGTAGTTAATTCAGTGAAAACCGAATTTATGCTCGCTTTGAGATTTTTTGTTAAGATTTTAAAATACCATTTATCATCTTTAAAATAACATTTGTAAATGGTTCATTACAGATTACTGGTTTTCAAAAAGTGCACAGTAACCGTTCTGTGTGAGGAAGCCTGGGAGGTGTCCACCACTCAGCCTGCGCTGAGCGGAGCGGGTGAGGGCAGGTGTGACCGGGCACCGTGGTCTGGTTTCTTTGCGCCAACATCCCCATCTTCCACACAGCAGGCGGAGCAAAAGGGGGGGGGGGTGCTGTGTGCTTAGGTCAGATTTACAGTAACTGTTTTTGAAAGCCCTTCTTTTTTGCTTGAAAAGTTATGGTGCAGAGTTAAAGGCCGTAAGTGTTTTGAAGCAAAACTTAATACATCATTCTGATAGGTTTGCTTATCAAAATAGAGTAGATACACCATTAACTCTCCAGGAGGGCGAGTGCCCGAGACAGGGGAGCCCGAGCGAGCAGCACGGGTGGGGTCGGGCCTGCGAGTGCAGCCCCACTGTGCGCGGCAGCCTCGAGGAGCATGGTTCTGCCTCAGCATGCGCCTGGGCTCTGCTGCTGTCTCTGGGCCTGCAGGTCGGCCTGCTGGCAGCTGGGATGAGGACCTGCTGCGTTGGTGTCGACGTGGGCCGACTCCTGGGCCAGGCTGCTCTGTGTTGGGTGCTCTCTTTGAGCAGAGATTTGTTTAGCTTCCTGACCCATCTAGGGTGCTTGCTCGGTGGTGTCTGCATCCCACGTCCCTCACAGACGTTCCTGGGCCCACCAAGGATGTCCACACTTCTGTCGCGGTTAGCTCAGAACAAAGGAAACAGCCCAGCCGTGTGGCTCAGCGGTTGAGCTTCAACCCTGCACCAAGAGGTCGCCAGTTCGATTCCTGGTCAGGGCACACGCCCAGGTGGTGGGCCCAATCCCCAGTGGGGGGGCGTGCAGGAGGCCGCCGGTCAATGTTCTCTCTCATCGATGTTTCTATCTCTCTCCCTTCCTCTCGCTAAAAAATCAATTAAAAATATTTGAGCCCTGGCCAGTTTGGCTCAGCGGTTGGAGCGTCGGCCTGCGATCCAGAGATACCCAGGTTTGGTTCCCACTAGGGGCACGTACCTCGGTTGCAATTTGTCCCTGGCCCTGGTTGGTCGTGCGGGAGGCAGCCACTCAATGTGCCCGTTTCACGTCGATGTTTCTGTCTCTCTCTTTCTCTCTGTCCCACTCTGAACAAAAAATGGCAAAATGTCCTCGGGTGAGGATAAAAAATATATGTATATTTGAAAAAAAAAAAAAAGAACAAAGGAAACAGTCACCAGGGACGTCGTGATCACTCAGCACAACCTGTGAGATCAGGGCGGTGTCCCAGTCGTCCCTGGAGCAGAGCACTGGCAAGAGTCTGCTCCTGTTACCTCCAGTCTTCCCGGTTAAAGGACTGGGAGACACTCATGGGGCATTCCTAAGGTCGAGCAGGTGAATCGACCCAATGACTCTCCGTTACTGGAAGCAGCTGGCTCCGTGTGCTGTGAACGGATACTGGGAGCAGAGCTGGGCTGGGAGGTGAGCCCAGCGGCCCCTCGGTGGCCCTCACCTGCTCTGGGTGCGGAGGCGAGCCCAGCGGCGTGAACACGGCGGGCTTCACCTGCGCCCTGCGCCCTTCTCCCCGCTGCCGTGCTGGTGTGTTGCTCAGGGACCCGCCTGCTCTCCAGAGACTGTTCACACCACCCTCGCTGGGCAGGTCCATAAATGGTCAAGCCTGGGGTCTCGGAGAAAACAGGCACAGGTGCCACCGATTCCACGGTCTGGACGCCCGATTGTTCACCATAAAGTTCGTCAGTGCGCTAGACGTGGGATCCCTGACAGAGTCGAGGGGTCAGAGTGACCCGCAGGCTCTGCCAGACCGAGGTGGCCGGCGCGGCCGTGAGCCTCGTCACGTCCTTGGCGTGTCCGAGCGAGCTGACTGCAGAGCCCGGTGTGGAGCTCGGTGAGGAGCGTCGAGCGCGTGCCCAGTGTGCGGAAGGGTGTCTGTGCAGTGCTGGCGCGCACCCGGCGCTCTGCGAGGGCGCAGGCATGTCCTCGGCGAGCTGACCTGTGAACTGACTGCTGGCCCTTTGGCAGGTGGACGACATCCTGGGAGAAGGCAGCGATGACAGCGACAGCGAGAAGAAGAAGCCAGAGGAGCAGGAGGCAGCCCCTCGGCCCGGGGAGCGCCAGGCCCCAGCAGCCCCGCGGGCGCACTCGCTCCAGGCGAAGTCACCCAGCAAGAGGAGCGCGGCCGAGGCTCGGGGGCCCAGGTGAGGGTGGGCCCTGGGGAGGGCGGCCCTGGGGTGGGCCGGGCAGGACAGGGCCCGTGGCGGCACCTTCTGCTCAGACGTGATGCTCTCACCACAGCCCCAGCCAGGTCTCCACCTGGCTCCCAGACCAGGGCGGCTGGACTGTCCTCACCACAGCCGTCGGCAGGAAGGGACTTGAGGTGCCTGTGCGGCGGTTGAGAGGGCCAAGGTCACTTTGTCCTGCTTCTGAAACAACTCACATGCAGATTCTTTAAACTGGACGTTTTCCGAGTGTTACATCATGTGACAGGTTTTTGTCCAAATTTAGTGGTTTTGGTTGTTGCTCAGGCAGCCGTCCTTCGCGAGGTGCACAGGCACCCTGCCCCTCAGTCCCAGTCACGTCTGGCGGGTGCCTGGCCCCATGTGTCAACAGCAGGGACACAGGTACTCAAAGGAGACTCCCCAGCCCTGCTGAGAGCCCCCCTCTATGCTGGCAGCAGACCTGGGCCAACACTGCGGTCGACGTGGTGATACCTCATGCTCTTCCCTGTGCCCCACTGTCCCTCAAGCTCACCCAGGGACCCCAGGGACCCTGCCTCCTCTGAGTCCCTCACGCCCCTCGGGTCTGACCCATAAGCAGTTGTGGGATTTCCTCCGGCCAGTGACAGACAGGGTCGGGCAGAAATCCAGGAACGAGTGGAGAGAGATCGTCACTGCCCCACTGTGGGGATGGCTTTGCAGCCACGCAGCCCAGCAGGAAGCGCGTGTCTCCCTGAGGCGGCCTCTGCGCTGAGCCGCTTCCAGGCCAAGGCAGCGTTGCGTCGTGCTGGGGAGGGCGCCGCCCAAGGTCTCTGCTCGCGGTGTCATCTTTTCTCGGGCATCCCTGGAGGTCTGGGAGGGACATGAAGACCAGGGACCTCGTGAGTGGTGTCCCCAACGAGAAATGTGGCGTCACTGGTTTGTGGCCTGTGCTCTGTGAGTTTTTAACCTGATGCTGTTTCTCTATCAGAGAGCAACAAAGCCTTTTTCACAGACTGGAAAGGCTGGCTGCGGCCTCAGGGTCTATCCCCTCCTTGGGGCGCTGACGGAGCAGAGTGCCACAGAGCACGGGAGTCGGTTCTATGTGGAATCGGTGAAGCGTGCTCTGGGTGTTCTGTTGTTTGCGTGTGGATCGTCTCAGGTCGTGACGGCTGTTCCCTGTGTGAAGGTGCGGCCCGGCTGGTGGCCCTCGTGCCGGTTCTGCGTGGCCAGGCTGTTCTGAGGAATCTGAGTGCCAGCGACCTTGACAGTGCATTTCCTCGAAGCAGAAAGGGTCTGTTCTTGCTTCTCTGCCAAGAACTGAGTCCTTCCTCCTCCAGAACAACAGCCACCGGAGTGTCTGTTCTGCGTGGCGGCAGCATCTCCTGGAGTCCATTCCTGAGATAAACAAGTCGGGTGCTTTGAAAAGCAGTTGCCCAAAGCAGAGCTTTTCCGGGGGCGCTGCACTTGTCTTGGGCTGGAGGCCTGGCTGCAGAGCCACTTCTGCAGATTATCTGTAGAGTCTGTGGCACACGACCACGACAGGTGGGCAGTTTCCCACCTTCACCTGTTGACGGTGGTAACAGCCATTTTCCTCACCAAAGACTGTTCTCCGTGTGCCAGAAAACATGAGTCTTGGCCATCCCATCTGGTCCATGGTAAACAAGGAGAACCACCCCATTTTTAGAGGCTGAATTCCTGCATGCATCCACACCCCCAGCCTGCACTCCCGGGCACTGCACGCGTACATGGGGACACTGGGGCACGGAAGGTGTTTCTAATGTCGGCGATTAACCCAGAAGGTTCCCTTTAATACATTGGGGATTTGTCATTTCCAAAACGGAGGAAACGTAAAACTTCATTTAGGAATGTCAGTTCCCTTTACTCTTCCCCACTGGAGCTGCGTGGTTTGCAGCCATTACACATGGTCGGACGGTCGGTGCCTTGCTTCCTAACCTGCCTGTTGTTTCCAGTGTTCACGTGGCCTTTCCTCTTCTCTGTGGTACAGTTGCACTGTTTGGTCCTCTCTGTGGTACAGTTGCACTGTTGTGTTCCCTCTGTGGTACAGTTGCACTGTTGCGTTCCCTCTGTGGTACAGTTGCACTGTTTCATCCTCTCTGGGACATAGTTGCACTGTTGTGTTCCCTCTGTGGTACAGTTGCACTGTTGCGTTCCCTCTGTGGTACAGTTGCACTGTTTCATCTTCTCTGTGACATAGTTGCACTGTTGTGTTCCCTCTGTGGTACAGTTGCACAGTTGCGTTCCCTCTGTGGTACAGTTGCACTGTTTCATCTTCTCTGTGACATAGTTGCACTGTTGTGTTCCCTCTGTGGTACAGTTGCACTGTTGCGTTCCCTCTGTGGTACAGTTGCACTGTTTCATCTTCTCTGTGACATAGTTGCACTGTTGTGTTCCCTCTGTGGTACAGTTGCACTGTTGCGTTCCCTCTGTGGTACAGTTGCACTGTTGCGTTCCCTCTGTGGTACAGTTGCACTGTTTCATCCTCTCTGGGACATAGTTGCGCTGTTGCGTCCCCTCTGTGGTGCAGTTGTACTGTTTCATCCTTTCTGTGACACGGTTGCACTGTTGCGTCCCCTCTGTGGCGCAGTGGCACTGTTCCCAGTCTCCTGCTGCAAACAGTGCTGTGAGGACTACCCCGTGCACATGTGAGCTCATCACTCAGATGAGTTTCGCAGAACTGCCAGGTTAGGAGGTATTTGCACTTTAACCTGACGGCTGCTGACAGGCTGCTCTCTGTAGACTTCTCTCAGGACGGTGACAGTGCTCATTCTCCACACCTTCACAGCCAGGACAGGTAGAAAGTGGTGTCGTGGTTT
This sequence comes from Tadarida brasiliensis, assembly GCA_030848825.1. Taxonomy (NCBI): domain Eukaryota; kingdom Metazoa; phylum Chordata; class Mammalia; order Chiroptera; family Molossidae; genus Tadarida; species Tadarida brasiliensis. Next base: position 112,246,547 of record CM061261.1, read on the forward strand.
TCCTGCCTTGTCCTTTTGTGGGCTGTGCCACACCCAAGGCTGAGCCTGCAGAGACCACACTTTGGAGACAGTGACTTCACCAAAAACAGCCTGCCGGTCACTAAAAGCAACAGTAACAAGCCCTGAAGGGAGAGGAGACCAGGACCCAGGGTTGCTACAATATAAGAACTAAAATGTTGCTGGTTTGGCTCAGCAGTTGGAGCATCGGCCTGCGGTCCAGAGAGACCTGGGTTCGGTTCCCGCTAAGGGCACGTGCCTCGGTTGCAATTTGTCCCCGGCCCTGGTTGGTTGTGCGGGAGGCAGCCACTCAATGTGTCCCTTTCACGTCGATGTTTCTCTCTTTCTCTCTCTCCCTCCTACTCTGTCTGAACAAAAGGTGGAAGAATGTCCTCGGGTGAGGGAAAAAAAGTAATAAAAATAACTAAAATGTCCACTTTCCAGCACAAAAAATTACGAGGTCTAGGAAGAAACAGGAGTCTGACCCACTCGGGAAGAAAGCAGGTGTCGGAGTCCACAGACCAGGACTTTAAAGAACCGTTACAGTCAGGGGTGTTGACAGGGTCTCCTCTGGGGGCGACACCAGCCAGGAGTCACAGTTGGAAAGTGTGATTACTACTGAAGCCCCAGCAGAGGGCTCCGAAGTGGATGTGAGCCTGCAGGGGAGCCTGCAGACCTGGAGCGGGTCAGAGGGCACGTGGTCAGGAGGGGACAGGCACAGACTCGCGTGGCCACGGCATCGAACTGGGACCCGAGCGCCACCTGGGGAGCGGAGCCTGCCAGTGGGGTTCCAGTGGTCCTTCCCCTGCCCTGGACGTGGCCTCCCAGACACTGCAGATGGACCATCTGACCACGCATCACACTCCATAGTGACCTCCGGGTCCCTTGTCCCCACCCGCAGGTGGAGGGGCCGGAACCTCCGCGGAGATCTGTGATGTGGGCAGCGCGTGGATTCCTCGTCCCCGGGGCACCTCCCTTTGCAGACGCAGGGCACTCCGCAGACCCTTCTGGTCTCGCTGTTGGTGTCTGTGGTCTCGTGAATAGATGGCACGGCTGTCCTCACCAGCGTCGTGTTTCAGGCTGCAAGTCGGCTACAGTGTGTGTGCGTTCACACTGCACACGTGTACTCTGTACAGTGACGTGCGACGTGTGATTTAAACGTGTTACATTGTTGTGTTACGTGTGCATGTGTTGCACATGTGCCGTGTGTGCCTAGGTCTGTCCAGGACCTGTCGCAGGTGGTGACCGTCTAGGCACAGTCTTGCCAGGAGACCCTTCGGGACTGGGCTGTGGCCGGACTGCCCAATCCCCTGGTCGGGGTGAAGTCAGGACAAGGCGGGCAGAGCGCCCGGCTCAGTGGGCCCGTGAGGCGAGTGGTGGCCTTGGCGGGTCACGTCATGTGCGGTGTGTCGCGGTTTATTATTTGTCGGAGTGATGAGCTCTGGCGGCTGCCTGAGAAAACGGAGCCGCGAGCCGCTGCCTGGGATGGTCCTGTCTCCGACCTTCCGGGGCCTGTGACATGCTCGTGCGTGGTGGCTCTTTGGATGCTAGAGCCACGCTGTCTGGAGCCTTGTGGAGGGCGGTCTGTCCCGGCTTAGATGGAAGGCAGCATGGTTCCCGTGGCTGGCCGAGCACAGCAGGCTGCTGCGTGTGGGGAAGTGGGATGGGCCTGGGCGGGGGGGTGAGCACGTCCCTCGTCCTGGCCCAGAGTCCGCAACCGGACCCGCTCCTGTGGGCAGAGGGGGGCCCCGCTCTGCTGCCCTGCGCCTCGAGCCAGCGTGTCCCCTGCAGCCACGGCCGGGAGCCGACGGTGACCCCGGGCCTCTCGCCTCTGCTGCCGCCATTGTCCTTGGTGTTCTCGGGGGTTGAGCGTGTCTTGGTGTCCACCTGACGTGGCTCCTTTGTCGTAATGATCACGTGACTTCCTGTGCATCAGAGACGCCGGCGTTGTTTTGTCTGTGGTCCACCCTCGTCTCCTTCCTTTGGAGCACAGGCCTGGCAGAGCAGGGAGTGGAAGGGCCGTGCTGTGGCCCCTGGGTCCTGCCCGCAGTTCGCTCCGTGTGGAGACTGGAAGCCCCGTGGTGTTTGCAGGTCCCGGCAGACAGCCCCCCCCTCCTCCCCCCGTGCACGGGAACCTCTCACAGCAAGCGCTTCTCTTCCAGGGGCCACAAGAGGAAGCTCGACGACGACGCGGTCAGCGAGTCCAGCAGGGAGTCCAGCTGTGAGGACGAGGAGGGGAGCAGCTCAGAGGCGGACGAGATGGCCGCGGCGCTGGAGGCGGAGCTCGACCTCATGTGACCTGCGGGGCGCCAGGCGGACGCCGCACCTCCCTCCGCGACCCCTCACACCCCGCGCTGGCCCTCGGGGCGTCCTGTCCAGAAAGATGTGTATATCTTGCAGAGCTCCACATACAGAAACACATTATTTTGCAGAAATGGGTGTTTTGAGAAGTTTTCCTGCTGGAAAGTCTACTTTTTCCGTAACAGTGACAGGCAGCGTGGGCCATGCCAAAGATCCCGTGGAGCTCGGCCACGCAGGGCTGTGCTGTGGTTCCTGCCGCGCGGAGGGCCTGGAGGGCGTCTCCTTTAAATTCCACAGCATCTCATTCAGGGTGAAGACGGGGATCCGACGGGACGCAGAGACGCAGCGAGAACCTGGCGTCCGGAATTTTCCACACGGAAGCTACCTGGGGTGCAGGGATTTCTGAGAGGCCGGCCTTCACATGTGGGCAGGCCTGGGCGCCCCGCGGTCTCCGTGGCCCTCGGGGCTTGTTTCTGAGTGACACCTGGGTCCCTGGAACTCGGCCCAGGACCCGGTCCCAGCACAGCGCGGCCGTGCGCGCCTGCCCCTCGGAGATCTGATGTAAAGTTTTGTATATTTCATATCCGACCCCCGAGCAGGTCTTTCCTTCATTTAATAAAAACCCTTTTTGTAAGCTCCCTGTCTCGTGCGTTGCAGCAGCGAGGGGGCCTGTGCTCTGTCCTTCCCAGGGGCACCCAGCGCCCCTGAGCCCGCCCCCGCCCCAGAGCTCGTGGAACGGGACTCGGCCTGCAGGAGGTACCAGGAGGGCCCCAGGCGCACTACCCAGCCTTGGGAGTTTGTCCTCAGCCAGCCATGGCTGTGGGTGTCTCCGTTACTGGGACATTTTCAGAACGTGGGAACCCCCCGCCTGGGCTGGTTTCAGACGTGGCACGGTGACCTCGCCAGCAAAGATAACGAGAAAATGCAGGACCTGGGGATTGATGAGCTTTGTTCTCGACTGTGTTTCCGTCACGGGAGGTTTATGGAAGTTAATCTTTAATAACGGAGATCTAATGGCTGCCTTGCTCTCGCCCAGAAGCAGCCCGGGCACCGCGCCACCCCACCTGCGCTGGCCTGGCCGTCACTAGGTGAGCAGCATTCGTGATGTGCCCTGGATGCTCGCTGCTCAGCTGGTCCCTTTACAGCCTCTGAAGAGCCTCTGTTCTTTTCATAGAATCAAATAAGTGTAGAGTGGGGGAGACGGGACCTGGGGGTGCAAGGCGCTTCTGGAGCGCGCTCAGCTGCTTCCTGGGTCCGGGGCGGGGTCTGAGTCCGGGTGTCCAGCCATCTCCGGGCAGCAAAGTCTCGTCCACCTGCCTTCATTTGGGGTGAGGGAGTCGCTGCCCAGAGAGGTCCCAGAGCTCCCCGAATCCTGTCCCTCCCTACTGCCATGTGCTGCCCGCTGGCCTTCACCTGCCCGTCTTCTTACTAAACGTGTCCCGGCTGTTCCAGTCCAGTTGCCACGTGCACACACACACGTGCACACACACACGTGCACACACACACATGCACACGCACACACACACATGCACACACACGCACACAGCAAGCAGGAGACTGGAGAGAGGCCCTAGGAGCAGACTTGCCCCAGAACGTTCAGCTGTGCCAGCAGCACGGGGGTCTCGGGCTGTGTCCTCGGCACGGGGTGTTAGCGGACGCGTCCCTGCTGTGCTGCTGCTCCGGGGTCAGGCCGGCTGTGATCGGGCCTGAGTCTGGGCCGCTGTGGAGTCGTCTCGCACAGCACAGACAGCGCCTGCCTGCTGTTTGTCCAGGTAGTGAGAGTCCCTCTTTACAAACGGAGCAGCCGCCGGGGAACATGACACGCCACACCACAAGGGGGGTGCTGCTGCAGGGCTCCTGCAGAGGAGGCCACGCCAGGGTCCCGCCACATCTGCGAGGGTCCAGGCTCAGGCCCGTCCCCTCCTCCCCTCGCAAGCACAGTCCTCGTGCGTCCACGCGAACTCTTCGTGGGAGCACACGCTGCCTTTTCTGGGCACGGCTGTGGCTCCTTTGGCTGTGCAGGTCTCCGTGGGGGAAGCCGGGACCGCCCCGCCCTCCTTGGGGAGACAGGCAGAACTGGTCACCTGTAATCTCACCTTCCGCAGGTTTAGCTAAAGATGTTTTATCCTGGAGGGAAATGGTTGCGAGGCCTCTGGTGCGTGCAGGATGACCCCAAGCTCTTGTCTCACGGGCTGTGGGCCTCTGGGCACACGCGTGTGCTGGCAGCAATGCCGGGAGTTTGTACGCACACCCTGGTGGTGTCTCCCTCAGCCAGCGTCCCATCAGCACATGTCTGGCCTGCAGGTGCGGAGCCAGCTGCTGCATTTCCTTCTCAAACCCAAGTCTTCTGTTTACAACGTGGCCAGAGGCCAATCTAACAACAAGATTTAAACCTCGCAGCGTTTGATGCGATTCTCTCAGTAGCAACTGTCTCGTTGCTCTGGCCGTCCTGTTGCACATCTGAGGAAGTCGGGGCCCCACTCACCTCGCTGGACCTGCTTAAAAAGCTGGGGTGTCTTTAGTTGTCGTTCTGTAACTCTCGTTTGTGGGTGTTTGGAGACGGGGGATTTGCCAGTCATTCCACAGCAGATCTAGGAAAATAAGTGACAGGGAAACTTCAAATTCGGGCTCTGTGGAGTCGTGATGGTTCCAGGACTGCATGTCAGGGCGGCGTAACCAGGACCGTCCCGGCAGGCTGCGGGCGTCCCCACTGCCGCAGGCCCTTGAGGGGGGCAGTCTGTTTTAGGGGTGACCGTCCTGGCAAGCAGCCATGGCACCCGGCACAGTGGGTCCTTGAATGACGGGCTGGAGGCTCAGTGAGCACAGAGGAAGCATTCACGGCCGGTCTGGATAAAGCAGAGCTTTCCCGCAAGTGCCCCCTTTCCAACAGTCATGGTTTGGGTGACACAGCTCCCGCGTAACCCCTCTTCAAGCCTCAGGCTTTCCACCCTTACCCAGAATTCCCACCCCAGATGCCACTGTGGGAACAAGGGCCATCGGGTGTGAGGGGCCTGCACAGGACTCAGGGCGGCTGGGGTGACCGACACGAGCTGGCTGGAGCCAGCAAGGCTCAGGGCTCCATCCACCCAGTGTCCCCCAGGACCCACCAGCCCCCCTCCAGCAGCAGGTCCCCATGCAGCCAGGCACAGGCCTTTGCATAAAGGTGTCCCCGAGTCTGCTGCCTCTGCCCTGGCACACCGTCTGCCTGCACGTCACACCGACAGCTGTCTGCAGGTCCGTCCCCCAGAGAGCAGCAGCTCCTCAGTGACGGGAACCGTCTGCATCGCGAGCACAGACCTCACACAGAGAAGGTGGTTCAGGAAAGCTCCTGGGTGAGAAGGAATTCTTTCACGGTGACGGGGAATTCTGTGGCAGCTCTGTCCACGCGGACCAACACGGCGGATCCAGGGACAGACGGGAAGTCGGGTGATGATTCAGCCGCTGATCAGGGCCTGTCAGGGTGGGTCACCCACGGGCAGCGCAGCGAGACCTCGTGTCCCGTGTGTGCCACGTGGCCACGCGATGGGCCGTCTGGGAGCTGTGGCTGGCTGCGTCCCAGCAGGTGCGCTCCATTGCCCAGGGCCTTGGCACTGACTCCTCTGAGTTCGAGCTCGGCTCCGGACCCGAGCTCAGAGGGAAGACGAGACGCCTGATCCTCTGTGCAGAGGGGGTCCTGGCAGACGTAACTAATGGAAAACTGCTCGTGGAATTAGGATCATTTCGCCTGGAGAAGGAGCAGACAGGCTGCATTCATTACCCAAAACACCCTGTTTCTAGCTCCGCAATTCTCCATGTGGAGGTCTGGGACTTCCCGGAGGATGGAGATCACTATTGGGGGGGGGGTCTTATACTTGGCAGCATCCTGGTCCCACCCACAAGATGCCGGTGCCCCCCACAAGCAGCCCCCTCCCTCCCTTACCCCCGTAAATGACTGCTAAGTACAAGACCCCCCAGCACTGATCCGCCCAGACGCAGGGAGCGGAGAGGAGGCCTGCACGCGTGTCGGTGTCTGCCCTCCCTCCCCGCAGCACCGCGTCTCTGCCGTCCGGGTCTCTCCTGCTGCGCTGGGTCCAAGTGTGGTCTTCGGTGCCGCCGTGGGCGGGTGGCGGTTAAAAGACGCGATGCGATGGCTTCCCAGGTCCAGGGAGAGAAAACATGGCCAGGGACAATTCCAGCACATTTTCATTTATCTGAGGAAAAAAGGCTTCAGTGGAAACGCGACGTGAAAGGCAGCAAGCGACAGCAGATGGGACTGTCCGCCTCACCTGGACCGGCAGTGTGCCCACACCTGCTCCGGCCGACCGCCGGCTTCCAGACCGGCGGCTCCACCTGTCCCACCCTCAGCCGATGCAACTGCCCCAACTGCAGAAGCAAAGCGGGACCACGAGCCCAGCCGCCCAACAACAGTCGTGTTTTACGGCTCAGAGAAGCCCGGTGTCAGGAGCCACCCACACGGTGACCCAGGCACAGTGGACAGACCCACAAGCAGCAGGGGTCCCTGTTGTCGCAGCACTCGGCCACGCCTCGGGGTTGGGGTCTCGGGTCCCGGAAGTGTGAGCAGAGCGCTTCGGCAGAGAGAACCCAGAACAGGTCCTGTCCTGTCCCTGCCTGGATCGGGGACCCCACCTCACGGAGCCCTGCCCGGAAGTCCCTGGTCTGCAATCACCACATTGTCCTGAGCCCACGGATTCTGATGCTGTCTTGTCCCCCACAGTCTGCATCAGGGCGACCACACTCCTTCCCGTCTCGTAGCGGACGAAAACGCTAACTTTCTCAGCGTGCTCCATGGACCCGGAGGAACCCGCCCACAGCGAGTCCCTGGAGCCTGGCTGGCAGCCCGTGGGGAGCCTGTGCTGTTCCTGGCAGATGCCAGAGTGGGGCACAGATTGAGTACTGTCAGAACTTCAGAACGCCTTGTCATTGAAATCAGGCCTGGGGGGTAGTGACTGTTATTCCTCAGCAAAGAAACCAAACAGGGCGTGGGGGCCTGGGGAAGCCCTGGGTGCCCGCGTGGGGGCCTGGGGAAGCCCTGGGTGCCCGGGCTCACGCAGAGACGACAGACCAGGAGGCCTCGGGGCACGCCCCTGGGACGCCGTGAGGTTGAGACCGCACAAGGGAACCGTCAGCAAGGGATCGAATTGAGTTCGGGAAAAACTCTAAATGAAAGGGCGTTTCCCCCTGAAAGACCACATCTGTACAGGCACTGGTCTTGCTGTTTGTTTGGGGAGACGGGCGTATGTTTTCAAAGGTAAGTAAGGGATAAAGACACTGAGACATGACTGGCTCGGCCAGGTGACAGTCAGTCGCCTGAAGGCGGGAGCGAGCGTCACGGGCAAGGACCAGGGACCTCGGTGATGAGCATCTGGGCACAGGGTGGACTTCAGGAGACTGAGCACCCACAGCAGCATTTGTAGATCCGCACGGCCAGAACACTGAAGAAGTCTGGATTTTCTTTTTGTTTGAGTAGGAAGCTCTAACCACAATCCCACAAAGAAGAGGCGCTGGCCCAGGAGGGCACAGCTGGGAGGAGAGGCTGCCGTGGGCTCCGCGCGGGCACCGATGGGCACACCCTCCCTTCGCTCTGGGGACTGGGAGAAGCGGGGCCCCAGGTGGCCGGGACCAGCGCTTCTCTAGTTGTCTGCGTTGAAGTCTGCCTTATCCGTCCACGAATCCTCTTCTGCGTGTCTCTTCTGCACGACTCTTTTTTTTCTTTTTTCTTATTCAAGTTATTTAAACGAAAAACAAAAACAGTTCACTGGTTTCTTCCGCCCCCAGATGATCAGTGACAGTGAGTCTCTTCCATGTGCCTGTGGCCATCTGCCTGTGCTCTCTGGGAAAATGTCTGTTCAGGTCCTCTGCCCACTTTTAAATCAGATTGTTTGGGGGGTTTTCTTTTGTTTGGTTTTGTTTTTTGTTATTGGGTTGTATGAGGTCTTTTATAGAGCTTACCACCCGTGTTTTCTTCAAAGAGTTTTACGGTCTCCGGTCTTACATTAAAGTCTTCAATCCATTTTCAGTTCATTTCTGTGTGTGGTGTACGGGGCCCACCTTAATTATTTTGCAGTTTTCCCAGCACCGTGTATTGAAGACACTATCTCCTCCATTATATATTCTTGGCTCCTCTGTCTTAAATTAATTGACCGTATAAGTGTGGGTTTATTTCTGGGCTCTCTATTTTGTTCCATTGAGCTATGTGTCTGTTTTATGCCAATACCATACTGTTTTAATTACTATAGCTTTGTGATGTAGTTTGAAACCAGTGGCATGCTACCTCCAACGTTGTTCTTCTTTCTTAAGATTGCTATGACTATCCAGGTCTTTTATTGTTCTGTCCAAATTCTAAGATTGGCTTATAATTTTTTAAAATATGGTTTTATTGATTTTTTAGAGGGAGGGGAAGGGAGAGAGAGATAGAAACTTCGATGTGAGAAACATCAGCTACGTCCTGCATGTCCCCTACTGGGGATCAAGCCCGAAACCCGGGCATGTGCCCTGACCAGGAGTCGAACTGGGACCTCTCAGTCCAGGGGACAACACTCAATCCACTGAGCCACACCAGCCGGGCAGCTTTGAAATTTTGATAGTGATTGCATTGAAACTGTGTATTGATTTGTGTAGTATGGATATTTTAAAAATAATAAAAATATTTTTTTTAATTTTTTTTCTTTATTGATTATAGAGAGAAGAAGGGAGAGGGAGAGAGAGATAGAAACACCGATGAGAGAGAACATCGATGGGCTGCCTCCTGCATGCCCCCCACTGGGGATCAGGCCCACAACCTGGGCATGTGCCCTGACCAGGAATCGAACCAGCGACCTCTTGGTGCAAGGTCGATGCTCAACCACTGAGCCACACCGGCCGGGCAAGAATAATAAAAATATTAAGTGTTCTAATCCATGAGGTATTTTATTCTTTTTGATGCAATTGTTTTCTTAATTTTTCTTTCTAATAGATCATTATTAGTCTATAGAAATACAACAGATTTTTGTGTATTTGTTTTGTATCCTGCAACTTTACTGGATTTGTTTGTCAGTTCTAACAGTTTTTTGATGAAGTAAAAATGCCTAGGGAGGGTTTTCTATATATAATATCATGTCATCTGTGAATAGTGACAGTTTCATATCTTCCTTTCCAATTTTGATGCCTTCTATTTCCTTTTCTTGCCTAATTGCTCTGGCTAGCACTTACAATATTATGCAGAATCACCGGGGTGAGAGTGGACATCCTTGACTTGTTCCTGAGGAAAAACTTGCAGTTTTCACCGGAGACTATGATGTTAGCTGTGGGTTTCTCAGACATGGCCTTCACGTTGAGGTGTGTTCCCTCTACACCTGCTTTGTTGAATTTTTTTAATCATAAATGGACACTGAGCCGTCCTTGCATCACTGGGATGAATCCAGTGGTCACTGTGTGCCCGTTCTGACAAGCCGCCTCTGCCCGTCGCCTGAACCACTCTGACTATTAGTAGGGAATTCTCGGTCGTTCATGCCACCGCTCTGGTCTGTTGACTGTTTTGTGGGAAGGAGGCCACTGTCTGCTGCCTGTTAGCCCTGGAACGGTGCTTTGTGCCACTGGGTTTGTCGTGTGCGGGAGACTGGCTTCGGTCTGTGTCTCTGCTTTCTCTCTGCTGTCTCCTGCCTCTGTGATCTGAGCCGCCCGTTTTCTGTGGAGACGAAGTGAGGATGGGCGTGGGGGGCTCACATTTGGGAGGAAGAACTTAAAGCTGAGCCGAGGTGGATGGCCCACCAACCATCCATGTGAGCCCAATCCGCCATCCATCTCGGGCTCCGATTGGTCATCTCCCAGGGTGGGTGCTGGTGCCGCTAACTGCCCCGGGCATTTTCTTCTGCAAGGTGCCTGGCCTCTCGAGAGCAGCAGGTGGGCTTGACGTGTCCTTTAGGTGGGCGCGCCCAGCACACCTGGCCCGGGGAGGAGCCTAACGAATGGCGTGAACACATGTGCCTGAACGGAGGCGAGGGGTCTGTCCCCCCAACACCTGAACGGTCGAAGGCTCCACTCTGGTCACCAAGGCAAGAGAAATATCTCTGTTCAGAGTGTCCCGGTGCCAAATAATTCGGAAAAGAAGCAGGTCCCAGTCATCCAAAGCCCTGCCTCAGCTTCCTCTAAGAGCAAGCCATTCGATCCGTTACAATGTTGTTACCTCAGACTTGAGACTGTTCCTGAGAAGCAGGACACACACAAACTGGACGCTAAGTTCCCAGTGCAGACCGCCGGCGGGGGTGGAAGGATCCACACGTTCCCTGGAAGAGTTACATTACAGGGTCAGAGCCCCTCCTGAGCGAGCGCTGTGCGGCTCGCTGATCGGGAACACTTCATCGGAACAGAAACAGTACGAGAGTGTTATGTAGTTTCCCACTGAGCGTGGATTCTGAACGCTCACCGGCCTCGGCACACGTGCAGGCTGCCGGCAGGGAAATGGAAGGGCCTGGGCCCAGGTGAGCCTCGGGTGTGGGGCGCACAGAATGTCGCGGTGACACCCCCTTGCCAACAGCCAGGAAAGAACACACCAAGCAGGGCCTTTAATCGGAGCTGTCCTGAAAGTGTCTCCTTTGGGACCAATTCACACACTCGTCATGTGCGCAGACTCGGGTGCTCAGCCTCCTGAGTGGGCGCGTCCTGAGTGGGGCGTCCTCCCTGCGACACGAGGTGCCAGGTGAGGGGCCAGAGCGGCTGTGCTCTCGGAGGGCAGTGGGCAGCCTGGCAGCCGACTAGGTGAACGTGTGTACACCTGAGTGACTGCTTCCCTATCTGGAGCTCAAACCACGATGAGGGGACAGAATAACGGACATGCAGGCCTGGGGAACTACGGACAGAGGACACGAAGTAGTGAACTTTCAGGAGATTTGAGAAAGCTCAGACGGAGCGGCCGCCTTGTGGCCGGAAGCGTTTGATCATCAAAGCGGCTGACAGGGCAGATGAGGCACTGATCGTGGGACATCTGAGGGACCACAGAGTGACCTGGAGACAGGAAGGGCTGTGAAGCCGCAAGAGAAAGGAAACCAGAGAAAAGAAAGGCAGGAGGGCGCTGTGGGGGAGGGCGGTGATGGGGGGGAAGAACCCACAAGGAGGACGGAGGGCCACCCAGTGCGGGGAGGGGGAGGGACAGGGTCAGCAGTGACTCCTTCCATGATTGAGAAGGAAGAACAAACAAGAACCAGGCAGAGAGACAAACGGAAGAAAGCTCGTGTCCGAAGGGCTGAGGAGCCAGGAGCAGTCTGTGGGGACCCTGCGAGCGTTGCCCCTTGGGGAGAGGAAGCCTGTCCTTCCTGCTCCGAAGGATCAGCACGCCCAGAGGAGACAGACAGACAGGGTCGGTCAGGGTGCAGGACTGGGGCTGGACAGTGCTGAAGGGCCCAGGGCGGCTCTCCGGGGTGGTGAGCGCTCTGTGGCCTGCCGTGGTCATGGCTGTGCAGCTCTGAACGTGACGTGGGTGGGCTGCCCAGTGTCTGACGTCTCTCAATAAAGCTTAACCAAAAAGGAGGGAATGTGTTCTCTTGTTTTGAAAATCAGCCAAGAAATGAAAATAGAGTTCAATATTGAGAAGAAAATGACTGACTTGGAAAACATTGGTAAAGGAGGCGATTAGACACCTGCGTAGTGACTGCGTCCGGTCCCTTCCTGTGTGCACGCCCTCGGTGAACGGACACACCCTTCGGTGCCAGGCAAGGAGGAACGCAGCCTGCCACCTGAGGCCGCCGCTGACCAGCAGCTCCAGCACCTCCGTGTGGCCACGTCCGTGGGTCCAGATAGACCCACAAGGTGTTCAAGGCAGAGCGTTTCATAATAGCGAAAAAGTGGAGAAAAATGTGTCAAATAGTAGTTTCAGTAAGGTTCTAGCCATAGATGGATTCCTGTGCTATCCTTTAAGACGATGTTGGGGCCTGGAAAACACTGAAAATGTTCATTTCCTGTTAAGTGATAAAAGCCAGTGTATAGTAGGATGGTATTTTTTAATATAAACAAACAAAAACATATTTTTATGTTAAAAAAAGACCAAAGTGTGTTGGTACCAAAACAGTGACGGTGAAGAGATTTGAATGACGGAGGTGGGAGATGCAGGGAGTTTCTCGTTTTCGCCTTTGTATTTTCCACCAGAAGTTTGCTGGTTTTTAACAAGGACCCTACATTGTACACAGAAAGCATTCTGTAAGTGGTTGCTCCTTCCCTAAAATAGAAGCTACACACAATGCAGCTGCGAGGACCAGACATGATGTAACAGCATTTAGAAGAAGCAACAAAGACTCTACCGTCTTCTGCAACCTTGTCCCCAAGCGGCCCTGCCCGTGACCCAGGCTGGGACCCCAGGTCCTCAGCACTAACCCCTCATTGACACCACCTGTGATGTCAACAACAGTCAGAAATGTGGAGGGAAACAGTCAGAAGTCCAGAAACACAGCAACCCAGATAACAAGGGAGTGAGATGCAGCTGGTGAGGGAAACAAGGGGCTTGGGGAGACGAGAAATGCTGTACATACCAAGAGTAATTCAACAGGACGTGCACACAGGGCCCGCCCATCACCGAGGCCCTGGTGTGTGCATCGGGTGTGGGTTAGGGTTATGTGATGCCAACAGCGTCCTCCACAGGGACCAGGCCGAGCCCTTGGGCGGGAAGCTGGGCTGCTTGACCTCTCCAAGGGTCACCTGGGCTCAATACTTCAAAGCTCCTTGGTTTGCACACATGTTTAGTGTTTCATTTCAACATTCCTGAAACATTCTAGATCATGGCTGTTTTGTGAGCACCTAACATGACCCTGGCACCTGGTTTGTTCCCTCTGAGCCAGGTGTATCCCAGTATTGATTCATTTCACTAGGAAGACAAACGGTGAAGTAGGTTCTGCTATGATTCCCATTTTACAGATTAGGAAACGGAAGCAGAGAGAGGCGAGTGACTGGGTCGAGGACACACAACCTCTGTGATGGCCCGGGATCTGCACCTGCCAGGCCCACGGCTCACACCACTGTTTCAGGAAGGAGGGGGGAGTATTAGTCCGATGCTACCATAGAGTCCTGTGAAACAGACCACAGGTGCTGTCTTTTGGGGGAGGGGAGGGGATAAGCTTGGTGGACTTACCAGTTCAGGCGCCTGATTGGCTGTATTCAGTTTCAGAAAGGCCTTAGACTGTCTCCACGACGCCTCCCAGACAAAGTGGGAAAGGTGAGTCGCTAGAGTAGTCTGGATGGAGACGGACCATGGGGCCCAAGACAAGCTGATGGTTAGTCTACACCAAACCCAGCCCCAGGAGAGCACCGCCCGGCCCTGGGCACCCCTTCCTTTGACTCTACGGATGACCTGGATTTACGCGTTCCAGCGGCTCAAGGTGAGAATGCACTATCGGGTTTAAGGATTAAGACTCTGAAACACCTGACAGGCTCACCAAAAAGGTTAGTAAGAACTAATGACATAAAATTGAACAGGAACAAACTGTAATGTACTGTAATAAACTTAGAGTTTAAAGACCCAAAGAACTGAAAATTAGGATCAGAAAAAATCTAAAAGCAACGGCACCAGTCGACACAGGCAATCTGCAGGTTTTTGTTGCCTGAAAAGCCAAGGTTGTCGGAACATGGACACGGTGCCAGAAGAGGCTGTGCAAACCAAGGTCCAGCGTCAGGAAAGGGGTGACAGGCTGCGTCCACTCTGCATGGTCACAACAGCCCAGGGATTTGAGACAAGGTTGGGGCTGCAAGAGGCAGCCAGGGTGGACCTGGGTCTGGAAACTTCCTCTGGTGAGAACGGTGTGGCACTAGGGATATTCAGCTGAGAACTCATATATACCCAGCCTGTGTAAAGAAAAGCACCAGCGGCTGGGCACTCAGTGTACCCGCACTGCCGGGTTTTCCATGAGGCGTCTTGTTTGTGTCTCAGACTGTTTCTCCCGGGTGGAGGGCGTCTGTGTCCAAGGCGATCTCTCCTGGTTCCCTGGCAGCTACGATGTCCGCTGGGCGTGGCGCACGGAGGGGAAAGGCTGAGGAAGGCTGGTAACAGGCGCAGCCCAGGACACTCCTGAGTAAGGTGGCCTTTCCGGGCTGGGTGGCCAGGCCTCTCTGGCTCTAAATTCAATTCGTGTTTCTATGGAGAAAAAGCCTCTTTGCGGGCCTGGGTGTTAGGCTCAAGCTGGCGAGAACACTGCCTTCTGGTAAACGAAAAGATGAAATCCCTCACCGGAGCCTGGTCATCAGGATCCAGCCTGCATCGCGGGCCCCACAGCAGGCTCTGCTGGGGGCTGGCGAGTGTCTCCAGACCCCCAAGTGGCCGCCACAGGGCCCTCGGGGGAGCGCCAAGGGGAGAGCCCCTCCTGTGCCCCGTACCCGAGGTTGCTGCGCGGAGCGGGAGGGGGCTCTGTGCCCCCAGCCACTGTGTGTTCGAGCGCGTGTGCCTGGCGCGTTGGTGGGCGCGGTGCGCGGGGCGGATCCGCGGCTCCTGCGCCCCGGAGATTCGCTCCCAGTGGACACGGCCGTGGACTCCTGGCAGCGGCGCGGGCGTCCGCTCGCCCTCGCGACCCGCGGCCGGGCACAAGGGGGCGCCGCGCCACCGCAGCCGTGTGGATCGCCGAGGCCGGGCCGGGCCGGGGGCGGCGCGCGGGGCGGTGCCGGACTCCGCGGGCTGTGGGCTCCGGAGACGCCGCGCTCCGCCCGGTGGAGGCCGCCCGCCGGGCTAGCGGAGCAGCAGCCCGCGGAGTCCCATCCTGAGGTAAAGTTGCGTGCGCGATGGGGCCCGGGGTCTACACCGGAGGCTCCTGGGGCCGGGACGGGGACGGGGGCGGGGAGGGTCTACATCCGAGGGTACTGGGGAAGAAGCGTGGGCTGTGGAAGTGGTCGGGGATCTACACCGCAGGGTCCGGGCCGAGCAGAGCAGAGGCCGTTGGGGGGCCTCAGGCACCTGTCCCGAAGCAGCGATGGTCAGACGCACGCAGTTTCTAACCGGCTGCGAGGTGGGTGAGGGGAAAGAGATTGGGAAGAGATGTTGGCAGCGCCTTCTTTCCCTCTCCTACCCCCCCACACCTGGCCCCTGGAGCTGGGGTCCCAGCTGTGTTGGGCGCCGCCCCCAAGATCCTCCTCCCTCCTCCCTGTAAGCGAGGCGCGGGCTCCGGCCACTGGGTGCGCTTTCCTGGAGGTCCTGGCGGCGGCGGCTGGAGCCCGGTTCCTCCCGCCGCCCCGTCGGTCCGCTCGGATCTGCCCAAGCCCAGGTGAGAGCAAGGACAGGAAGGGTAAAGCGGCGTCTGCGATATGCGGTAGGCGACCTGGGTGGAGGCACGCGAGTGGGCTCTGGCGGCGCGCGCCCTGGCTGGGTTGGTGGGCGCACCAGCTCGACGAAGAGGGGGCGGAAAGTGGGCGAGTCCTCCTCCCGCTGGGGCCGTTTCCTCACCCCTTCCTGCCTCTGGGGTGGTAGTGAACGTCGCCCCCATGCGCACACACGCACAGCGCCCTCCCAGCCCTGCTTTCTCTGGCCGGATTGCAGACCTGAACTGGGCAAAGGGAGCCACGAATTCTACAAACTGTGAGCCTGAGCTGCCCGAGCCGGGCCGAGGAGGGGCAGAGGGCTTCCACTGGCCAGCCAAGCCAGATGCTGGGGCTGGAGGCGCAGAGAGCAGACGAGGGTCTGGACAGAGTGGGGTGGGGAGGGCGGGGCTCAGTAGGTCCGGGGCCTCTGCGCACCGATGACAGGGTGTCCGGCAGTCCCGCAGGGCGACTTGGGCACTCTCTGCATCCCTGAAACTCCTCCAAGCCAGCAGAGTTTCCAGGGACCCCGCCCCGGCCGTGCACCCCCGTGTTTGTGCTCCAGCGGTTTCGGGGTAACTCCCAGCCCACCTCCATGCGGCTGGTTTGGTTTCTGGCTCTTGGAGCAGGGCCACGGTCATGGACTGTGACTCCCTTTACCAGCCTTTGTCACCTCTTCCAAAACCACCGCCCAGTCTGGGCTGGGTGGATTCCATTCGGCCTTGACAGTTCCAGAAAATACTCTTCCCCTACCTGGAGCCTCCTTCTCCTCCCTCTTCCGGGGCTGCAGAGACCCCCGGTTCCTGCCAGTGCTCAAGGCCAGTGCTGGGAGCAGGTGGGTGTGAGGTAGATGCAGACTCTGTCGGTGCATCGGGAGAGCTCCCTGGGCAGTGATCTCCGAGGATCCCCAGGGCCCAGGGTGATTCACTGCTCAGCCCTGCTCAAAGGGGTAGCTGCTGAAAGGGGGTGTCAGTCAGGTCAGCTCTCCAAGGTCACCCTGCCTACTGGAGCATGGAAGCATCGCAGACTAAGTCGAAGTTTTCATCTCGGCTGAGAAGTGCAGGCCGGGTCCCACAGACCCCAGGCAGGTTTAAGCAAAGGGAAGCCCCGCCCCCATCTCCAGGGTGCAGTGTGTACTGTGTGTACAGCCGACCCCCAGGCTCCGCTTCATTCATAATTCCCTCTTGGTCAATGGGCTGGAGTTGCCCTGGTTCCTCCTAAACCTGAATTTTGGAGGCATTGTGCCTTGCGGGGGGGTGAAGTCCGCTTGGCTGTGGGTGTGGATGCAGACCAGCCACACACTCAGAATTACAGTGTTGCCAAGGAAAGACTGTTGTATCTGCACCTCCACTGGGGACACATTACGAAAACAACTTTCAGATTCTGTCTGAGGCCAGTGCCAAATAGCGTTCGGATTCCTCTTCAATTTATATATTCCACTTTGCAGCAGTTTTTTTTATACCTTGAGATTTCCATAATTTAAGAAAAATCGGGTGTTTTGTGGGCACGGAGGAAAGAGGAAAGCAAGCTCGTAGCTGGTGGAGCCGGAGGCTGTGCAGTTTTTCTTTTCAGTGCCTGGCACCGCGTCCGCGCATGCCGGATGCTCCAAATTATGTGCCAGTGGATAATTGAGTTATAATGAAGAGTTCCTACCCAGGGTACGGCTGGCACCGCATTGGCATAATTACAGGTGTGTGTGTCGTGATGAACAGGTTGGACAGAGCACACAGGTTGGTAGGAAATGACAAAATGTTGGGTTTGCCAAGGCAGGTGGGTCTGAGCCTCTCAGGTGGTTTGGCAGCCAGGTCCGAGCAGCCTGGTCCTCCTCCTGTCCTGGGGTCTGGCCACTCATCTGAGGAAGCTCCTCTCACCCAGGCACCAGGAGGGCACGACCACCGAGGGTGAGGTCGTGCAGTGGGAGGACGTTTTTTGCTTCTGCTGAGTTCGGATGTGTGGGGGTGGCAGTGAACAGGAGCAGATGGGGCAGCCAGCACCAGGGTGCGTGGGTGCTGGGGGTCGGAATGAACCGAAGGGGCTCGGGGACTGTGGGATGAGGACGGTGGGGGTCCCAGGGGCCTGAGAAGAACAACACGCGTGTCTGAACATCTGAGCGCGTGTACTGATGGGTAATTCCATGGGGGATAGGGACAATTTAGGGCTGAAGTCATGGAGGCCCCGCTGCCTGTGAGGTCTCTCACCATCACACTGAGTAGAGACGTCACCCGGTAGCCCAAGGCTCCGCAGTGAAGGGCGCCGGGTGGCAGCCAGCCAGGGCACTGAGGGACAGCCTCCAGAGCTGGTCAGGACGCGGTGCTCAGCTCGCCCATCTGGTGAATGGAACCCGCCTTTCCTGTGGCCTGCCCGTCACTCAGGGTCCCCTCAGGTCAGCTCCGCCATCGGCACTTTCCTGAGAGCTTCAACGATTCTCTCAAGGTGAGCTGAAGTGAACTGCAGGAGAGAGAAGCAGCCCGTGGCTCCGAGGCCTCTCCTCTGGGGTCTCACCTGTGGGCACCTGCAGCCTTCCCTCAGCTCGTTTACCCAGCTGGTTTGTTTGCAAGAACAAATCTAAAGCAGGAACTTTGAGGAGCAACAAAACCCAATGTCAGGTACAAAGAGATGAGTGCAGGGAGCCCAGGTCTGCTGTCAGAACTTCTGGGGGATCCATAAACCACCAGGGCAGCCTCTCCCATGCCGGGCGAGGTCAGACTGACCCTCAACACACAGACGGGCGGCTCGGGCTTTGTTGTTAAGGCACCCTCGGAACCAGGGACTCGGTCCTGTGAGCGGGTGTGGACGTCCTGGGCCTCGTGAGCCGGGCAGATCTGCTCATTCACATCCTCTGATGCCCCGAGTCCAACCAGGACTCTGCCGTCTCAGCCTCTGACTTTCAGAGGAGACACTTGTGTCAAAACAAGGAAGTCGGGAATACCTAGCTCTAAATGTGAACACCCCAGATTTTGATTTGATCGTGTGCTTAGAAAAAGACTGATTGAAGTGTAACATATAAATGGTACAGAAGACCTTTACGTTTCCTTATTAAGTTAATGCAGCAAGACCCCGACAGACGTCACAGAGCAGACTGCCTAGGCCAGCGGCCCCTCCCTGCTCCCAGGTCCCGTGCTCTGCAGGCCAGGGGTGGGGCAGGGCCCCTGTGCTCTGTGTCCTCCACCTCTCCCCTGGAAGTCAGGTCATCTCTTGATTTAGGGGTCCCTCCCCTCACCCCACGGGCACATCCTCCAGGCCAGTCCTGTGCCCCAGCCTGGCTCAGCCTCACTAGCACAATGGCTGGGTGAGGAAGGAAGGCCAGGGCAGGTGGGCCCAAGGCTTCGGTTCCCAGAAGGGAATGACCTTCCTGGATATTTTTAACCTTCTCAGATATTTAAAAGGTAGCATTTAAGTCTTACCACAGACTCGGGGAGCGTTGGGCACCTGAAAACCAAAGGCTGGAACTGGGGGGCCCAGCAGAGCCTCCAAACCCTTGGGCTCATCTGAACCTTGCAGCTGTTTTTCCTACATTCTAGCTTGAAGAGGCACATTTATTTCTGTGAGGAGTTCATCCCTGGCTCCTTTCTCTCTGGCCTGGGAAGGGTTGGGAAGCAGAGGGTCTGTCTCCAGCTGGCCGGGCTCCCAGGGCCCAACTGTGTTCGAGCAGAGGCACCCAGATTCCCTTCCCGCTGAGGTCGGCTTAGGGAGCTCTGGAAATGGCTGGTGCGTCCGCTCGGGCAGAATCACTGTGTGCCCTGCTGAGCTGCAGCCCTCCCGCCCAGGGGCTGCTGGTCCTCTGCCTGAACTCACAGGCCTCAGACACGCTGGTGACAGCCAGGAACAGAAGTCCTGCCTGCTTTCTGTCCTGTTTTGGGGGTCAGGGGCGGTGTCCTTGTAGATTCACAGAAAGGAAAGTGTGTGACACGTTTTATATCTGGATATTGTATCTCACATCAGAGCAATCTACGCGATGGGCCGAGATGCTTCGTGACGTGAATGCATCAAAACCACTGCCGACATGGGATCGGCGGCTTGGCCACGGACGGAGCAGTCTCGCACGAGCCTGGGGATGTGGCTTGATGTCCTGAGGAGGCAACGCCCGTTTCCTCATCTGCTTTCCGTGGCGTTTCGCTGGTTCACAGTTGCTTCAAAAAAAAAAATCACAGTTTCTGACTGTGAACAAATGTCCTTGAATTTTTTTCCACCAAAAGAAAAAAAAGACATCTTTTAGATGAGGAACGATAGGAAATACATGTCACTGGCTGCTTCAATACTCACCAAATTAGAAATAGAAAAATCTCGGGTCTCAGGAAATGCAAGTGTGTGGGAGCTGTGGGCCACCGTCAGGATCAACAACTCGGTCTTATCTCCGGGATTCATGACGGGTCGTTTTTCTGAGAAATCTGTAAGTTTGTGGGGGGCTTCCTCGGGCTCATCCCTGCAGGTGGCAGGTGACCCCTGCTGTGTGAGCTGTGAGGAGGCGGTCACACCGGGGGGGTGGGGGGGTGACATCAAAAAACAGTCCACACCCAGCCCAAGGGGCAAGTGGAAAGATACTTTGTTATCTTTTCCAGGTGCAACAATGTGATTTTAACCACCTGTCAGAGCTTTTCCTCCGCAAAGACGTCCATTTGGTCACGGAAGACCTAGAAATATCAGTTAAGGGAAAGCGTACGATTTAAAATCCTTGTGCAGTGCCCTCTGCCGAGATGAAGGGCCCTAACATATTGAGGTATTTCCTTCTGTCTTCAGCGTTTATATACGAATTACACACGGACCCGCTCACACACATTCTGACGCCTCCACACCCACCGGACCGCGCACACCCCAACTCTTCCCATCGTAGGTCTTACTGAGCCTGTGTTGCTGTTGAATTCATGGCAGGCAGAGGGAGCAGGGCTTTGGAAAAGGAGACTGTGGGGTTTTGGCCGAATGGGCACGAGCGACGCCCTCCACTGCTGGAGGCTGAGTCTCAGGGGTGCAGCTGATGTGCCTTCGGCCGAGTCACCCCTAGTCCTGCCGAGCAGCTGGCTCGCAGGCAGGCTGGGCTCAGGGCAGGCTTCTCGTGTGAGGACCGAGGTGCTGATGGGGGTTAGGGCAGAGCCCCTGGTGCCGTCTGGTGACCGGGACACTGCAAGTCACTCACTGTCATACTGCGTGTGAGCCTGGACTCATTCAACACCGCTCAGAACGGGCCCAGGGACCTCGTGAGCTGGGGTGTCGAGTACCTGAGACCTGGGAAACAGCGGAGCAGCCCCGCTGTGGGAGCCAGGGGCCTGGCAGCCAATGAACACGTCCCTGGGAGGGGGGCTCCTCCTCCCTCTGCTGCGGCCCAGCCGCCTCCCCAGGTCTGCGCCTCTGCCCTCCCCCCCTGTGCCGGGCTCGTTATTGCTCAGCATGCAGATGGGTGGGGTGAGACCTTCAGGTTATCCCAGCTCACCGTTTTTCTCCCGGAAGTGGCTCGAGAGCCCATTCGGAATCAAATTAAGAGGCTGTTAACACGGGTGCACGTGCCACTCACGCTCTCACACAGGTGGTCACACAGGCCGTCACATGCTGCTGCATGGCCGGGGGTTCAGGGTGTCACGTCAGTGGTCACGCCGAGCTCACTGGCCGCGCAGTGGACATGCACAGCGCTGCTCACCGCCTCCCGCTCGGGCCCCGGACCCCGTCGCCTCCCCTCCACTCTCCTCCACTCTCGGGCTCGTTCTCAGCACCAGACCCCTTCATTTGTTCACGGTTTTGAACCCATGAAGGGCCCGGTCCTGGGGAGGGTGCCATGGAGCCATGCGGGGGGGGGGGGGGCAGATGTGGGGTCCTTCCAGGAGAGAAAGCTGTGGGACAGGAGCAGGTCCGAACCTCACCTCCTTCCTGCGTCCCTGCCCAGTGGCCCTGCTGGCCACCACCCCACAGGACAGACAGGCTGAGCCACGTGACGGCCACCCCGAAAAGGGACCCAAGGGAGGTGCAGGCGGAAACCGGGACCCACGGGCGAGGACGCCAGGGGTGGGGCGCAGTGCCTCAGGAAGAGCGCCCCCAGGAGATTCGGCCTTGGGACCCGAGGGTGCTGCTCGTTTCTCCCTCCCCCCTCCTCGTCCTCAGCCAGGTCTCCGCACTTTTCACGACAGGTGCGCGTTTTAAGTGAGACACTATTTGAACTGAAGAGAACATGTTCTCGAAACAAGTGATACAGCTATTCATTTTTGGAACTCTGCCTATTAAAGTCAAATTATATAAAAATTAAGTGATCGCCAGTTCACTCCAAGTAGACTGTCTCCCCGATGAGCCGATGAGCGCTGCCCCCACTGAGCTCCCGCCGAGCTCCCACAGACGCTGCACCTCATCGGAAGCTGCTCCTCGAGACCGCATTCCTTTCTGGCCTCGGAGTTGTGGGACGGTGAGAAGGGTCTCACACCCTGGGCCCCTGCACCCCTCGGCCTGCTGCCCACCCCGGGCGGCTCCTGACAGGGCACCTCACGGACTGCGTTCACGGGGACGCAGGAGGACGTTTTGCTGTCGCGAGGGAAAGTTTGCGACTGGCTTTAGGGCTGCAAGGAGGGATGACAGAACTGCGCAGGCGTGGGCTCCCCGTCACTCACAGCCACTCAGGTGGCCCTCACTACCTGATGGCACAGATTTTTTAAATTCCTTGTGTTTCAGAAGTTAAATTTCTTTACTACAGTTGTGGTTGCAAAAAAGGAAAACATCTGAGTGACTGGAAAATCTCATCCTAGAATTCTGAGCCTTCCTGTTTGCAAAGCGACGCGTTCCAGAGCATTGTTCGCCCTGGTTTTCAACGGTTGGCTGATGTGTGGATACAAAAGTATCTCTTGTGTCCATCTGGGCTGCTGCTCGGAGCTGCGAGAATCACGGGCTCAGGCTTAGAGACCGAGTCTTCTGCCAGCTCCCAACTGCTGGCTGACATCGGTTTGAGTCACAGAGCTTAATTCTCAGGATATTAAATGACTACAGGGATTTAACACAAAGGTACATTTATCATACTGTCATTTCATGGGACTAACGTTTCATCGTATAAAAAACTATACGAAGTGATTTCCCCTCTAAAATTAGAATACTTTTATTCCTTGTTCTAGATACTAAAATTACTTGTATCTTTTGTTAAAAAAAAAAAAGCAGGAGAGAAAAACATAACAAAAAAATACAAATGATCTAAAATGTCGCTGCCCACACCTACTCCATCCAGAAGTTTCCTTGCACACCTGCCCATGGAGAGAAAAGGTGTGTGCACACAGCTGTGCTGCTCCGTAACCAGCCTTTTCCGTCCAGCACACGTCACGGGCAGCACGCCCCAGACTTGAGGGGATGTGTGCAGACAGGCCCAGGCTCCGCAGGAGAAGTGGTCGGTTTGTGAGGAAATCCTCAGCCCCGTGGGGTTCTGTCCGTGGGTCTGCACCAAGCCTGGAGGGAGTGGGCCTCGTGCTGGGTGCAGGAATGTCAGGTCCGTCCTGGGGCGAGTCGAGGGTGTGCAGTCAGACTGAAAGATTCTGGAGCAGGCGGTCTTCCCGTGCAGGTGGGTGCTTCGGACTCCGACAGCAGACAGGTCTGCAGGGAGTCGTGGCCCCGGGTCAGCTGGAGGCGCAGGGCGGGGCCTCTGCAGACGTCACAGCTGCACAGAAACCAGGCTGCTCCAGGGCTTGTCTGCGGCATGTCCCACATCCGTGCTGGGGGGGGGAGCGGAATGGGGACCCCATCTGTGCACCCCTGACCTGGGAAGCGACATCGTGTGCATCCCTGCTGTCCCTGAGGGACACTTGCTTAATAAAACTGATTTGAAAAGAGGTGACCAGTTAAGAATTGTCATGATCTTACACTTGCCTGGCAGGGGAAATGCATGATCACAAAGAGGGTGTTCCCGGGGAGGTGTGCTGACCCCTGCGATGTCCCCAGATGTGGGGAACTGTGAAATGTGTGGTGGAGGGGACTGCGTTCACACTCGCCCCTGAAAGGAGGGGGAGGGGGAGGAGGGGGAGGGGAGGGGGAGGAGGATTGTCACGATGTAAAAGTAAAAACTCAGCGTCTGGAGCATCTGCTTTGACGGCCACTCACTCGTGTCCGGGTGACTAAGATGTGCTATGTGGTGCCCGTGAGGTAGCCGGCCTGTTCCCCCTGTGGCGCGAGGGGGCCTGCTGGTCTTCCGTGGGGACGCCGTGGAGGTCTCGGGCCCCATCTGGGGACCATCCTGGGGACCCTCGCATGGGCTCAGGGAAGCCTGGGTGGTGCAGCCCACCCCCTCAGGTGCCCGGACCCCAGGGCGCACTCCCTCACCCCCTTCATGGTGGGCAGAGGGTGGGAGGGTGACTCCTAGATCCACAAGAATTTCAAACCGAGTGTCCTTTATGTTCCCCTGCAATTCCAGTAGCTCAGTCTCTGTGAAAACGCCTTCTCACCCACTCCTTCTCAGTGTGGCGCAGTGGACTGTGTCGACCTGTGCACGGAGAGATTGCTGGTGGAGTTCGGGTCAGGGCGCGTGCCTGGGTTGTGGGCTCCATCCCCAGTAGGGGGGTGCAGGAGGCAGCTGACCAGTGTTTCTCTCTCATTGATGCTTCTCTCTGTCCCTCTCCCTTCCTTTCTCTCTAAAATCAATAAAAACATATTTTAAAAAACAACAACAAAGCCTTCTCAGTGGCTGGCACCCAGGGCCAGGCTGGGCCAGAGCCATATGGGCAGGGAAGTCGTCGGCCCAGCGAGGGCTCAGGCCCCACACCGGGGCAGGGCTGGGGACCCAGTGGTTAGGACAGTGGCTCTCAAACGTCTCGGTCTTGAGACTACCGAGGCCATAAAGGAGCAGTTGCTATGTGTGTGGCATGTACAATCATCGCCCTGTTAGGAATGATGGGAGGACAGCTGCCGAGGGCCCAGGCTCTGGGGTCCCCTGACACGCCAAGGCCCGTCCACTGTCACCAAGACCGTCAGAGAGGAGAGACGCTCAGTGTGGATTTGGGGGTTGCTGGAAGGAAAGACAGAACTCCCTGGACTGTTAACCCTCCTTTCAGCACCAGGTCTCCCCCAAACTGGGGCAGCCACGCCATCGCCCGCGGGCCGTGACTGTGCTCGGAGCACTGAGAGTGTGGTGGGCGGGCGGGATCTCTGTTCTGGGATCTGGAAGCAAAACCGCTTATGTAAATAGCTACTTAGACAAAATGGGTCTAATAGCACATCTGCAAACACAGGTACAATTATATTTCCCCTACTTGTGCGTTCAAACAGATTTCACAGCTAGTGTTCTACTGGAACACGATATTCTCCATGCACGTATCAGGAACACAGGCACGGAGGGACCCCTCACGGCTCCAGGGTGTCACACCGAGAGGCTGCAGCTCTGCCTGGCGGTGGGAGAGGGGACCCCGCTGCCTGTATGTGAGGAAGCCAGTGAGATTATTTTTGTAAATATAGACTAAATATTCTAAAACTTATTTGTATGAAAAGCAGAGACACCTGGAGGAGTCAAACTGTTTTGAAAAGAACACCAGGGGAATCAGTCCACCCAGTTCCGGGACTTGCTACATATTTATCAAGACTGTGGTTGGTGCCCTGGCCAGCTTGGCTCAGCAGTTAAAGCATTGGCCCACGGACCAAAGAGTTGAGGGTTCGATTCCAGTCAAGGGCACGTACCTCAATTGTGGTTCAGCCCCCGACCCTGGTCGGGCTCATGTGGGAGGCAGCCAGTCTCTCACATTGATGTTTCTCTCCCTCTCTCTCTCTCTCCCCCTCCCTCCCTCGCTCCCTTCCTCCCACTCTATCTGAAGATAAATTAAAAAATATCCTCAGGTGAGGATTAAAAGAAAAAAAAAAAAAAAACTGTGGTTGGTGGAGAGATATTTACAGAGATTACTAGAACAGAATAGAAAACCCAGACATATAGGCACACAAACGTGTCCAGCTGATTTTTGAAAGAAGGTCAAAGGTGATTCAATGCTGGAAAAATTAGACATTCAAAGACCAAAATCCTTTACCTAAGTCCCACACCTTATACAAAAACGAACTCAAAATGGATTATGGTGCCGTGTAAACGTATACATTTTAGAAGCAGAACCGTAGAAAACCTTCGGGATGTCGGACTTGGCAAGTTATTCTTGACACCAAAATACAGTCAACAAAAGAAGAAATGATAAATTGGACTTAATAAAAAATAAAAAACTTTCACTTCACTGGGCATTCATCCCAGAGGAAAGAAAGCCCTTTATGGACGTGTGTTTAGCAGCTCTGCTCATAATACCTAAATCCTGGAACTAGCCCAGCTGTCCTTCAGCTTGTGACCAGCTCAGCACACCCGGCACATCCAGGAAGGTCGCCGGGAGTGAGCTGTCGCACGGCGGCCTCCAAACGGCTCTCCAGGAACTACGCTGGGTGGAAAGGGCCAGTCCGAACAGGGCGCTGACCACGTGGGGCCATTTCTCTACCATTTGTGGAACGACGGAAGTGCAGAGATGGAGACCAGGCCGTGGGAGCAGACCGGCCGCAGCGTCCGCACTGGGTCAGCGCGGCCTCCTGGCTGTGAGGCGGGGCTGCAATCTGCAAGGTCTGCTGCTGGGAACACGTAAAGGGTGCAGAGACCTCTGCTCTCAGAGTTAAAAGTTCAATTTGATGACATCTTCAGGGCGATTCCATGCAGCTGGGCTGTACGCGTCTTTCTTTGTGGATAAGAGTTATTAGTTACCAAGTTTCTGTGTCGTATAGATTTGGAGATTAGCTGTGGTTCTCATAAATCATAACGGAAAAGAAATCATCAATTTCTGTCAACAACATAGCTAAAAATAGATCTAATTAGCAACTTTTCAATTCTATTCATATATACACTCTAGGGTCACTTTGACATATAGAAAGTAAATCCATTTCGAAGCAAGATAATTGAACACAAATGAGTTTAACAATCAGAAAGAAATTATAGAAATGACCCTGAGAGTTCTTATCTTTATTTTGAGACTCTGAGAAAACCTCCTAGAGAGTTATGTTTTATTCAAAATCAGTTATTTACCTTGGGCTCTGTGTGTTTACCCCACAGGTGATTTTGTCTATAATTCACATGACGTTTGTCCTGGGAGGACAGAAAGAAGTGGAAACAGCAGGCAGAGGTGGGTGAGTCTTTATTGTAACCTCTCAGCCACAGTCAGTGCTAGTGGGCCGGGGAAGAAAATCGTACCTTACTTAGACCACGTTTTCCTTCTGGCCACCTGGCCGGCTTCCTGTGCTTGTCCTTGTGAACCTGTGTCATGTCGAGGGCAAGCCTTCAGACCACAAAGCAAAGCGCGCCCGGAGGGAGACCAGGCCAGCCAGCAGGCTGCGATGTGGCGGCGTCTTTGTGTGCATCCACGGCCTCCTTCCCACAAACCAACACTTTTGGCCCCGGGTGGCTGATGGAGAGGGGAGGTGAGGGAAAAGGTCAGTGAGTGTAACCATTGCACAAACACTCCCAGACCAAGACGGAGGCAGAAAGCAGCTTATCAAAGCCTGTCAGTGTTGGGTGAATGCTCTCGCCACATCCATAGTGTGAAACATTTTACCAGCTAGAACAGTTGGCTTTTACGCTGAGATCAAACCCCTCTGAGTCCCCACAGCCTGGTGATGCCGGACAGTCTCTGAGTTGGTCGCTAGCCCCCACAGGAGAGGCCGTCCCCCGCTGGCACCTCCTCCCTCCGCTTGTTTTCTCTGTGCTCTAGGAGCCTGCTGGTGCCGAGGGTGCTGGTTCCCTGCCAGGTGCTGGTTCCATTAGGCTTGCGTGGGCAGTGGGCTCAGCCGCTCCAGGGACTGGGTGGTGAGCCTGCCACAGGCAGGGCTCCAGGATGGAAACAGCCGGGTGATGGGGACGATGCCGCTCCCGGCCTCGGAGGGCGTTTGCAGAGGGAAGGACCAGCTTCCACTGTGACCAGCTGAGTGTGTCCCAGCCCCAATTACCGAGCTTCTGGGGATTCGCACTGGAAGTAGCTCCGCCAAGACAGCTGGGGAGGTCCTGCACCGCCAGCATTGGGGGCGTGTTTCCCCACGAGTGAAAGAACAAAAGCTTCCTCACTTCCCAAGTTACAAACCATCCGGTTCCAGGGCATGCATTCACTCGGGGACGGGGACGGACGCTCCCTGGCTCCCGGTGCACATCAGGTGAGGGATGTTCGTCCCGTCTGGCACCAGCCCCCACGCTGAGGATTCCAAGTCTCATGCGTGTCTTCCCTCGGTTGATTGCGGCCTCGTCTTCTGGGATTCCTGGTAAAGAGATCATTTTGCTTTCTCCTCCGTATGTGTGGCCTTTTCCACGGTGTCTGCCCCCTGCTGACTCCCTGTGAAGGCCTCTGGGAGAGAGTGCCCCCCAAGCCCGGCCTCACCTCCAGACTCTGTCTGGTCTCGGGCTGTATTTATTCATTTCTACAAGCTGTGTTTCTTATTTAAATCCTTGTCTTTTTCACGATGTCTTTTTTCCTCTGTGCTCTTAATCCTTCTGTCAACTTTTTCTTTTTTTTGAATCCTCACCTGAGGATATTTTTTTCCATTGATGTTTAGAGACAGTGGAAGGGAGAGAGAGAGAGAGAAACATCGGTTGGTTGCCTCCTGCAGGCACCAACCAGGCAGGGGATGGAACCGCAGCCCAGGTACCGTGTCCTTGACGGGGAATCAAACCCTGAGACCCTTGGTCCACAGGCCGATGCTCTAATCACGGAGCCACACAGGTCAGGGCTCTTAATGATTGTTTTAATGAATATCCGTACCTGTAAAGAATATTTGTACATGTAAAGCACACGTGTTTTGTTTTTTTCTCCTCACCCAAGGACATTTTTGTATTTATCTTCAGATAGAGCAGGAGGGAGAGATGGAGGAAGAGAGAGAGAGAAACATCGATGTGAGAGAGACACACGGACCGGTTGCTGTGGAGCACACCTCTGACTTGTACCAAAGGAGTCCACCAGCTTGTTCTACGATTTAGTACATGGCTCCGGACATGAGAACTGGAGTCAAAGCGTGGTGCGCCCAGGCAGGGATGATGAAGCCTCTTTTAGATTTAAAACAGCCCTCTTTCCCCCTTGACCTTTACTGGCTGACAGGTAACAAGCTGGTGTCTAGATCCGGCCCAGATCTCCTGAGGCAGCCTCCGCAGGGCCGGCTTCCTTTGGCCGCCCGATCAGCTAGTCTCCAGGAGGTAAACTGAGGCAGGCTGCCACTTAAACTGGGTCTGCGCTAAAGGCTGTGGTCCTATATTTGGGTCACCTGTAGACTGCAGGTGTGCAGGAGGGAAGAGCCAAGTGGATGGGCCAGAGGGAGTCCTTGGTTCTGCTGGGTCCCCAGGCCCAGGGGTCATGCACGGGGGTGGTCAGGTGTCCCCCCGCCTAACGTGAACCGTTCCTTCCGCAGGCCCAGCCTCCTGACCCCGGTGCTTTGCATGGGGCCATGGCCCGGCTCCCCCGGCCCGTGGAGCCCCCAGGCGGCGGCGGGGCCCGCGCCCGGCACGTCATCATCAACGTGGGCGGCTGTAGGGTGCGCCTGGCCTGGGCCGCGCTGGCACGCTGTCCCCTCGCGCGCCTCGAGCGCCTGCGCGCCTGCCGCGGCCACGACGAGCTGCTGCGCGTGTGCGACGACTACGACGTGAGCCGCGACGAGTTCTTCTTCGACCGCAGCCCCTGCGCCTTCCGCGCCATCGTGGCGCTGCTGCGCGCCGGGAAGCTGCGGCTGCTGCGCGGCCCGTGCGCGCTGGCCTTCCGCGACGAGCTGGCCTACTGGGGCATCGACGAGGCGCGGCTGGAGCGCTGCTGCCTGCGCCGCCTGCGCCGCCGCGAGGAGGAGGCTGCCGAGGCGCGCGCGGGGCCGGCGGAGCGCGGGGCGCCCGGGAGTCCCGGCTGCGCCCTGGGGCCCCGCGGGCGGCTGGCCCGCGGCCGTCGGCGCCTGCGCGACATGGTGGACAACCCGCACTCAGGGTTGGCCGGCAAGCTGTTCGCCTGCGTGTCCGTGGCCTTCGTGGCCATCACGGCGGTCGGCCTCTGCCTGAGCACCATGCCGGACATCCGCGCAGAGGAGGAGCGGGTGAGCGCGGGCCGGGGCTGGGTTGGGAGCTGGGGCCGGGCTGGGGTGGGGTGGTCTGGCAGGGGATGGGGGCAGCGGGGCCAAGGCCTAGGCCTGGGGCTGGGACCCGGGCCTGGAGGCAGCTGGGTCGAGGGAGCTCCGCTGCCTGAGTGGGGTCTCAGAAACCCTCTGCCGCTGGTGGTTGCAGCCTCAAGCTCTGGCCCACCTCGGCCTGCTGGGTAATGCACCCTGGGCGAGGCCCCGTCCCGGGCTGGCATTTATGTAGGGCTGTGCACTGACTGACAGGAGATACTCGGATTACAACCAACTTCAAGACCTCAGCCAGGCTGCCTCTCCTCCCTCCCACGGGCCCTGGAAGCTTGGTCAACAAGGGGCAGTACATTCAGTATCATGGGGTCTAGAGAGGTGTGTGCCCCAGTGCTGCCATCCTGGGCCAGGAGGATGTGGTTTCCATCGTCTTTGGGGGTGAGAGCCAGGGCCCGGCGCCCAGCTCAGGCAAACTGGGGGCTGGCTTTGTGCAGAAGCAGGGGGTCGTTTCTGAGCACAGGGTGGATGGACTTCAGCGTCTGTGTACCCAGGGTGCATGTTCGGGACATGGTCTGGGAAGCCTGGGCCTGTGTGGTCCAAGTGGGGGGTTACGGGAGAGGGTGTCCAGTGTGTGGAGGGCACTGCGGAGTGTTGCCCTGAAAGTGTCCCCTGCATTTCTGATGGGGGTGGGGGCTGGTGATCTGCCTGCCCCTCCCCCTAGACAGTCCCCTGCTCCTGCCTGCCAGGAGCTGGGCCCTGGCTCTGAGTTGAACCTTCCTCGGGCAGGGCAGCTCACCCTGGGAGCCGCAGAGGCTGGGGTTGTGCCCGAGCTCGCCGGTGAGTCAGCTGTTGCTAAGACAGTGAGCAGCTGAAAGCACGTCCGCCCTGTTCTCCCGAAACATGAGCTGTTGTCTGGCTGGACCATGGGGGCTGCAACCCTGACTGCAGATTAAATTTGAATGTAAATTTCAGGAAATTGGTTTGGCATCCTTCATTGTTTGCGAGTCCGATTCCTGAGCTGTCTCCAGTTGTATTAACCAGGTCCAAGTTTTGGACTACGCTGCTAAGAAGACACTTGACGTGTTCCGGTGTTCAAAGTAGCCATAATAGGCAGGACAGAAGTCATTTACGTGAGGGTCAGAGAGCAGGAGGGTTAGGGCTGCTTCAACCAGTGACAGCCCCCGAGGCCAAGCACCCTCCAGGATGTGCCCCCCCCCCCCAGAGCATCACTTCACACGCCCAGGTGCCGTCTTACCAGGCCAGGTATCGGGTTAAATAGCAATGGCCCCGTGTTGTTGACCACTGTGCCGTCCACCACGCTGTGAGGGACCTCATGAAGCGCCTGGCCCACGGCACACGGCTGAGGAGAAGTGGGTGTGTCACTGCCGTGGGAAGGAAAAGCTTTTTGTTTTGTTTTTTGGTTAATCCTCATCCAGAATATTTTTTCCATTGATTTTTAGAGTGGAAGTGGGGGAGAGAGGGAGATACATCGATGTGAGAGAGACACATCGATTGGTTGCCTCCTGCACGTGCCCTGACTGGGACCAGGGACGGAACCTGCCACCCAGGAACATGCCCTTGACCAGAATCGAACCCGAGACCCTTTGGTGCACAGGCCGACCCTCTAACCACTGAGCCGGTGGAGAGAAAAGTTTTGTGTCTTGTCACTGCTTTGTGTGTGTGATAAAATACACAGTTTCCACCTCAGCCATGTCTGAGCTGCGTAGGGGCAGTGAGAGCACTCACTCCCTCCTCTAACCAGCAGTGTCCTGCAGCCGTCACCGCCATGTCCCCATGAAACGGTCCCCAGTGTCCCTCCCCCGGCCCCTGGCACCTGCCATCTACTCTGTCTGTGCTGTTGATGGCCCCAGGCCCCCACATAACTGGGTCCTATGGTATCTGTCCTGCTGTGGCTGGCTTACTCACGGGCATGCTGTCCTCCAGGTGCGCCCATGTCACACGAGTCGGAATTTCCTTCCCTTTTACGGCTGGATGACGTCCCTCCGTGCACATGGACCACAGTGGGCGGGCCCTTGGGAAGGCCACGCCTCCGCCCCCGGGCACCTGGCTGTGTGTGACGTGCCGCTGCCAGCGTGGCTGTCTGGGAGACTGGCAGCAGGGGGGACAGAGTGCTCGGGCCTGGGCCTGGACAGCAGCCGCACCGCCAGTCACAGGCACCCCTTCACCCGGCTCTGAGGGCCCTCGGCCAGGAGGGGCTCTGGGTGGGACTGAGGGGCTGTCTAGGAAGAGCCCCTGCCCACCCTAGGAGGCCCCAGCCCACCCCAGACACCTCCAAACCTGAGTGCTGAGGACGTCCAATCCTCCTAACGCTTGGCTCTCCCGCGGTCGGACGGGATGAGTTTCGGGGGCCGGGGGAGCTGAGGTGCAGGAGTCGGCGGGCTGGTTCCTGTGGAGGCTTCAGGGAGAATCCTTTCAGCTTGTCCCCAGGCCCCTCTCCATCCTCAGAGCCGTCACGCTGGTCCTTCTCCATCACCACCTCCAACTCTCCAGCCTCCCTGCATGAGGACCCGCGACCACACTGGGCCCCTCTGGCCCAGGACCCCCCAGCACGGCCCCCCTGCCACAGGAAGATGGTCACGGTCAAGGGGCCAGGACAGGGATGTCTTTTGGGCTCGTCAAGCCGAGCACAGCTCGATGACACA
Source organism: Tadarida brasiliensis (assembly GCA_030848825.1). Classification (NCBI taxonomy): domain Eukaryota; kingdom Metazoa; phylum Chordata; class Mammalia; order Chiroptera; family Molossidae; genus Tadarida; species Tadarida brasiliensis. Next base: position 112,278,781 of record CM061261.1, read on the forward strand.
CAAGGGCGAAGCTTCCGCTGCTTGTCCTCCGGCCGCAGCTGGGTCAGCCTTGCTAACGTGACCCCTTGGTCACCGTGAGCGCCCACCGCCAGCAGCCCCAGGACCCGCCGTGCCCGCACGCCCGTGCTGTGATCTCACACTGAGCGCTGTGGGGTCTCTTCCCCCACACGGAGTCGGGGGGCTCTGAGGGCGTGGAGACCTGAGGCAGAGACCTGGTGCCACGATGCTGAGTCGGCCTTTGCGAGTCCACGGAAAGACGGTGGCTTCACGTGGAGATGGGGGCAATGTCTAAGGAGCGAAGGCCTGCTCTGCGCCCAACTCTGAGGGGAGGCGCGGGAACAGTGCCCAGAAAGCTCACGGAACGCTCGATCCTAAATTATCTCTGAGCAAAACAGCCGCCATGTGTCACCAACAGCTCCCGGAGCCTGAGCACACAGCAGCCTCACCAGCATCGATGTGCTGCCTCCCTGTGGCCACCAACCCGTCCCCACCACACCGTGTCCCCCAAGGCCTGTGACCCCGGGCTGTGGCCTCCACCTGTGAGATGGAGGGCATGACCCCAGCCCACCTGCCCTGTCTGAGAAGGGCCTCCCCCACAGCGCCGTGAGCGGGCTCCCCCTCTGCACCAGTCCACGCTGGGACCATCCACACGGTGGCCGTGGCCTCGAAGGGCGGAAAGGCTGGGGATTCCCGACCTGGCCTCAGGGTGACTTGCTCAATGGTTCCATCTGGTCTGTGGGGTAGAAATACCAAAACCCTAAACATGCACGGAAAGTTCTCCTGAATTTTCTGACCCCAAAGTATATGTTCTAAGCGACAAAAGCCACGCCCACGGGAGCCTTGCTTTCCCGTGGTTCTCAGGAGAAGCTGTCAGAGCAGTGACCACCCAGAGACCGCTCCGCCCCTCACTCAGGGCGGAGTCGGCAGACAAGGAGATGTTTTGGCCACGGGCTTGGAGGCCGTGGGGGGTCAGAGCTGGAGGTGGTGGTGTCTGTTGCCCTGTTGCCGAGCAGAAACCAGCTCAGTGTGAACGGCTCCTCCAGGCTCTGGGACAGCGAGGCAGAGCTGACCCAACCTCCCAACCCCCATCACTGCAGAGCCCCAAGCCAGAGGGGACGGCGAGACCCCCACTGCCTCTGTGGTGTCTCCAGTGGGTCTGTGGCCTTCACTTCTCTGCCTGCCTCACGGGTGTGCCAGGGCCCAGGCACCTGGACGGAGGTGCCAGGTGAGCATGTGTGTGACCGGAGCGCCCTGTTTCTGTGGCATCGTCGGGAAGCGAGACTCGATTCTCCTGAGACTGCGTCTGGACTGAAGTTTGTTGACAATGGCACGGTCCTTGGGGTCGAGCGCTCTCTAAGAGGTCAAGGCCACGCCCAGGTGTGGGCCATTGTGGACGTTGGCAGCGTGACCTGGAGGAGAGGCCTTCAGATGGAGGGGTGGACAGAAGCAGACAGCACCGGGATCCGCTGTGTGGGGGTGGCCAGGGTGCTGCTTGGAGACAGTGCTGTGCCCCATGGGGTCTGGGGGTGGCGGGCGGCTGTGCGCCAGCCTGCGGGAGACCAGCGTCCTCGGCTGGTCTGGGGGGCGGGCTGTGCCCCGAGGCTGCCGTGCCCCCTCCCTGCAGCTGAGATCTGGCTGTGAGAGTTGATTTCCTTCCTGTAAGCTCACGTGATTGAATCAAGACCTGCATAATTAGTTATAGATTTCACGACTGGGATTTCAGCGATTGAATTCACGGAGAACATTTGGCAGCAGCATGGGAAGCCGGGGACAAAGTTCCCGCTGCCTGTGGGCACACAGCGTTGCCAGCCTCTCCCAGGAGTGCGGCTGGCTGTTCCCGAGCCGCATGACGCAGGTTCCCGGAGCCAGCGGGAGAGGTGTGCATGGGGGCAAAGCAGGTGCACGGTTGTGAGTACGCGGAACAGTTTGTTCTCGTATCATTGTTCACTTTTTATTGTATTATTTCCCAGACCAACAACTGTACACCTACTTTTGCCCCACGCTGTGTATTTACATTTTATAAAGGGCTGGCTCGCACCGTGGTGACAGCCGAGACCCCCTGAGACCCAGGAACAGCCCAGGGGAAGATGTTCCAATCCAGCTGTCGGGCTGGAGGCTCCTCGAGGGGTCAGCTTTCTGTTCTGTTCAGGCCTTTGATCGGACGAGGCCCATCCGGCCAGCAGGACGGTCTACCCACTTGGAGTCCAGCGACTCGAACACTCATCGCACTCAGGACCCTCGCAGACAGGCCACCGTCAGGCACCGTGGCCCAGCACGAGGACACAGGACACTGACCACTGTCCTCGCTGTCTCACGGTCTGTGTCGGGTTCGAGTGGGACCCTGAGAGGTGACACCTCGCACTCCGGGATCTGTGGGGAACCCTCTGAGGGGGCCTCGCGGGGAGCGCTGGCGTGAAGACGCGGCACCTGTCCTCAGCGCATCCTGAACGCGGCCGGAAGCAGACGCGCCTGAGCCCTGGCGGGCGGGGCTTCTGGGTTCGGAACCGGCTATTGGGAAGAGCAGCGCCGCGGCCTGAGGTTACGTTCCCTTGGATTCCTGCATGGAAACCCAGCCCCAAGGGGGTAGTGTCAGGAGGTGGGGGGGATTTGGTCCTGAAGGTGGAACCAGGTGAGGATGCAGAGAAGACGGCATCTGTGAGCCAGGAGGCAGCCTCACCAGACCCGAATCTGCGGCCCCGGGATCTTGGACCTCCAGAGCCGAGAGAACTGAACACGTGTCCCGTTACAGCTGTCCTGTTGGCAAGATCTGGTCCGGGAGTCGGCAAAATTCAGGCAATAGCAAGCAGTGTCCGGGCCTTGGGGGGAGCCGACCTGCGGGGCTCAGGTCCTGACTCCCCGTCTCCCTCTGCTACTGAGAGAGGAGGCCAGTACGTCGTGGCCCGTCCTCCACAGCGTCAGCCCCTCCCCTGACCCTGTGCCCCTGCCACGCCACCAGACCTGGTCCAGGGCCCCAGACGGCCATCAGCCCCCACACCTGGCGACGGCTGCCTGTTTCCTGGAGACGCCGCTGTGGACTCGGGTGCTAGAAGCAGCCGCTGTGCCACGAGACAGACATAAGGCTCAGGACAGACTTTTCCTCTACTTTCTGCACAAATTTAGCATCAAAAAAATAGGGGGTTGGAGTGTGGGGTTTGTGCTTGTCTGGAAGGAAGGCCTGTGCCTGGGGCAGGGGCCGCAGGTCCCTTTCCTGTCTGTGAGACTGTTTCACAGAGCGTTTCAGGTTCCCAGCAGCACTGAGAGGCACTGAGAGCTCCCACGTCCCCCCGCCCGCCTGCCCACTGCACGACCCTGCCTGACGGACCTTTGGACAGCGATGGGCGGTCCCCCTCCGCCGGGCTCACCTGGGGTCCCTCCTGCTGTGCAGCTGTGGTGTGGGCGGAGGTGATGTCACACATTCACTGTCAGGTCACAGACAGGAGCTCCGCCGACCGACGCACCCTGTCTCCCCTGTCACCCCCCAGCCCTGGCCGGTTGGCTCAGTGGTTAGAGGGTCGGCCTATGCGCCGAAGGGTCTCGGGTTCAGTTCCCAGTCAAGGGCACATACCTGGGTTGCAGGTTCAATCCCAGCCCTGGTCAGGGCACATGTGGGAGGCAACCAGTCAATGTGTCTCTCTCACATCTATGTTTCTCTCTCTCCCTGTCCTTCCCTGCCTTCCACTCTCTTTAAAACTCAGTGGAACAAATATCCTCAGGTGAGGATTAACAAAACAAAAAAGAAAAAGAAAAAGAAAAGACAGACGATTTGTAGGCCTGAAAATAGCTCAGTGTGGAGTATCTCCCCTCCAGTAGAGAGCGGGAGAGCAGACAGGATCCGAGGCCCCGCAGGGGTTTGTGAGCCTCCCGTGGCTGGAGGGGCTGCAGGGTCAGCCAGGACGGGTGGCGTTTAGTTACTGCCCGGTCACTCCGCTGCTGCACATCTGCCGTCCTCCCCGCAGTGACGCCCATGATGGCATCGCGTGATGAGTGTGAGCTCATGGCGGGGTTCAGGCACACAGAGCGCTCCCCGGGGCATGGAGTGGGGCAGCCAGCAAACCTGGATTTGCTCACGAACTTGCCCTGAGGACGTCCGTGCAGACTTGGCCAACTGGGGGTCCTACAGAAAACCTGGGCTCTTCCTGTGGGCCCACGGGCGCTGGCCGGTGGGGTGCCCTCGGCCTCTGGCTGCTCGATGCTCAATGCAGTTGGGGGTAAGGTGCTGCTTTCCTGTAAAAAAAATCACTTCCTGCTGAACCCAGTAGGAAAACGCCCCACCCCCACTCTGCACAGAAGCCGGGGTGCCAGGGCTCCACCCGTGGTCGCGAGGGCCCGGAAAGCACCCCGCCTTCCCGCAGAGGGGCCTGAGCACCGCAGGTACTGAATTCCTGGCTGCACACCAACCAGGGGGCCCCCTGTGCTGGGCGTCTCTGCCCCCTTGGAGAATCCACGACGGGAACCCCCCAAAAGCAAATGCTCAGCCCTGTGGGACAGGTGTGACCCGGGCCGCAGGGGAGCGGTGCTCGTGTGCAGACAGTCGTGAGGACAGGAGGAAGCCCCTCACTTTCCCACAGGAACGCGGCCAAGGAGAACTGCCTGAACCGGGAGCAGCGGCGGCCTCTGTGCCGTCGTCTGCAACTCAGAGTTCAAAGCTGCGGTTCGGAGCCGCCCTCTCCCGAGACGGACGGACGCCCTCTTCGTGTGTTCACGGGCGTTGCCACCTGCGGTAACAGCCAGAGTTGGTCACACCGGTGAGGACGGACAGCCCCGGAGGGCCCGGGGTTTCCGCCGTGAGTGCCAGGCAGGCGCGGTCACTTCTCGGGCCCGAGTGCCATGGTGCTGGTGGTCTGGTTCCCGCTTGTCCTCAGCACGCCAGGGCCATCCGCCCAGCTGTCACCCATGGGGAGCTCACAGGGTGGACAGAACACCGGCCAGGTCAGCGATGGAGGCAGAACAGGGCGTCCGTAAGGCACCGTAAGGCGTTTCCTTACAAGAACCACGGCGGAGACAGGGACAGGGCGACGGCCGCTTCAGGGCAGGTGACGTGGAACGAGCATGTCTGTAAGTGCCTGGCGCCATTTCTGAACAATCTACTCTCTGAAGTCGATGGAGATTCCTGCTGTCTGTCTGCCCCGCAGAGCCTTCCCACAGGTAGCTGGAAGGAGTAAACCTCAGTGCAGCTCCAAGTCGAAATGTTATCAATTCATATCAGCGAAAGGAGTTGATAAGCATTTTCCTGCAGGCGCTCACGGGAGGCTACACCGTCGTGATGAGTGTCTGGGATTTACCTGCACAGCGTCAGCACAGTCGCCCTGCTGGTCTGTCTTGCTGGCTACACGATGTTCCTAACGGATTGACGGAGACAGAGGCAGTGAGGGGTGCGCAGTGTGGGGTTCCTTATGCCCTGGAGGAACAGGAGAGCTGCAAGCCTCGGGGTCCCTGACGAACTCTACTCCAGAACCTCCGGCCAGGCTGCAGCCCAGGAGCTCGGCTGGTGCCCTCGCCGACTGGCGTACACAGAGGGCCCCCCAGTGGCTCCCTCCACCTCCTGGTTTAATAGAACCAGAGGTGCCCTTGGCAGGGCTCGCGCTGCTGAATTTTTGATGCTCTGAAATGAGAACAGAGCGGGGGGTGGACAAGTGCTGGGGCCAGGCCTGCCCCGAGAATCAGCCACTGACCTCTCCACAGCCTCTGTTACTGAAAAGACTTGGCTCGGAGCTTGTCTATTTTCACTGGGGGCAGTGCCAAAGTGCCAAGCGAACGCCACGCAGGAGGCCGTGCCATCCAACAACGGTTTCAAAATCACTTCTTTTCCGGAAGTTGACTTGGACTGGCTGTCACCATCCCCGGTGTTGAAGCCAGCAGGGCCTGTCCCCTGGGCCTCCCCTGCCTGGTGTGGACGGCCCCCTCCCTGCCTGCAGCTGGACCCCCGAGCATGGGCCTGCAGAACATTCCCAGCCGTTTCACTGTTTGGTTGGGTTTGTAATCATGGATGACGCTACCACATAGGGTCAGAGACGCACACACACCCACTGCTGGGTAGCCCCCCCCCCCCCCCCACGGCCTCGTCGGTGTGCCTGTAATTAGCTCAGACTTGTCTTGTTCAGTGGGACTTTCAGTTCTTGAGACACAAGTAATTGGGGGAGGCCCAGTTCTGGTCCTGGAAAGAAAACAAATGATAAGGAAAGGAGCTGGGACCCAGAGCCACGGGCTGAGGCACTGGCTACTTGTGCAGGCGTGGCAGGTGGGCACCCAGACCTTGGGCAGTCACTGTGAGGGCACCGTGTGCTGTAGCCTTGCACCAAGCAGGGAGGTCTTGGTGGGACCAGATTTCATAACAGGCCAGGGCCTGATGCCCCTGGGGACATGGCGTTGGCCAGGGGTGCCCCCAGGGCCTAGAGAGGGTGTCAGAGCAGATCTGGGAGCAGGGGCAGGTGGGCGAGGGTGGTGGCCGTGGGAGCTGTAGGAAGGCTGTGTCCAGGGCATGGGGACCTCAGGCCCTGCCAGAAGAGCCGGTGAGGGGGGACGGTGAGGTGCCCCACGTCCCTGCAGGCGTGAGCACACACTTGTCCCATGGGAACACCGTGGCACCTGAAGGGTGGAATTGGGGTGACAGGCCCCCCACTGGAAGAATGGAAATGAGGCCCTGCCATGGCCCTCGAGGCCCCCGTGCTTTCCCTCCAGAAGCACCTGCCGGAGCCTGTGTCCTCTCCAAACACCCGGGACCCGGGACCAGAGCCCTCCCATCTGGCCCCCAGCAGCAGCCGGCAGGGTGGTCAGCAGGACTCCCTGTGCACCCCGTGGTCAGCTGGATGGGAGCAGAGTGACCCAGCAGCAGAAACGGTGTGAGCAGGCTAAGACGGCAGAGTTTCAAGGTGCCCAGCTGGGCGGGGCAGCTGCACCTGGTGCACGGACCCAGGACCCACGATGAACTCCTGCAGGCCCCTGGCCTGAGGCCGGATTCACAAAAGCCCTGAAAGTCTTGGAAACACAAGCAAAAGCCAGATGAGTAAATTAGGGGTGGGGGGTTGCTTCAAATCTGGGTGAGCCAGCTGAAGGGAGATGTATTTCTGACCCGATTTTGGCCAAATAGGCCAGATATGTCAAACTATGATAAATCAGGGTCTGTTTTCTGGGTTAAAATTTCCAGAAATAGCTCCTTCCAATTAACCTGCACAGCTGGTCCTTAAGGAAAGGGCTGGGGAGGGGGGACCAGGGGCCCACAGGCCTGTCTCCTCCTGAATCCACCAGGATGCGTCAGGCTATAGGTTGTACACAGGGTCCCTCCTCCCGCATGGCCCGCACCTGTGTCCTCCTCCCGCATGGCCCGCACCTGTGCCCTCCTCCCGCATGGCCCGCACCTGTGCCCTCCTCCCGCATGGCCCGCACCTGTGTCCTCCTCCCGCATGGCCTGCACCTGTGCCCTCCTCCCGCATGGCCCGCACCTGTGTCCTCCTCCCGCATGGCCCGCACCTGTGCCCTCCTCCCCCCAGACACACTGGTTGAAGCGGCTCCCCCCCCCATGGGGCTCACACCACACCTGGCTGGGTACCTGTGCTGAGACGGGGGCAGGGGGTGCTGGACCTGCAGTCAGCCCAACAGGAGGTGTTGTGTGGGTTGTGTCTGGGGCTGTGGATCCCGGGATCACCATAGGTTCCTTGGGCTGAGGTCATCGGGCTCCTTGGCCTGGTGGAGAGTTGTCACTGCCCTGCCTGGAGTCCTAACTCTATACACTCTCCTCCCCATCACCCACTGTCCCTGAGGATGGCGGCTTCCCTTCTAAGCCCTTCCTCAGGCCAGAGAGGGGGTGTCTAACTAGGTCTGTCCCAGTCCCCGTGGGCCCCAGCTGTCTCTTGACTGCAAACTTGTGGATTTGGGGGAAACCCAGTCCAGCAGGAACGCCCTTTAACCTCTCTGAGCTTACACCCAGCTGGACACGGCGTGACAAAGCCAGACCCCTCCTGGGGGGGTGTCCCCCAGGTTCAGTGTGAGGGCTCAGAGCCCCCTCACCCCCTGCCCTGCTGCCCCATGAGGCTCAGGGCTGGACTCAAAGACTTTCCCCGGCCCAGGCAGCATGAGGCGACCAGCCCTAAATACTGTTTACTGCCCTGGGGATGAGCAAGCGTCATGAATTGCCGGAGCAAAACCCACCCCAAACCTACAAGCAACAAACCACAGCGTGTCTCACGTGGCTGTGAGCTCCCTAGGCACGGTGCAGGTCTGGGGAGATACCCCTCCCCATGGTCACGGGAAGGTAGACCCTGCCTCTGAGCCCTGCTCACTGGCTGAACTCAGACATAACCATGAGCCACAGCGCAGAAGCGTTCTTGTTTAGGGTCGGTGCCCAGGTGTGGAGCCAGAGACTCAGCACCGCCCCCCAGGGGGGCTCCCAGCCCCCAGCCAGCCCAGAAGGGTAGAGTGATGAGCGGGGAGTCAGAAGCTGTGGGCCTGTGTGGGGATAACCTCGTGTCTGGGGGCAACTTGGGGAAGCAAGTCTGTGGCCAGGGTTTTCAGGCCTATCGCAGGGACAGTGATTAACGCAGAGGTCAGGGTATTGGGCTCTGGCAGCTCATTAATGGGAAGGCCAGGCCCTGCTCAATACCCACGTCACCCAACAGCGAGTGCCGGCCGGAGGGAGGTTTGCAGGAGCCCAGTTTGCCTGGTTCCTTGCAGACCAATGATACGTCAGTGCCTGGCCCTGAAGATAAAAGACAGGACTCAGGGAGCAGCCCTGTGGGGTCCCACCACCTCTGTGCCCTTGAATAGCGAGGTGTTGCAAAGCTGACTGCTGACCCCCAGCCTGTTCATTGGAGGTGTCAGGCGGGTCATTGAGTCACTGTCTCTGGGTGACGGAAGGTCGCCACTGCTGGCTCCAGGCTAACACCTGCCTCGAGGGCTGGGCAGCTGGACAGGTGTGATGGTCTATCCTCAGTGCCCAGAGGGACGTGAGCCAGGTGGCGGGGGGGCAGTGCAAGGCACAGGGAGGCCATGTGGCCCCGGCCAGGCCCCTGGTGGTCTCACTCCAGTGTGAGGTGGGCTGGGGACTCAGAGCACAGAACACATGTGTCAGCTGAGCCCTCTCCTCCACCCACTGGCCCCTGACTCGCCCAGCAACAGGCCAGTGGGGGCAGGAGGAGCAGCTGAAGCCTCTCTCCTCCCGGAAGAACCCCACTCCGCAGCTGGAGCCCAGAACTCTTGGCTGCAGCCTCTGGAGGGAACTCTGTCCCTGGGGTGGGGGTGAGGAGGTCTTGGTTCAAATAGACCCTTTCCTTCCTTCGCAAATCTTCACGGATTTTCTTGCATGGATGCTGCTTGCCCTTAGAACGTTTGCAGGGGCTTTAAATGGCTGTTTTTTCCGTGATTTTCACCAGTTTTGCTGGGGAGCAGGTCAGCTGAGCTCATGCGGGAAGCCAATCTCCAATTCAGTCTTTTTTACATGAACTAGGCATTTCTGTGGATACCCTGGCCTCCTGCAGCAACACTGGCATGGGTGGGAGTTAGGAGCCGGGGCAGCCGAGTGTGAACATCCCCCGATCCTGAGGAGCCAAGGGCACGGGCCTCCCTGCCCCCAACACGTGTCTCTCTCCTCCCTAGGGCGAGTGCTCCCGAAAATGCCACAATCTCTTCGTGATGGAGACTGTGTGCGTGGCCTGGTTCTCCTTCGAGTTCCTGCTGCGCACCCTGCAGGCCGAGAGCAAGTGCGCCTTCCTGCGGACGCCCCTCAACATCATCGACATCCTGGCCATCCTGCCCTTCTACGTGTCGCTGCTCGTGGGCCTGGCGGCAGGCGGTGCGGCGCGGGCGGGCGCGAGCGCGGGCGGAAACAAGCTGCTGGAGCGCGCGGGGCTGGTCCTGAGGCTGCTGCGCGCGCTGCGCGTGCTCTACGTGATGCGCCTGGCGCGCCACTCGCTCGGCTTGCGCTCGCTCGGCCTGACGGTGCGCCGCTGCGCGCGCGAGTTCGGGCTGCTGCTGCTCTTCCTCTGCGTGGCCATGGCCCTGTTCGCGCCGCTCGTGCACCTGGCCGAGCGCGAACTGGGCGCGCGCCGCGACTTCACCAGCGTGCCGGCCAGCTACTGGTGGGCCGTCATCTCCATGACCACCGTGGGCTATGGCGACATGGTACCCCGCAGCCTGCCGGGGCAGGTGGTGGCACTGAGCAGCATCCTCAGCGGCATCCTGCTCATGGCCTTTCCGGTCACCTCCATCTTCCACACTTTCTCGCGCTCCTACTCGGAGCTCAAGGAGCAGCAGCAGCGCGCCGCCAGCCCCGAGCCGGCCCTGCGCGAGGACAGCACGCGCTCCGCCAGCGCCACTGAGGACAGCTCTCAAGGTCCCGACGGCGCCGGCGAGGCGGGGGACTCCGCGGACCGCACGTGGGTGCGCGCAGGGCCAGCCTGACCTGGGCGGGGACCCTGCCCCAGAGGTGGCCACAGCTGTCCGTCATTGGAGGATACTCCTCACAAGCTTTAGAAACAGAACCACAGTCCTTGCCTCCCACCGCATCGAGGTGTGACAGGAACCAAGCTTAGGGGCAGCAGCTCCCAGAGCCCCAGGGGCCTGGCTCCTATTGGCGCGTATCCGGTCCACGTGCATGTTGCTAGACCAAGGCTGACCCGCCTGACTCAGGTGGCATGAAAAGCCATCCTGTGCTGTGAGTACATTTCCTAGAGGGCACCCCAGCCTGTCCTCCTTCCTGGTATTTCCCTTTGAAGTTCTGACTCCATGGCTAGCTAAGAATAAATTCAAGAAGTCTCTGAACATCCAAGCCTGTGGTAATAGCAGAAGGTCACACTGTCCCCAGGCCTCAGACTAGCCCTGCCCCGCTCTTCAGCCCGAAGGTCCCCAGCGCAGTGGAGGTAGGGGGTGCAGTGAGGAACAGTCCTGGAGGAGCGGTCTGGGGGAAGAGTTGGGGGGCGGGCAGTCCCTTCCTGCCCCTGCCTGTCACCTGGGCAGGCGGTGTCCGTGGGAGGAAGGTCTGCCCTGTGCACCCAGCTCTGCAGAAGCCCACATCCCTGCCAGGTGGCAGGCTCGGAGGTCTCACACTGATGCTCACAGCGCCCCAGTTCCTTTGGAGGACCCGCCCTGACCTCTGACCTCCTTGCCTGGCACTATCCTGTGGGGATCTTCCTGGGTCTGCTCCTCACAGTTCTGCCCTGAATGCCTCCCACCGTAGCTGCCTGGGGACCTCGTCCTACCCTCTGGGATGCTTGTCTCCTGCAGGAGTGCTTCCCTAGCCTTACAGCCCTGGCCGAGGTCCAGGGAGGAGACGGGAGGGACCCTGGGCCTGCAGCTGCTGGAAGCCTGTTGTCCCCAAGGCATGAGCCTTTTCTGCTCAGGAGACGAAGGAATGGAACGCTCCCAATGATGCAGCTTTGCATTTTGTCATTTTAATGAGCTGAGCCATGACCCCTGGGACATCGCTGCCACAGGCCCTGCTGGAGGGCGGCCTGCATCACTCAGAGGCCCCACCGAGGCAGGGCACCCACCCACCATCATCCCTCCCAGCTGCTGGCAGGGCCCCTGGCAGAGGCCCAGAGCTGGGGAGGAGGAACGGGGATAGGGTGGGGTGGGGCCTCCTGCAGTTTTGCTGCCACGCCCCCACAACTAGTAAAGGTGCCACCTCTCCTGCAAGCCCAGAGCTCCTTAGGGCAGCGCCAGCGCAGGGGCTTGTGGGCCAGGAAGGGTTTCCTGGGGTCACAGGGAGTCAGGACATGCAGAGTGTGGGCACTCCACCTGGACAGTGCCCCTGCGTGCTCAGCCCAGTGTGTCCCTCCAGTCCCAAGTACCCCCAGCTGGCCCTGCTCCCCTCAGCACGGGGCTGAGTGTTCCGGGGACCAGCCACAAACAGATGCCAGGGTGGGAATGGGCAGCATGTCCACGCTGAGCCTGGGCCCCCACGAGCAGCCTCGATGCCCCGTTGCCTTCCTCCTCACTCCCACCTGTGTCAGGAGGCACAGGAACACCTGTGCTCCAGGGGCCCAGGGAAGCAACTTGGTCTTACCAGCGACCACGAAACGTGCCAGGAGTCGGACCGAGCCAAGGAGCCACAGCCACCGGGAGGTGAAGCCCCTCCCACTGCCGGCTCCTCAAGGGTGCTTACCTCAGCTCCTATCAGGTGGGGAAATGGAGCCGTCTAGGTCAACCACGGGGACTCAGCCCCTGGCCTGACACCTGTCTCCCTGCCTGTGTGCACAGCCAGGCCTGCCCAACTCCCTAGGCAGGCCTCCAGCCTGGATCCTGCAGGTCACTGTCCTTGGGGCTGGTTTGTTCCAGGGGAGCCTGTCTCACAGGACAGGGGCCAGCACTGTGCCCCAGGAGGGTGTCAGGCAGCCCAGGGCGCATGGACACTTCTGGGCAGAGGCCAGTGCTTGGGCTGGACCTTCCCCAGAGACCCCTGAAGTGAAACAAGAACACGGCCGGTGGTTCGTGTGCCCTGGCCCCACACAGACCCCACTCACGCGGCCACGCTGGGTCCTCGGGCAGTTTATTGACTCCAGGTCGCTGTGAGGACAGAACCCCGAGTGTTCCCACACATGGCACATTCGGGCACCACTGCAAACAGTGACATTTTAATTTAGAAGCAATTACTGCTACAGACATCTCCCTTCATTTTTTTTAAAATACAAGTTTTCAAAGCATCTTACAGGCCAAAGAACTAAGCAGGATCCTCACTCAAATACTCAGGAGTTTTTGAGGAAATGTCGGGAGGAGGAAACAGCCTCGAAAGCTCCTCTCCGGCCACCACAGACCTCGGGCGCTTTGGCACCGGCCGGACAGCGCACAGAGAGCCGCCCCTCCCCCGCAGAAGGGGGCGCCGCCTCCGGAGCCCGTGGCCTTGGCGGCTGGGCCTGTGCGGTGGCCGGCTGAGATGCTCGGGTGACACTGGAAGGGGAAGAGGTGGGTGACAGTGTCAGACCAGCGGCCCACCACAGCCACCTGCAGGAACACGGAGAACGTGGACGGGAGACGGTGAAGACACGCCTGTGCCCGGCCACCCCCCCGCCCGGAAGGTCACTTCAGGCCCACAAGCTCAGGGTGGGGTGCGGGCTGCTCAGCATGTCCCGTCCTGGAAGAGGCATCACAGGCTGCAGATGTGCCCACTTCCCGGGAAGAGGGAAAGGCCATGCGGCCTCCCGCCTGCCCTGGGCCCTCCGGGAGCCCCGGCCGCTCGCACCCACCACGCCCTCCAGGACTCATGGAGAACTCCAGGCTTTGGTTCAAATGCCCCTGAGCTTGCTTTGGCCAGTGCCCAGCTGGCACAGACACGGGCTTGTCCCCTGCCCCCAGCGGGAGGAGGCCAGCGTAGCAACAAGGCCTCTGGGCCCCACACCGAGCCGAGGGCAAGGGCTGAGTCCCGAGTACTGTGAGGCGGTCGCACGAAGGGGGCCCAGGCAAGGCCCCTCGGGCCAGACAGACCAGGACCTACATCACATGGGCTGGCGTGGCTTCCCTTCCACATGGACATTGGACCCAGGCCGTGCGCTGTGCCCAGTGCATCCTGCCTGAGTGCCCCTGCCGCATGCTGTCCAGCAGGGCGTCCATGCTCAGCTGCTCCGACCACGGGCCTGTGTGCTGGGGCCCATGCTCTCCAGTGCTGCTCCTCATCTGCATCCCGGGCCCACAGCCAGGACACAGCCAGGCTGAGGCCCAGAGAAGCCCCGGACATGTCTGCAGTGGCCTGCTCCGCCGGGTCCCGGGTCTGGGAGCATCTCCCAGGTGCTCTGAGAGCAGGTGGGAGTGACACCTGCTTCCCCATCACCTTGACAACAACCACAGCCCCACCCGTGGGGGTGACGTCTGCTGCACCGTCCTCCAGTGAGTGCGTGCAGACACGGCCCCCAGGCCCCCACCTGTCCACCGTCCCAGGGGCCCACACGGGAGACAGGTGGCCGGCCGAGGCTTGCGGCCAGCAGTCACATGTCCTCGTCCTCCTGGCTGCCTCAAAGGGCCTTGGCGCTGACGGGGTGCACCGTGTGGGGGGCGGGCTTCGGGGGGTGGCGGGAGAAGGCATAGGCCTGCGCCAGGATGGCCAGGTCCACCAGCACCTGCAGCAGGCCACACACGGAGAACTGCAGGGGGGCGCCGTTCAGCAGGAAGTACGCCGTCTTGAAGGTGTCACCACTCGTCCACATGAGCACCATCTTGATGCTGTGGAGACACAAGCCAGGGTCAGGGGTCACCCGGCCCAGCCCCCCCCCCCCCCCCCGTGCAGCACAAGGTCAGGAGGACCCTCAGCTGGAGGACCCTCGGCCTCCCAGGGGCTGGGCTGGCCCTGGGCAGCCCCACAACCTCGCAGAGGTCCATCCTTCCTGGCTGCCGGCGCCTGGTGTGGGCCCCTTGGGAGATGGGGGAATGACGACCACCTCCTGCTCCAGGGGCCAGCCTGGCAGGAACAGCAGCCGCCCAAGAACTTGGGAGGAGTGGCCCTCGGCCATGGGGACCCACAGGACTGGCATCGGAGGTCGTGGCTCCGGCCTGGCTGTGCCCTGTGAGCTGCAGGAGGCGCCTGGCTGGGAGGGGTGGCCCTCACACCCTCTGCTCTTCTGCCCCAGCCCCTGGGGCCCCAGCCTGCACCCAGCCCACAGCTGCAGCAGGAAGTACATGCAATGATCCCCAGTTCCAGTGCCAGACACCCCGAGAGGGACATGCACAGTGCCCACCCAGCCCGCCTTCACCTCTGCTCTGTCCACACGGAAATCCGTGGACAGGAACACAGCACCCAGTCCCCACCGTGAACCATTATTACAGAAACACGCCCCCTTCGCGCCCCGAGACACTAAACGCACTTCGCCATCTGCAGGTGTGGGACCGCTGCCCCCACAGGTGACGCTGTTTATGGGAGGTGCGTCTGGAAACAAGACTCGTCTGCATTTCTCTCTCCTCAGGCCTCCAGCTGACTCTGGCTCGTAACTCCTTTCCCGAAGTGGGGCTCACACTGGGGTCCCTCGGACGCTGGGGCACCGAGGCGGTGGGGCGGGGAGCTCGTCCCAGCAACAGAACAGGTGCTGGGCTCTCAGCTCCCCTGAGCCCTGGTCAGACAGTCAGGGGCCACAGCAGGGCATGCTGTGCCCTGAGCCAGAGTGGACAGGTGCAGCGTGGGGCCTAGTTTGCTCCCCAACTGGAACCGAGGCTCCCCTGACGAAGGCAGCCCCCCCCACATGCACGCCACGCGCTGCCCTGAAACGAGACAAGGTGGGCTGTGGCTCCCTCTGCACAGGGGAGGAAGTGAGGCACGGACAGGGTTAGTGACGCACCCCAGGGCGCACGGGCTGGTGCCTCTCCAGACACAGGAGGGACGGACGGCAGAGCACAAAGCTGACCGGGGTCCTTGGACACCTGTCGCTGTCCTGGGGCCGCCTGCCTGGTGCTGGGCGGTGCGCTGGGCCCTGAGCGCACAGGTGCACGACTCACCCCTCGGGGGCAGACGTGCGGTCATCGTGGAGCTGGGCTCTGCCTGACGCACAGGGACATTTTTAGCTGCCCAGACGCCTCACCTGGCCTCGGCTCTCAGTCAGCTACCGCATGGGGACAGGAACCCAACAGCCTGTTGAGGCCCCAGGACCAGCTGCCTGAGCAAGGGCTGGGGGAGGACAGGGCACAGCAGCCAGCCAAGTATTCATGACCCCTGCTGGGGTCCCCCAGGATCTGTTCAACAGGGGGACTTTCAACAAGCCATGAATAAGCTCTTTCTGATGTGGGCGTCCGTCACCCGTACCCTCCATGGCGGTGTGGGTGGGCGGGTGAGCCTCAGAGGCTCTGCTGTCACTACTCAGAGTGCCGGGGACGTCCTAGCAGACATGGGTCCAGCACTTGGCCACTGCGAGTGGCTAGGTCTGGCCTCGTCTTGGGGGTGGGAGTCCCACCCAAGGCAGCCCCCGTGAGGGAGGACATTCAGCCAGCTCAGGAAGCCCACCCCGAGCACAGAGAACGCTGCCCGTGGGACCAGTCTGAGTGGGAGGGGACTGTCGCCTCCCAGGCCCCAGGCTGCGTTCTCCCAGCTCAGGCTGGTGACCTGGGCTGGACTCCCTCTTCTGGTTCCGCTCATGCCATTCCCAAGTCCAGCTGCTGGTCCGGCACCCGCCTCCCCCTCCCCCACCCACCCCGCCCTGTAACCCAGCTCCCATGACCTCATTGTTGGCTCCAGCCTTTTGCCTCCCCCACTGGGCTGCCGGATCCTTGTTCCTGAAATACCGCCCCTCGTCCACAGCCTGCCCCGCAGCCAGGAAGGCCCCTGCAGACCAGTGCCAGGGGCGAGTCCAGACGCCTGCACCTGCCCCAGTGTCCCCACCACGGCCCGCAGCTCATGGCCACCTCACAGGGCCAGGCCTTCCCCTCCTTCCCACCCACCAAGAACCCCCGTAATTGAAAGTCCGCCCCATACACGTCGCAAAGGAGTCTTTGTGACCCTGGGTTAGACCATGGGTTCTTGGGTATGACACCAAAAGCATAATAATAATTTTTTTAAAAACCTATTTGACTGCATCATAATCAAAACCTGTGCTGCAAAGGAAAACATCAAGAGAGTGCAAGGACAGTCTTCAGAACGGGAGAAATGTCTGCGCATCATATCATATCTGACAAGGTTCTAGCGTCCAGGAAGTCTAAGGAACTCTACAACTCAATGACAGAAAGACAAAGAGCCAACTGTGAAATAGGCAAAGGCTCTGACAGAATAATCACGTGAGAAGGCTCAACGTCCTGCCTCATTAGGGAAATGCGAATGAAAAATGCCGCACCACCATGAGCCCACACACGAGGGAACGGAAGCATCGGATGGGAGCGGGTGGAGATCAGAGCCCCACCCAGCGGTGGGGACGGCAGACGGCGCAGCCACATGGAAATGGGCTGGAAGCTCCCCGAGTGACCGCTACCCGGAGGTACCACGTGACCCAGCAGTTCTGCTCCCAGCTGTAGCCCAGAGGAAGAATCATCTGTCCACACAGAACGTGGACACGAGTGTTCACAGCGGCATCACTCACAACAGTCAACAAGCGGACACAGCCCGGGAGCGCATCCCTGGAGATGGACAGACAGCGCCGCCCGTCCACACAGTGGACGATCAGCCAGAAGGGAAGCAGCACTGGAACACCGCACGGGGGCGTCGTGGTGCAGAGGGGGGACACCGACACACAGACCCAGCGCCACGTGATTCTGATCACACGAGTGTCCGGAGCGGACAGACCCACACAGATCAGGGGGCCGAGGCCCAGGGCAGGGGTCTGGGAGCAAGGCTTGATTCCTAACCGGGACAGGATTTCTTTTTGGGGTGATGAAAATCTCCTCGGATTAGACTGGTGATGGTACGCACCTCTGTGAAGATACTGAAACCCCCTGAAGTGTCACTGGAAACGGGTGACGGTGTGGTGACTGCACCTCAGTCAAGTTCTGTGCTTCGTTTTGTTTTAAATCCTCACCCGAGGACACTTTTCATTTATCTTCAGATAGAGTGGGAGTGGGGGAGAGAGAGATTGACAGGAGAGATACTTCGACTGGTTGCCTCCCACACAACCCTGACCAGGGCCAGGGACCAAATCATAACCGAGGTACGTGCCCTTGACCGGAATTGAACCCGCGACTCTTGGGTCTGCAGGCCGACGCTGCAACCACTGAGCCAAACCAGCCAGGGCAATAAAGTTGTTTTTTAAAGAGTTCCAGGGCTTTTGTTGAACTCTGATTGTTCCAGCCCTCCTCTTTATGGGGCTGCTGACTGTGTGTGTGTGTGTGTGTGTGTGTGTGTGCGCGCGCACGTACACACACGCATTAACCACACGTGTGGAGAGCGCCCCCTACTCAGTTACCTGGCCTGTTATGTGTCAGGGCATAAAGACAGACGTCTGGGGGCAGAGCGGTGAGGCAGGCAGGGCCCCGCTGGGAGACCTGCTCCGTGTCCCAAGCAGCCAGCACTCCAAGAGGCTGGCTCCGGGGTTCAAGGGCAATGCCAAGCTAGACCAGGTGAGCCGGTTCCCAGACGTGCTTTCAGGCACAGACGCCACGTGTCGGGCTGGGACCGGCCGGGTGGCTGCTGTCCACCCTGCATTCGAATTCTGCCCACCGCTGTCGCAGGGGCGGCCGGCCCTCCCATCCCCGTGGCACCGTGGCTGTGCTGGGTGCTCCACTCACCACACCAGCAGCCTCCCGAGCTCTGCCACCCACCCAGGGCTGCAGGGGGCACCGGCACTCTGCTCGGCCCCTCCGAGTGCGTCCTGCACTCCCAGTGCTCCCCACCCTCCCTGTGCTGCTCTGCTGTGGCCTCCTCTGCCCTGTTCACCACCAGGCCCTCCCATCATGACATGTGGGGGAACAGTCTTAAATCTACAAAACATGGAGCAAGGAGGAGGCAACCATCCCTGCCTTTCAGAGTTTCCTGTGTTAATTGGTGAAGTTACTTCAAAAGTGTCACCACTGGCCTGGCTCAGTGGATGGAGCCCTGTCCCAGGTACTGAGAGGTCCCGGTTCGATTCCTGGTCAGGGCACAAGCCCGGGTTGTGGGCTCAATCCCAGTGCGGGGCGTGCAGGAGGCAGCCGATCAATGTTTCTCTCTCCCATCGATGTTTCTGTCTCTCTTTCCCTTCCTCTCTCTCTGGAAAATCAATAAAAACATTTTTTTTAAAGCTTCATCACTTTATTACTGGTTCAGAAGCAACAACTGCTTAATATTTTTTAAAGGGAAATCATTCAAAATATCGCTAGCAGTTGCTCCAAGGCAGAATAAAAGCATGTGTGCATGTGCCCACACCTGTGTGTACATGTGTGTGCACAAGTGATTGCCTGTGTGTGCACACTGGTATGTGCCGAGTGTATGTGTGCGTGGGTGTGGGTGCCCAGTGGGCGTGTGGATGCGTGAGCTCACGCGTCCAGCGAGGGGCTCTGCCCGGAGGCTCATGCAGCCCGTCAACTTAAGCAGGTACCACGAGTCCCTGCCATCCTGCACCCCTAGCGTCTTCCCTCTGGCGTGGACTTGAGGCCGAGTGTCCGAAAGCAGGTCCCAGGTGGCATTTGCATTTCCCATGGATCCGGTGCTGGTGCGTTCTCAGAAAGAGAGAGAAAACCTCATGCTGCCATTTCTCAGACTCACATCACCTGCCCTTGATCTGTGTGTGTGTACAAGGGCTTGCATGTGTGTGCACATGTTAAATGCGTGCTTTCGAACTGTCACTGTTCACCAGGAAGCACAGGGACACTCGGGTACCCGTGTAGGATCACGCAGTTGGTTTACTGACCTCTGACTGCCAAGCTGCTCTGGGTGCTGGGGACACCGCTGAGCAAGAGAGGAGGCCCCCTGGGGGGGAGACAGAATGGCCGTGGACAGTGGCGAGGAGGCGGGATGGAGCAGAGACCTGAATGCTCCAGGCAGAAGAACATGCAAAGGCCCTGGGGTGCACATGAGCTCAGTGAGGAGAAGAATAACGAAAACGGGCAAAACCACTTCCCCTGTCAAGAAGAGAAGCAGGGCTGGTTTCTTATGCATGTGTTTAAAACGTAATCCATTACTAGATGGAAACTCCTTTAAAGTTTCTCTTACAAAGACTTCTTTGAAATGCATACATTTCTGTAGGAAACAAAACTGTGACAGGCTCCACCAGGCACCTCCCTCTGAACACATATCCAGCCTGTGCTCACCCTCTAAGAAAAAGGATGTTTTCTTTACATTTTAATATTTTTTATTGATTTTTTTAAAAAAGAGAGGAAGGGAGAGAGAGATAGAAACATCAATGTGAGATAGAAACATCAATCAGCCGCCTCCTGCACGCCCCCTACTGGGGATCAAGCCCACAACCCGGGCATGTGCCCTGACCGGGAATCGAACTGGGGCCTCTCAGTCCATGGGACGATGCTCAGTCCATGGGACGACACTCAAGCCACTGAGCCACACCGGCCGGGCAAAGGATGTTTTATTTAAACAAATGCAGAGAAAGGACTGTCACCTCCCATGTTAACTCTGGCATGCTCAATCTCCAGGACAGGCAATGGGACACCCTACTCAAAACAGGAAAACTGACTCCTCTCGAACCAGCAAGCCCTCCCTGCACCCCAGGATCCCAGCCACCTCCCTCCACCTCCACAACCCTGACCTCACCTCTCCATCAGCCACGGTGGGTGGCACTGCCAGGCCCCACCCACGCAAAGGGCAGGACCACAGGTCGAGCTCAAGGCCCTGGCCACCCCCAGTGGCCTGGCCCTGCAGACAGGCCCACACACGCCCTGGCCGAGTCCCTCCACGTGGCGACTACCAGGTGTCCTGTGGCTCGTTTGTTATCTTTGTTTTGTTTTGTTAATCCTCACCCGAGGATATTTTTGCATTGATTTTTAGAGAGAGTGGAAGGGAGGGAGAGTGAGAGAGAGAGAGAGAAACATTGATCTGAGAAAGACACATCCATTGGTTGCTTCCCACACAACCCTGACTGGGGCTGGATCGAACCTGCAACCCAAGTACGTGCCCTTGACCAGGAATCGATGCTCTGCCCGCTGAGCCAAACCGGCCAGGGCTGCTGTGGCTCGTGTGCAACAGGAACCACCCCTGACTGAGCACGTGTCCCATGGAGCCCTTCTCCACGCGGTGACCTGTGCAGTGACTGCCTCCAGGATGGCCAGGGTCTTGACGGGACCTTGTACTGGAGTGGACGGAATCAGTGACTCAGTCCCTGACAGACTGGCTTCCCCTCCCTGGACATGGGACCCTGCTCATGACCGTTCCCCAGCTGCTCTCCTGCTCTCCAAAGGTGAGGTGGAGAGTCTGCTATTTCACTCCTTCACTTGTTCACTCAGTATTTCCTGGGCTGCTGTCGTTTTCCAAACACTTCATCAGACGGGAGGGAGAGAGATCAGTGGGACACAGTCCTGCCTTCAAGGACTTCAGTCAGAGCTAAAATGCCAGTGCATCCGGGCGAGGGCCCTTCTGGAGGGTGTGGAGACAGTGGTCAGCAATGAATAAGAAGAAGATTAAAGGCCAGCCTGCGCCCTGACCGATTGGCCCAGTGGTTAGAGCATCAGCCCACAGACCGAAGGGTCACAGGTTCGATTCTCGGTCAAGGGCACGTACCTGGGTTGCAGGTTCAACCCCCAGCCTCGGCTGGGGTCCTGCAGGAGGCAACAGATCGATGTGTCTCTCTGGCATCGATGCTTCTCTCGTTCTCTCTCTGTCTCTGTCTCTCTCCCTCCCTCCCTCCCTCCCCCACTTCCACTCTCTCTAAAAATCAATGGAAAAATATCCTCGGGTGAGGATTAATAAAACAAAAAAAGGCCAGCCTGAGAGACAGCTGCAGGTGTGTCTTCTGCATCGAAGATGAGAGTATGTGCACAGGAACAAAGGCTCAGTTAAAAGCAGGGAGACAGCCTTCAGCTTCCTGGGAGACACCGCCTTCCTCCCACAAAGCCCTGGACATTAAACCTGAACACACAAGACTCTCAAAGGTGGACAGAAGACAGACTGGCTAGGACCTCGGGATCCAGGGAACAACACACTGGACAACACAGTGGAATGTTTTCTGCCCCATGAATCCCAGACTCGAAGCTAAAGAAGCCAGCAACCTAGAAATGCTAACAGTCACAGACCAAAAAGCCCCCAAACCAGGCGGCTCTCTCCAGCCAAGGGACCAGGAGGAGGGCAGCCCAGCAGGAGAGGCGACTCTCAGAGGACAGCTGCTTTACTGAGACGGCACCGACCACGCTGCGGCCCTGCCACCCGCCACGCAGAGGCAAGTGGGGCGCGAGCTCCCCGGCCAGGCACCCACCCCTCTGCCAGGAGGGCCAGAGAGCAGCTGAAACAGGGGTCTGAATAAGAGCCAGGCCAGAGGGCACGGGAATGTCTGGGCTCCCACTGAAAACCACCCGTCACACCAAGAACCAGGAAAACGCCAAACAGGTAACAGATGTTAGAACCAAAGATTCTAAGCAGCCAGGTGAAATTGCTTCAATGAGCAATTATGAATATGCTTGAAACAAATAAAATATATGAGTGGAGGAAATGGTTAAGAAGAGGATATTATCAATGGTGGAGGACAAAGAGAAAAAGGGGTAAAATTAGGACACAGTAGATTGTGGTAAGTTATGTACATATAATGTAATACTTAGACAAATCGCTAAAAGAACTATACAAAGAGATACAGACTCAAAATACTATAGTTAAATAAAATGAATTCTAAAAAAGTTAAAGTAGCCCTGGCCGGTTTTGCTCAGTGGTTAGAGCGTCGGCCTGCGGTCCAGAGAGACCTGGGTTTGGTGGGTCATGTGGGAGGCAGCCACTCGATGTGTCCCTTTCAAGTCAATATTTCTCTCTCTCTCTCTCTCTCTCTCTCTTCCTCTCTCTCCGTCCCACTCCATCTGAACAAAAAAGGAAAAATGTCCTTGGGTGAGGATAAAAAAAAAAAAGTTAAAGTAACCCACAGAAAGTCAGAAAAAGAAAACAGAACAAGAAACAGTACAGAAAGCAAAAAATAACGTGGCAGATGTAGGCCCTAACATATTAATAATTTTAATAAATGTAAACAGTATAAACATATCGATTAAAAGACTGAGATTGGTAAAGTAGATTTCAAACCGTGACCCAACTATGCTATCTACAAGGAACTCACTTCCAATACAACAGTATAGGCAGGTTGAAACTAAAATAATAAAAAAGATATATTATGCAAATATTAATCCAAGAAAGCAGCAATGGCGATATTAATGTCAGATAAAGCCTATTTCAGAGCAAAGAACATCACCAGAGACAGAGAGGGGCTGATCTAACGGTAAAAGGGCCGATGCACCATGGAGACGCTGGGATTCCAGATGTGTGCTCACCAAACGGCAAAGCTGCCAACAGGTGAACCTAAAACTAGAAACAGACACATCCACAACTATAGCTGCAGACGTCAACATCCCTCTCTCAACGACGGACAGAAAACGTGGGCAGGAAATCAAAACTTAACAACATCCACACAAAGAGTCTAATAGATTGTAAAGAACATTTCTCAACGACAGCACAGTACAGTCTTTTAAGTACCCACGGAACACACCCCGAACAGACCATGTTCTAAGCTGTAAGACAAATTTCAACAAATTTAAGAGAATTACAATCGTACAGAGTGTGTTCTCTAAACATAATGGATTCAAATTAGAAATAAATAATGGAAAGACAAAAATACCTCTAAACACATGGGAATCACACAACACACTTCCAAATCACCCACAGGTCACAGGGAAAGTCTTAAAATAAACACTGCCCAGTTATGAATGAAAATGAAAATAAAACATCAAGATGTGTGAGACACAGCTACAGCAGCACTGAGAGGACATTTATAGCATCAAATGCTTACATTGGGAAATAGAAAAAGTCTTATCTTAATAATTTAAAGAACGATAAGAGCAAATATTCATAAAATGTGAAACAAAACAACAAAACAAAGAGCTAATTCTTTGAAAAGATCAATAAAATTGACAAACTTCTAGAAAGAGAAAAGATATACAGGGTGGGCAGAAGTAGGTTTATAAATTATACAAATTAATAATACGATAATTAATCAATAATAATACAAGAATACACTCTGTTTCACATACTCACAACTGTAAACCTATTTTTCCCAACGCCTGTGAATCCCCAGTAATGGAACAGGGGACAGCCCTGCAAACAGCCAAAAGACAGGAAGGGAGTACTATGAGCAACTCTACACATTTACATTTGACAACACAGATTAAATGTACCAATTCCTCAAAAAGCCCAAACTACCACAGATCACCCAATATGAAATAGATAATTTGAATAACCCTATAACTATGAAAGAGATTGAATCCATAATTTAAATCCTCCCCCCCAAAAATATACAGGTTCTGATGGCTTAACTGGAGAATTCTAGTAAATGCTTAAAAAGAGTAAACACCAATTCTACACTATTTCTTCCAGAAAAAGAAGACTTGCCAATTCATTTTATGAAAATAGTGTTACCTTAATACCAGAGCCAAAAAAGTATCCAAAAGAAAAAGAAAAAGAAAAAGAAAACTACAGACCAATATCTCTCATGAATACAGACACAAAAATCTTTGAAGTATGAGCAGGTGGAATTCAGCGATTTATTTCGTGTGTTTGTTTGTGCGTCAGAACTAAGCGAGCTGTATTCCGGGAATGCAAGGCTAGGTCATTTTTTGAACCATCAATGTCCTTACTATTGGCTGAAGAAGAAAACTCACATGATCGTATCAATCAAGGAAGAAAACGCATTTGACAAAGTTCAGCACTCATTTAATATAAAAACTTTCAGAAAAATGAATCGAGAACTTTTGACACTTAACATCACACCTAAGGGTGAAACACCGGATCCTTTCTCCTCCTGATGAGTGAACCACCTCACCCACTACCACTGCTCGTGTTAACACAGTGCCAGATGTTCCAGTTAGTGCAATAAGGCAAGAAAAGGAAATAAAAGGTACGTGGATCAGAAAGGAAGACATAAAACTGTCCCTATGTACACATAATTGTTTACACAGAAAATCCAGGATCTACAAGAAAACTCCTAAAAATAATGAGTTCAGCCCTGGCCAGTGGCTCAGTTGGTTGGAGCATCACCCCATACACCAAGGGGTTGTGGGTTTGATTCCCAGTCAGGGTGCAGATAGGAGGCAACCAATTTGATGTTTCTGTCTCACTTTAATGTGTTTCCTCTCTCTCTCTCCTTCTCCCCCTTCCTCTCTCTCCAAAATCAAGACGCATGTCCTCGGGTGAGAATTAAAATAAATAAATAAAATAATGAGTTCAGCAAGGTGACTGGATACAAGATAAACATACTAATTAATTGTATTTCTATAAAGTAGCAAACAAATGAAGAATGACATTTAAAATGCAACACCAAATACGACTGCTCAAAAGCAAATGAAATCCTTTGGTGTTAATTTAACACGACCTGCTCTGGACCCATCCTGAGAGCGCTTCTCACGGCACCCCCCCCCCCAGCTACGCACCCTGCCCCACAAGCAGAGCCTCCGCCCCCTGTCCGCACCCCGCACCTCCCTCCCCCTGACGCTTCGCTCAGCAGCCAGAAGGAGCAGCTCTCCGACCCGCGACCTGCCGTCTGCTCACGGGAGGGTCTCAGCGTCTCCCTGCCCGTCACACACAAGCGCGGTGCTCACACAGCAAGAGGTCCGTAGACCGACGTGTCTCAACCTAAACTGCTCTCTAACTGGCTGTTTTACCAACGTAATTAAAAACGAAGCAGCCAGATTTCCACTCATTTGACTTTTACCGAGTGTCTGTGTGCTCGTGCCGACGTGGACAGCAATGGACATGGCCCACCCACCTCATGCCCTCCGTGGACTGGCAGCGGTGGTTGCGGCACAGCTGCGGCACACCCAGCATGGCCTCGGTCAGCACGGCCAGGAAGCCCAGGGTCTCCACGAACAGGGCCGAGTCGATGGACAGGTATGTGACGTAGCCTGCGACGCCCGTGAAGGCCAGGACACACTGCAGGTAGTCCCCAAAGCTGCTCCAGTGCCAGAAGTGGCGCGGGTCGAAGTCTAGGGTGACAGGAGAGACGAGACGCGAGCTAGTCAGGTCAAGGTCGGTGGGAGGAGGGACGTGAGCTGGGTGAGGAGGTCAAGGTCGGTGGGAGGAGGGACGTGAGCTGGGTGAGGAGGTCAAGGTCAGTGGGAGGAGGGACGTGAGCTGGGTGAGGAGGTCAAGGTCAGTGGGAGGAGGGACGTGAGCTGGGTGAGGAGGTCAAGGTCGTGGGAGGAGAGGGACGTGAGCTGTGAGGCTCCAACTGTTCTCAACCAAGGAACTCCTGGGAAGATGTCATTCAGACATTGACTCAGCATAGAGGATGCTAATCCTGTAACTCACCCTAAAACAGCACTGACAATCGGCACAGTGCAGGGTCATCCCAGGGCCCCTGGAATCTCCTTGCCGGGTTAGAATACCCCCTCCTCCCTCCACAGCGCTAGGTCAATCAGAGTCTCCATTTCTTTTTTTTTTTTTTTAATCGTCACCTGAGGATATTTTTTCCTATTTATCTTCAGACAGAGTGGGAGGGGGAGGGAGGGGAAGAGAGGGAGGGAGAGAGAGCAACATTGATGTGAGAGGGACACATCGACCAGTTGCCTCCCACACGACCCTGACCAGGGACAAACTGCAACCGAGGTACGTGCCCTTGGCCGGAATCAAACCCACAACTCATTGGTCCGTGGGCCGACGCTCTACCGCTGAGCCAAACCAGCCAGGGCCATTTCTTTAGATGTAAAAGAGGAATAATGTTACCGAGCAGTCTGGGTTGTTTTGATGATTAAATAAGTTAATCTTATGAATCCCACAAAGTACACAGCCCATAATAAAGGCCCAATAAAGGTATAAAATTATTATCGCTACATCCTGACTTGATAGAATATTACTGTTTGTTCAACAAATGTGTCCTGCGGAAACCAAATTTGTAAGAACTCACAGAAATCAGCAAAGTACATGAAGTTCGTGGGCTTTGGCGGGTCCTGGGGACAGAGGCGGCTACAGGACCGTCAGGGAAATGAGGGGGCGCAATGCGCCCAAGCCTGCCCGCCCTTTGATTTGCAGAGTTGGGAGCCAGGGCACTTCGCCAGGAAAAGGCCCAGCCAGGGCAACGGCTGTGGGCGAGGGTATGTGGTGCCAGGCCTGGCCTTCTGGGAAGTGTTGGAACAGGGGCATGTAAGCTGCACACATAACCCTGTCCTCCCAGCCCCCAGATCTGAGTCCCCCAAGGGCTCCATGCCCTCATCCCATGTGAGAACCCTGCTGGGCTTCTGAGCTAGAGAGGAGGGGGGGAGGCGGAGGATGGACATGGTCTGCAGGTCAGAGGTCACACCAGAGCATGGCGGGGTGTGAGCCAGGCAGGCGTCATGGAAATGCCCCAGCTGCAGCACGAGGGCCTCCTGAGTGAGCTGGGGGAGCTGGGGACACAGAACTGGGGGCGAGAACAGAGGTACCGCAGACAGGTCTGGGTGAGGTCCTGCCTCAGTGCCCGCTGAGTGGAGAGAATGTGGTCAGAGCTGAGAACTCGGGCAGTATGCTCCAAGGTGGATGAACTTTGAGGACGTCATGCTGAGCAGAATAAACCACACACACACACACACACACACACACACACACACGTGTGACTCCACTTAGATGAGAGACTTGGAGCCACCAACATCATGCAGAGAGAAAGGGGACAGTGGGTGCCAGGGGTGCCAACACAGCTGGACCAATGTGGGCGAGGACCTCAGTGCCAAGGGACTGGGGGCAGCTTCTCGGCAGGACCACCCAGGTCCTCCCTGCTGGTACTAAGAAAGCCAAGGCCACCGATCTGTTCCCCAGAAAAAGACCTATTTCCCACCAGCCCATGCCAATCACAACAGTGGACCCGTCCGTAAACTCGTGGGTCATGCTCGGACCCGGTCTCTACTGGTGGGAAAGTGGGTGTAACACCTCAGAGCAAGGCCAATGGGCGGCACAGTGCCCCGAGGCTACAAGATCTGCAGGTCTTCAACACAGGCTTGGGCCGAAGAAGGACGAGTGTGGGGCCCCCGGATCCGGCCACTCGGACTCTAGTGGGGGCGCTCCCGTCTCCTTCGCCATCTGGGCCCCATGCTGACGCACCGCCTCAGGCAGCTGCTTCCAAGCCCTTCAGCAAATCATCCACACGAGCCGCCAGAACCCACAGCACTGAAGGTTAAAAATAAGCTTCGGACGCCAGGCTCCCACACGGCGTCCGCCTGACAGGTCCCCTCCTGCAGACGAGCAGCACTCGCAGGACAGACGGACCCAAGAAGCCAGAAAACAAACAGAGGCCTCCCCAGGAGGTTTAGCGTCTAAAGCAATCCAAGTTTGCTCCCACCGTCCCACAAATGCAGCCCCACACAGTCTCGCCGGCAGAGGAGATGGGCACAGTGCCACCGGGGGTGGGGGGGGCATCGTGGTTTCGGCTTCCAAAGCAAAGTCCCTGAGCTCCACACATCTGCCTTCATAGGGTAGCCATTTGCCAAAAAATTCACGAAATTAAGTCCGTGAAAGCAAAGGGATCTGTGTTTACACATAAAACTCACAAAAATTAATTTCGTGTAATTGAACTAACTTGTGGCAGAAAATACAGCCTCATAGATACATTTCCAAAGGCTTCCTTCTGGGAGAAGGGACTCTGTGCAGACGGAGGGACCCTAGCCCCTCTCAAACAGCACCACCTGGCCGAACGACAGGCGGGCCCCAGGGCGGCAGAGCCCCAAGGGGGTACAGGAACCGGAGCAGGGTGATGCCACAGCCCTGACGGCCAGCCCCTCGTGGGCACAAGCCCGGGGCCAGCACTGGGCCAGCCGTGTACAACCAGCCTCTCACCCTCCCAGGCCCATGGCATTGGGATACCCCTTTAACAGAAGGAGATTGGGGGCCTCGAGGTCAGGCAATAGGTCCCCCACCCCCCAGGGTGTCATCTGGGACCATCACTGACCACCTCTCTAAATGGACAGAGAGGCCGCGTGGCGGGCTGGCCGTGCCTGAGGCCCCTGGGGCTGAGACCCAGGACGGGGTGGGAAAGGAGGCACATCGGGGCTATCCCTTCCTGAGCCCGTCTGCCTCTCTGGCTGGGCCCCAGGTGTCTCTCCCTGCATCTGGCAGGCACATCTACAGGTGCACGGCCCCCTTCCAGAGGCTCCTGTGTCAGCACCTGGAACCCCGACAATCCAAATGTGGGGACACTGAGGCACAGCCACCAGCCAGAGGGATGAACAGTGTTTGAACCCGGACCCTGCTCCAGAGGATGGTGCCCCCGCCCAGCGGTGTGACCGAGACGAGGATCAACCTCCCTGGGCCCCAGCATGGCAGCACCCGCCCTGCCCCGGGCCCTGTGGAGGCTCTGCTGTGACACAACTCAGAGGTCGGCACCCCCACAGAGCGCTCCACAGCAGTCCTCCCCCACACGCCGGCCTCCCTGAGGCGGGACGCACAGACAAGTGCTGGCCCCGGCATGGTGTGACCCTGCAGACCGAGGGGGACCCGGACACTGTGAGAGAGGCGGCCCCCCAGAACCGCAGCTGCGTGCCAGTGCTGGCGGACCAAAGGCCAGCACGTCTCAGCCGGACGTGTGCCACCAGCTGACAAGTGACAGGGCCCCGATGGTCCACGGCTGGAGCAGAAGACAACCCCGTCCAGCAGGAGCTCCTGGCCGCACAGGTGATTCCTGGGCTCATCCTCTCAGGACTCCAGGGGACACCCTACCCATGACACGGGTTATGCAACCGCTGGGCCCCAGATCAGCAGCCCACCAGCACCCCCGTGTGGCCGGTCCCTGTCAGTGCAGGCCAAGCCTTTCCAGCTCCCAGAGCCGCAAGAGAAGGATGCCTCCGCGGTCCCACCAACCCCCCACCCCCAGTCACAGACAGAGGGGCAGCTTGTGGTGGCCATTGCCACGATGAAGACCCACAGAGAGAGTGGTGTGGACCCCGTGGCGGCCACTCTCCTCTCACAGCAGCTGCCTGTGGGCCCGGAGCTCCTGTCCCGGAAACGAGGGGGACGCTGTGGACGCTGAGGGCTGCTCTCAGGCCATCCAGGAGGGCTCGCACCCCAGGGTCCACAGCAAAGAGCTGCCTCTCGGGATCGGGACCAAAACTTAGGGCAGGACAGCCAGTAACCACATGGCCAGCAGCTCTCTCTGAATCAGGGTCACACCCAAGGGAGGAGCAGAGGAACAGGTTCCAAGAGGCCCCCCGTAACCCAGGGGGACCTCGTGCTGCCACACTCCACCTGGGCCACGAGATAAGAGGGCGGAGGGCTGTGCCAGAGCGTGAGCCGGCCCGCCTCCCGGACCCGGCTCTCATCTGAGCCTGGGATGCGGAGAAGCTCACTACGAACGCCCGTCAGCCCTGAGTGCCTGGACCCAGCAGAGGCCGGCCCAGCTCCCGGGCACCTGGGGCTCCCACACCCCCCCTGGACCCACACATGCACCTGCCACAAGGCACCCATGGGAGCTAACTCCAGACCCTGATTAAAAAAAAAAAAAAAAAAATGGGGCATTCCAGGTGGTAAGATGTGAGCAGCAAAAAATAATCCAAGTCCATTTCCTGGGGGATCTGAGCAGAATGCACGGGAAAGGAGGGAACTGGAAGGGCCGGAGTGACTGGGGAAGGGAAGGAGCCCAAGGTGACTGAGGAGGAAGGAACATCGGACCCGCAGGTCAGGGCCCAGCGATGCCCGGGACTGCAGATCGAGAACACTCACACCTTCCCGGCAGACAGCAACAGCAAGGGACCCCCATTCCCTTCCATATGTCCAGACCCACAGGGACAGACAGGTGAGCCCCCGATGGGCAGTTTGTGACCACAGCAAGAGGACACCAAGGGTCTTGGCAAAGGGCCACCACAGCTGTGGAAATGAATGAAACCGAGAAAAGGCCAGGCTGGTCTAGACAGGGTCTCCCACGGTCAGGACCCTGGAAACTCGAAAAATCACCTTCCAAAGCAACAGCCCGGGAGAGTCTCCCCGTCAGGAACTAAGGAAAAAACACGTGTGCCCAAACCTGACCCGCGCCACCGGCCTCCCGCTCAAGGCTCAGCTTGCAGGGCGCTGACCTGCTCAGGGCACTGACCCCTGAGCAAGGCCGCTGGGCACACGTGCTCTGAGTTAGGACACACCCCTGACCTCGAAGGCTCGATGGGAAAAAGAACGGAAAATAGCCTGCTAATAATTGGTATGGTGGTTACACAATCACGTGAAGGCGTTTTGCTGAAAAGCAGACTGACAGCACCTTCACCCATTTCTTTTCACTTCCCTCACGTGCGACCAGGAAACCACGCACACGGCTGGCGCTCCGGCTGGCGCTGCATTTCCACCGGGCAGGCTGCGCGTTACCGAGGCGCCGCCAGCCCGGCCGGAGCTCTGACCAATCATCTGGAATTCAAGGGCTGTGAACGCGCCCCACCACCTGCTGCCCTGGGGACCCTGGTGAGAGCCCCGGTGTCCCCCAGGCTCAGGCAGATGCACAGAGACGTGGGAGCCTCACTCCCGGGGGAGCCACGCCGCACGGCAGGCTGGTGGCCCTGCCTGTCTCCTCATCCTGTGTGCAGCCCCGGGTCCCACACTGCCTTAGTCTCCTCATCCACAAAGCAGGGAAATCAGTCCCCTCTGCAAGGCCAACGCAAAACTGAATTAGCAATTCCACGTAAAAGACAAACAAGTGCCTGCCACACACTGAGTGCTCAACGTGGGCTCTGTCTGAAAACAGTCCACCCGACTGGGGCCACCTCGGTCTCCCTCCCACCCCATGGCTGGACCCCTCCAGCCACAGCTCCGTCAGTCACAGTTACGCATCACTGGACGAGATGGTCACCAACTCTCTTGGTCCCACAGCAGGCTGCCTGCATCAGCACCAGTTTACAGAGAACCCAGCCAAACCCAGTGGGCCTGGGGACCCGTGGGTGCCGGCCCCTCCCTCCATGTGCCTTCCATGAGGGCCACCCTCCCACCTGGCAGCTCCCAGGCTCCTCCCTGAGGAAGGGGCTGCTTCCTGGGCACGGCAGTGGCGGCACCAGGCACCTGGACCATCTCGAGGTGGCAGACGCAGGGGCCCGCCTGCAGGCCCCCCAGCTGGGGCCAGAACAAACAGTCTAGTCACTGTAGGAGGTGGGGAGCCCTGCGTCCTTGCTGCCGGCGCTGGACACGGGAACGCAGTGAACATCAAGGAGAAGGGGGCGGCACACCCTTCCAAAGCACTTCCCAGAACCGGACCAACCCCAGGCGGGAAGAGTGACCTCCCAAAGGCGGGAGCTGGATGGGACACCCAGGATGCTCCTGAGAACGAGGAAATGCAGGGCGGGTCCGGCCAGACCGTCCCCCAAGGAGCAAACGTGGCACCTGCTGGGTCGTGGCGACAGGTCAGCGGCCCTGGTTGGACCTGCAATGTGGCACGCAGTGTAAGTCCCTGCTTTCAGGACACGGACAGAGTTTGGATGTCATCAGCATCGGGTCAGAATAAAAAAGCAATAGAGAAAATCAACACCACCAGAGTTGGTTCTTTGAAAAAAAAAAAAAAATCAGTAAAATTGACAAACATGTAGCTAGAATGAGCAAAAGAAAAAGGGAAAAGAGGGGGGACTCTAATCGCTAAAGTCAACAGTGAAGGCGGGGCCATCACTACCAACCTCACAGAACGGAAAGAGTTACAAGGGAACACTGGGAAAAAGTGTAATCCAACAAATTAGACAACGTAGGGTCAATGGACAAATTCCAAGAAAAAAACTATAAGCACTAACTTTGGAAGAAATTGAAAAACTGAATAGACTTATAATAAGTAAAGAGACTGCATTAGTAATTTAAACACTTCCCACAAGGAGAAGCCCAGACCCAGATGCTTCTCTGGGTAATTCCACCAAACATGTAAAGAACTGGTAAACTGCCCTGGCCAGTTTGGCTCAGCGGTTAGAGCATCGGCCTGTGGACCAGAGAGTCCTGGGTTTGGTTCCCACTAAGGGCACGTACCTCAGTCGCAGTTTGTCCCTGGCCCCTGTTGGGGTCGTGTGGGTGGCAACCA
Organism: Tadarida brasiliensis; assembly: GCA_030848825.1. NCBI lineage: Eukaryota > Metazoa > Chordata > Mammalia > Chiroptera > Molossidae > Tadarida > Tadarida brasiliensis. The sequence goes on from CM061261.1 coordinate 112,311,264, forward strand.
CTCGATGTGTCTTTCTCACATCGATGTTTCTCTCTCTTCCTCCCTCTCTCCCTCCTGCTCTATCTGAAGATAAATGCAAAAATGTCCTCTGGTGAGGATTTAAAAAAAAAAAAAAAAAAAAAAAAAGAACTGGTAAACTGGCAGCGAGACTAAATAAGCCCTAGAGATACAATGTACAGTACAATAAACACAGATAGCAATATTGTATTATAATCATCAATCTTGCTTAGAAACTAAAACTAATTATTATAAACAACCCCTAAAAAGAAAGAATTGTGTACTGTGATAGAGGTGTTAATTATTGCCATGATGGCAACCATAATACAACGCATAAATATATAAAGTTAACATGTACACCTTGAATTTACACAATGTTGTATGTCACATTTCAATTTAAAAGTGTTTAATTAATGAAGAATTGATACCAATCCTTCACAAACTCTTAAAAAAAAAAAAAAAAGAAGCGCAGGGAGACGCCCCATCCTCTGCTTGCTTTACGTAAGACGGTGCGGCCCGGACACTGACGCAGCCATCACAAGGGAAAAAGGACCAGCATCTCTTACAGCCACGGGCCCAAGAATCTTCGACATGTTACTAGCAAACAGAACCTAGCAATTTATAAAAAGGATTATATACTTTGATCTGATGGGATTTATTTTCAAAATGCAAGGTTGGTTACAAGAAACAAAAATCAATCAATATAATTCAGTATAATTAATGGAACAAAGGACAAACACTACATGGTCATCTCAATAGACACAGAAAAGCATTTGACAAACTTCAACATCCTTTTATGATAAAAACACTCAACAAACTCAGAATAGAGGGTGCTCGCTTAACCTGATACGGGGCATCTGTGCAAAACCCGTCCCACTAGACGGAGAGACCAAACGCCTTCTCACTAAGATCAGGAACCAGACAAGCACATCCGCCCAGATCACTTCCAGCCAGGCTCATGAGGCAAGAAAAAGAAATAAAAAGTATCCAGATTGGAAAGGAAGAAATAAAACTATCTGCAGATGATATAATCTTGTATATAGAAAACCCTCAAGTGTCCCCTAAAAAGCTATGAGACCTAACAAATTATTTGCAATATGCAAAAATCCATTTTATTTCTACAAAGTAGCAATGAACAACCCAAAATCAAGTTAAGAAAACAAATCCATTTACCATGGCATCAAAAGGAATAAAGTATTTAGAATAAATTTAACAAAAGAATTCCAGAACTTATACTCTGATCCTTTCTTTTTTTCCCTTTCTTTTCTTTCCCTCCCTTCTCTGTCTCTCGAGGACCCACACAAAGACATGGGGCAGCTTCTGGGAACTGACTACTTCATGCTTGAGAACAGCAGCGACAGGCTGGTGAGTTGGCGGGAGTTGTGGCCACGCTGGGTACATGCACAGTCAGACTGCGAGCACAGAGGGCAGAGGTGACGGAGAGGGACAGAGCTGCTATGAGATGAAACACGGGAGTGATGCCTCATGCAGGGGGTACATACCCAGATAGGACCGTCTGGGGGGGACTTTGATTTCCTCGTCCTTATTATCTGCGGCTACGTTTAAAGAGAGAGAGAGACAAAGGAAGAGACAAAGCAGACGTTTTAACAGACGAGCAGCTGGGTCTGTCAGCCCTTTTGCATTTCCTCCTTTAAAAACCACGGGAACAGGAAGGCCACAGATTTTGGTGTCTGTGCATCAGGAAATCCACCTTTGAACTATTTTTCTCCAAACCTACCCTCTTTGCAAATAAGTGCTTGGAACAGGGGGAGGAAATTTTGGGCCAAAAATGAAAAGTCACTGCATTTTCATTTGACTGCTAAGGTCAGAGGTGGCATCTGCAGTCACCAGATTCTGCTTCTGCTTCCCCAGACATGCATCTGTGTGCAAGGCTGGCGCCACACAGCCCCAGGGTCAGAGCTCCGCGGCAGAGGGCTGCTGTTCTCCGAGGACACTTCCCCAGAGCTGCTTCAGCACATGAAGGTGAGAAGCAGGGAGACAATGCTACCTCCCACCAAGGTGACCCAGCCCAGCAGCACCCGACAGAGGGGTGATTCCACTCTGAGGCACCCTGCTCCCGCCCCACCCCCACCAGCAGCCCCCCCCGCCCCCCACCAGCAGCCCCAGACCCTGGAGACACAGCTGGAACAGAACCAGCAGGGTCCCTGCACAGGGGGGTCCCTGCAGGTGGGAGGTGGTTAAAAGAAGAGTGAGGCTCCAGTGAGTCACTGTGACCACAAAGCGAGGTGGGATCAAAGGTCATCTCATCTGCCCAGGCAGCAGAAACTCCCCTAAACGTGGAAATTGGCAAGTGAGCAGCTGAAAGCACAGAGCAGACCAGCTGCCAGGACTCAGGACAGCGGTGGGAGAGCTCACAGCACCATACACACTGCGCCCTCTCCTCACCTGCCCCCCAGCACCACCCCTGGGTCTTCTGGGCTCTGACTACCCAGAGTCACGTGGATTTTCTCCGCTTTTTGCTTCTTTTTTTATTTTAATTTGATTTAGACCGATTTCACCATTCATTGGCACCTTGTGTAAAGATCAAGGTCCCAGATGAGGGGGGGGGAGGGGAGGGAGCGGGGGAGGGGAGGGAGCACGGGGAGGGGGAGGGGGAGGGGGAGGGGGAGGGGGTGCAGGAGAGGACTCGGAGTAGCTCCTGTGCAGTTCATAGCAAACAGCCTTTCCCTCCCCGTGTCCAGGCCGGCCCAGCAAAGCCCACGCAGAGTTCTGCCCAACAGGTGCGGCCGCACAGGCCTGCGGGGGGCGCGGGGCACAGGGGCACGTGGTTCGGGCAGGAAGGACGCAGCCCCCATCGGACCCTCCCAGTGCCGCCACCTAAGGCTTCTCGGCTGGAAAGCACCATGATCAGACCTGTTTTAGAAAAACCTCTTTGTGTGAACAGACTGGAGGAAACAGGCCTTAGAAATGCTTTCGACAACGCTGTCCTTCCACACATCTGCACCGGACACGCTCCAGGGCAGGCCCACATTCTCCGCGACCTCACCGCTCCCCACCAGGGAGAGGCATCTCTGTCCCCAGGTGTGGGGGGCCTGTGGCCACACCCCTGCAGAAAGGAAGCTGCATGGTTTCCAAGACCAGATCTTAAAAAAGACACAGTGGCCACCCAGTTCTCTGAAAAGCACCCCTTGAAACCCAGGCCACGCTGTGTGGACACCTAGGCCACATGAAGAGGCCACATGTGGACGTTCCAGCAGAGAGCCCACTGAGCTTCCAGTCGGTGGCCAGCACCAAGCCAGACATGTGAGCAAGTGTGAACGAGAGACAGAGAAGGGATGGACGTCAGGGCCTTCCCTGTCCAGCTCTGCCCAAATCACAGATTCCTGAGAACAGGTTCCACTCATTCACCTTGTCAGCAAAATGTGGTTCCTTGTGGCTGGAGGATGAGGGCTGTTCCCATCCGGAGCTCGTCCCTCACCCACCCTCAAAGCCAGCAAGGGTCAAGTCCTCTGTCTGCTGATCCATCCGCCAGGTCTTCCCCTTTCCTCTCCCCCTCTGAGGGCCCTGTGATGCCATCGGGCCCACCTGACAACCCAGACAGCCCCGCTCGAGGCCCCACCTTAACTACAGCTGCAGAGCCCCTTTGCCTCATGAGGTTCCTACCTGCTCATACAATTCAGACTCCAGCCCTACTCTTTTTTTTTTAATTGTTTTTTCTTTATTGAGTTTAGAGAGAGAGGAAGCGAGAGGGAGAGATAGAAACATCGATGAGAGAGAACATCGACTGGCTGCCTCCTGCATGCCCCCCACTGGGGATCGGGCCCACAACCTGGGCACGTGCCCTGACCGGGAATCGAACCAGTGACCTCTTGGTGCATGGGTCAACAGTCAACCACTGAGCCACACTGGCCGGGCGAGATTCACTATTTTAACTCAAGCCCAGTTAACAGAATAGAAATACTCCTTTTGAAAGAATTTACACAGAACAGTGGAAATCAAGAGAAATTATCAGACGTCCACCATCCCACTCACTTCATCAAGAGCCTTTGGAGGTGGGTCCGCAGAGGAGGCACCTGGTCCTGCTCACGGAGCCCACTGCCCCACGGCGCCCACCAGAAGACCTGCTGGCAAAGCTCAAGGGAAGGGGCGCGTGGGGCTAAGCGTAGTGAATCGCCGGCGCGCATGGCCGAGGTGCCCCGCCTGCGGTATCTGGCAGCCTGCACACTGCTCCCGACAAGGCCACACCTGCTGCCGGTTCCAGAGCAGAGGCACACAGAGCCCGGGTGAGGACAGGCTGCACCTGGACACCCCACGGCCCTCTGCCGTCGGCCAGCGGGGTGGTGCCAAAGTAAAGACAAGGTTCCCAGGGCACAGGTCACAGATGGGGGCAGAAGCCGTGCGAGCAGAAAGCCCTTGTCCGAGGGACTCAGAGACCAGCGCCTCTCCTGGTAACGGGTCCCATTCACTGAGCCCTGCTTCCCAGGCAAGACCATGGACACAGTCAGCACCGGCTCCGGGTGACCCCCGCGTTACCGCAGGGGGACGGGGACAGATTGCAGAGGAGACAACGGCAGTGACAGGGACAAAGAAGCACAGGTGCCAGGAACAGGGTGGTCACCTCCACAGTTTAAGTGACACTGGTTGGTCCAGGCCGTGCATCAGAGCTGGAGGCTGACCTACTTTTCACGAAGACTGAAACGAGCACACATTTCTCTCACCCAAAAACCAGGAACTACGCGAGGGAAGGACTGCTCACAGGGAACGGTGACCTCGGGGACAAAAGCTCGGGCGAGACCTCAAGTCCACAGGCGTCCCAAATGGAACACAATGAGAAAACGCTTCTCTGAGCAACACACACAATCGCAGACGAGCTCTAGTACCCCTGGCAATCGGAAGGAAAAGAAAAGGACGGCATCAGCCCTCCTGTGCACGAGAAGCCCAGCAGCCGACGTTCAAACGGGACACCAGCTTCTCCAAAGGAACTGGCAGAAACAGGAAGAAGCATCTTTAGGTTGGTGAGCCAAGGACGGCCAGCCGCGGCGTGGCTGGGCCTGTAGTTCGCGCTGCCCGAGCACGGGCACCCAGGTGGCGATTCCCTGCACCCCAGCCACGGCTTTGGGAGTATTTTTAACAAGGCAGGTGAGTAAGTACCAGTTAACTCGGCCACCGGGAAATGGTTTCATGTACAAGCCTCACAGAAAGTCAGAGACAAACTGCCTTCTCCCAAATGTCCTTCTGACCTGGTCAAGCCCGAGGGGAGCCCAGCTGAACAGCCTCCGGTCCGCGTCAGACTCCGCACGCAGCGAGGTCCCAGTGAGGAGTAAAACGTTAGGACCAGGTAACTCACCCAAACTGCAGGGAAGAGACTATTATCTCGGGATGCTTCACATTATAAAATGTTTACAGTCAGGTCACACACTGCAAACACCAACATCGGGTACAGATAACAGTCCCATGTGGCGAGACAAGCCTCTCGGACGACGCTAGGCTGAAGGGGCTCTCCTTCCACCCGCAGACAAGACAAGTTGTGTGGCTTCAGTGGCGTCACCCCTAGGTGCCGATCACCCACCTGCAAAGCAGCGGCGTTTGGCATTGAGCTCGTTGGCCACACGGACTTCGGTGCACAGCTTCAGCATCAGCAGCATGGTGACGATCATGACGATGCTCTGCCAGAGCAGCGGGGACTCGAAATGCCTTCCGAACCTGGGGTAAGAACCACGGCGTCAGGGGGATGCACTGCCAGGGGCCTCTCCCCGCTCCCTGCCCAGGTCTGACCAGGGCCAGACAGCCACACCCACTGTGGCCGTGACTGCCAGGCCCCAGATGCCACGGTGGGACAGAGCTGGGTGCAGAGGGGCCGGGGCATCCTGCACAGCAGCACCCAGTGGGACAAGCAAGAGCTGATGAGCCAGGCCTGGGTGAGGAGAAGGTACTGCGGGAAAAGGGGTGGTGTCCGGGGCTTTCTTGGCCAGAAGCACAGACGGGGGTGGGGGTGGGGGGGTTCTGCCAAGGGCTGGCTCCCGCTCACCACAGCCCCCAGGCCCTCTGGCCCCAGTGACCCATGGCCTCGAGCCCTCTCTTTATAAATTGCAGATATAAATAACCCCTAAGGCTATTTGAGGAAAGCTCTAACCATTTCTAAGAACTGGTCCCCACTGGCTACCCAGTTGATCCAGGAGGTCGACTCACCCGCAGGTGAAGGTAATACGAGGGACAGTGAAGGCTCCATGTCAGGCTGAGCAGCCGGCACCAAAATAAAATGAGTCAGATCAGGGACCCCTTCCACCAGCTACAAGGCAGTTTGGGCCATGATGTGAAAAGGGCCAGCTCCATTTTTCAAACGTTCAACAGAAACAATGAGTGACTAGAGAAACCGTGGGGAAAATACCAAGTTTGCCCTTCTCCTTACACGACACACCAAGAATCAAATCTAGATGAACTCGATGTTTACAGTAAAAAAGAGACCACTGAACGTGAGTGACAGGGAGCACAGATGAGTACTTAACGGACTTGGGGATGCAGGCTGGCTGAGCGAGACACAACATTTCAAAAAACGCAACTTTCCACAAACAATACACAAGGGACACAATAAAGATGAAACGAAGTTCAACGTCATTAATAATTTTTTGAAGCTAAATAAAGTAGAAAGATAACAATATTTTACTTATGAAATTAGTTAAACTTTTTCTTCCTTAAATAGTCTGTGCTGGCAGGTATGTCGCGACTGCACTTCCTCCTCTCCTGCCCGAGCATGTGGAACGGCACAGCCTCTTCTCTTACAGAGAAGCCAGACGAAGCGAGCTCTCTCCTGATGGCGGCGTACATGTGTCTCGCCCCTAGGGAAATACACATTGCAGAGGACGTGCAATGTTCTACCAAGTCCAAGCAAAAGTTTCCACAGGGAACACCTTCTCTACCTCTCAAAGTAACAGAAAAAAATCTCAAGTGGAAGAGAAGTTGTGTTTCTACTTCTCTATGTGGCCTGAGTGTTATGATCATTAGTAGCGGAATGTTACCACATCTCTGATACAATGTTACTCAATCTTCAATACAGTATTACCAGAGCTCCAATACAATGTTGCTTAATTTTCAAAACAATGTTACTGCATCTCTGATACAGTGTGTTCATCCAATAGGGATGGAGCTTGAGAACTACCTCCATGAATGCATGAGGCTCTGCAGTACGGTCCATGCACCCTGGCTACCTCCCTCCCCTTTATCTCTACAAAATCACAAGCCTGCAAATATTAGGTACGAGGCATCACTTAGCCCTTGTCTTGGCTTCTAAAACCTCAGAGGCCAAATCCTGTACATCAGCATTTTAGAGAGTATGATATGCTGAATGTTTTTTTGCAAAAAGATGGTAAGAAATGGGGCATAAGGGTTCTCCTAGTTTCAGAAACCTGGGTTTCCATAGTGTAGTCAGCCCCTCCTGCCGAGCCACTCATACCCTGGCACCACAGATCTCTCAAGGGGCATCCCAAGTGGACTGGAGCTCTGAGGACTGTGGTGCCAGCCAGCTTTCGGAAATGCACTCAGTGCTCCTAATGGTAGCCTGTTCTGGTGTGGACCCAGTTCCCACAGTGCATCCACTAAACCTATGTGTGTGGTACATCCCACAGTGCATCCACTAAACCTATGTGTGGTACATCCCACAGCGCTTCCACTAAACCTATGTGTGGTACATCCCACAGCGCTTCCACTAAACCTATGTGTGGTACATCCCACAGTGCATCCACTAAACCTATGTGTGTGGTACATCCCCACAGTGCATCCACTAAACCTATGTGTGGTACATCCCCACAGTGCATCCACTAAACCTATGTGTGGTACATCCCACAGCGCTTCCACTAAACCTATGTGTGGTACATCCCACAGCGCTTCCACTAAACCTATGTGTGGTACATCCCACAGTGCTTCCACTAAACCTATGTGTGTGGTACATCCCCACAGTGCTTCCACTAAACCTATGTGTGTGGTACATCCCACAGTGCTTCCACTAAACCTATGTGTGGTACATCCCACAGTGCTTCCACTAAACCTATGTGTGTGGTACATCCCCGCAGTGCTTCCACTAAACTTATGTGTGTGGTACATCCCCACAGTGCATCCACTAAACTTATGTGTGTGGTACATCCCCACAGTGCTTCCACTAAACCTATGTGTGTGGTACATCCCACAGTGCATCCACTAAACTTATGTGTGTGGTACATCCCCACAGTGCTTCCACTAAACCTATGTGTGTGGTACATCCCACAGTGCTTCCACTAAACCTATGTGTGTGGTACATCCCCACAGTGCATCCACTAAACCTATGTGTGTGGTACATCCCCACAGTGCATCCACTAAACCTATGTGTGGTACATCCCATAGTGCATCCACTAACATGCAAATTGAAGCATCTAGCCCAGCTTCTGGCACAAGGGAAACTCTCAAAAAAAAATCTGTTAAATCAAATGGACTGCTGACCCATGACACCTGGAGAGGACAGAAAGTGAGACAGGAATGTAAGTGGGCATCTGCTTGACCCTCAGAGCAGTGGGGTCTCAGTACCAGGTGGGCAGAGAGGTGCACATTAGGACAAGTTGTGAATGGAGGCCTCCCTTCTGCTAATGTGAAATGCAGGAAAGTGCACCCCCAGGCCAGTGCACCCCCTCCTCAAGGAGGGACCAGCACCTCTGCCAGCCCTTCCTTCATCGGACACATTTTCGAAGCCTTCTGGAATGCTGGCTACAGGCAGCCCTGTGTGGTCACATGGTAGCCAGTGACCCAGGACCCCTGAAGTGACCCAGGGATAGCTCAGGATGCTGACTCTATGGGAAAGGACCAATCAGATGTGCAGAAATAGACTTGCCAGTGGACCAAGGTTAGAATCCCACAAAGGCCCCCCTACGTAGGCTGCATGAGGAGGGAGCTCAAGACTTTCTAAGACTCAGGCCCTGTGGTGAAGAGAGAACAGGGGGTCCAGACACATCAAATGCTAGTTAAATCCAGAGTCACCGACAAGATGACCTTCAAGAAGCTGGTTTAATTTCTGATTCCTTCAAACCAGATACTAAGATGGAGATTAGATATTCTATTTTCTTTTTTTCAGTTTTGAATGACAAGCATGCTGAAGGGAAAGATCTCTAAATGGAACTATTTTCCCATAAGGTAATCCAACTCTGGCAGTTCCCTCCACTACTGGAGAAAACTGACTCCAGGATAAAGGGCGTGCTGCACCCCGCCGGACACGAGGCTGGACTCCCACGACGGTTCCCAGCACCCGCCAGTGCACTCAGAGTCCACAACAGTGTCAGACAATACATTTCACCAGCTCCTGTTCAAGCTTAGACTTCAGGCCAGTTTAGAAAAAGGAAACAAGGTGTTCCGCCTCAGAGGTCCCTCAGCCAAAGGGAAAGAAGGAATCTTCAAAACACTGTTTTTTAACATGTGCTAAACAAAAATAAGCTCCCAATGACCCCTCCCTGCAAAGTGGGCTCACCATGTGACAAACTAAAGATGTGACTGACTCACCAGCTCACCTTTTAAAACCCCAGACAGGACCCAGCTGGTGTGGCTCAGTGGTTGAGCGTCAACCCATACACCAAGAGGTCACCAGTTTGATTCCTGGTCAGGGCACATGGCCAGGTTGTGGGCCAAATCCCCAGTGGGGGGCATGCAGAGTTTCTCTCTCTCTCTCTCTCTCTCTCTCTCTCTCTCTCCCTTCCTCTCTCTCTAAGATCAATAAAGAAAAAATATATATATTTTTAATTTAAAAAAAAACAAAAAACCCCAGACAGGAGCAAAAGTAACGCCTAAGGAAAATGAGTCATGGTGGGCTGGGGCCTGGCTGGACAGATGCACAGAGCAGAGAGAACTTCTCCGCTCAAGAAATTCATATCTCGACTGTGATGGTGATGGTGGGGGGAGGGGTGCTCATCAAAACCCATCAAACCGTACATTTAGAATGAGCGATTTTATTTAATGAAAATCATACTTCAGTAAGATTGACTTAAAATCAATTAGCAAAAAAACAGTTACTCAGTGACCAAAAGTCAAACGAAGTAGCCTCAAGTCCTCCTCCCAGCCTGGGTGCCAGGCCATCCCCGAGCAACCTTCCTGCTGGCACGGGGTCTGGGACCACCCAGAAGGAAGGAAAGCTCCAGACTTGGAGGCCTTAGAATGAAGCTATGAGACCTCTCCTCATCTCCTCTGAACATCCACCCTCCCAACTATGTCTGGCTTCAGCAACTGTTAAAATTAATTTCAAGTTCCTTACTGGAAAGCAAATGACAAAAAGAGGAAGTTGGGCTGGGAGGAGCAAGAAAAAATAGTCTCTCGAGCGGTTTCCAGAAAGTGGACTTCCTATTCAAAAATAAACAAAACCTCACACACTACAGAGAAAGCTGAGGGGAGGGCACCCCCCACAGCTGGCCCCTGAGCACTGCTCCCCAGTCAGGCTCAGAAGCCCCCTCCTGAGAGGTTTCACGGGCCAGCAGAATGTCCTTCCTACTGGCCACTGTGTTTTGTTCCTGGCATTCATTCACTCAGTTGTTTTCTCTCCCCTGGTCCCTCATGCCAACTCCCTGAGGTCAGGGACCCCATCCTGGGGTGAAGGCCTGGAGAAGCATCTGACAAATGCCTGAGTGACAAGGAATGAAGACTAAGACCTGAGATCACGAGTGAGGTTCTCCACCCCATGCCACCATTTTCCCTGGGAGATAATCTCATGCATTTCACCAGATCCTTCTAGGTAAGCACCGACACCTCCACCCCTGGCCTCACTCGGAAACCCCAAAAGGAGAAAGCCATCTCTCTGGGAGTACCCCACAGTTAGAGAGCCCTGACTTACCAGAAGAGTATCCTTAAAATATTGGCCATCAGGAGCACCAGACACACGTAGGTAGAGAAGCCCTCGGCGTTCTGAGTCCTCCGGATGTCCCTGTACTGGGGGATGTACGGCACCACCCCTCCGAACACCATGGCCCCAGCCGCCCCCCAGGAAACCAGCTGGTGCAGCGGGACCAAAAGCCAGTCCAAGCCTTGCGCGTCCATCGCGAACACCTGTGCCGCCCGCCCGCGGGCTGACGTCCACCTGGCTGTCCCCTCGGCTCCGCGGGCTCCTGGGACGCGCGCTGCCTGTCAGCCCCACATGGCCGCCGCCGGCGCCTGGCGAGAGAGAGGCGGTAAGGACCGGGGCCGGCGCCTCGAGCAGGGGGGCGGCGCTCTGCAGGGCACCCGGGAGGCACGCGGGGACTCACGGCTGGGGCGCGACCCCCTCCTCGGACACGCGCGGTCAGGACGCCCTGGGCGCGCGCGGCGGCATCGCCGGGGGTCAAGGCGCGGACGCACCGCCCGGGGGGTGGCGGACTCGGTCCCGGGACTCGGCCCCGGGGAGGGCTCGGTCCTGGGGGTCCGACCAGCGGCGCCCGCCCCGCACGCCGCGCCCACGCGCGCCACGGCTCCCGCCCCGGCCCTCACCCGCTGCGCCGGCTCCGCCGGTCGGGCCAGCGTCCGTCAGTCTGCCGGTCCGAGCCCGGAGCCCCGCCTCGGCGTGACGTCACAATGTCAGGGCCCGCCCATCGCGGGCGGGACGGGCGCCGGCGGGTCCTAGAGCGCGGTGTCCGGCCCGGAGCTGGGACGGGCCGGGGAGCTGGGGACGCCCCGCGGTGAGAGCCCCGCCTGGCGGGCGCTTAGGGGCCCGGGGCCCGGTGGACGGTCTCCGCAGGTCCCGGGCGGGGCCGCGTAGACTGGCGCTCGGCCACAGGGGCGGAGCACGGAGTCCTGTAGTCGCCCCGCGGTCAGCGCGTGGCCTGGGGATCCGTCTAGGGGACCCGGAGGGTGTGAGCGGGGGGCGTCACCCCTCCTGGGGGCCAGGGAGCGGCCTCCAGGAGCCTCCGGGGGTGCTCTCCCGCGGTCATTTTCTGGAGGAGTCGGGGCCCTCCTGACCGAGGGACACACCCCGGAGCAGGACTCAGAAGTTGGGGAGTTTAACCGGCTGGGGCGGGCGGCTCTCCTGGAACAAAGCCCGCAGCCGCGAGGCTCCTCCGTGTCCCCCGCAGCAAGTGCCCCAGGCCTCGGCCACGCGTATCAGACACGCTGTGACTGCTCCAAGTCAGCCACACAGCTCTGTGATGTGAACCAAAGGGTGCCCTGCACAGTGGAAGAAAATGGGGGTCCTGGGGGGTGCCTGACCGCAGGGAGCCCCAGGGGCGGGGACTGCGCCGGGTCCCTGTGGGTGGTGGGGCAGGGAGGACCGTGTGTGAAGACAGACAGCCCTGCGTGCCCGGGACCCGTGGAGGTGGGGCTCAGGGCCTCCAGGATTCTGTCTGCAGAGGAGGCCCCCTCAGGACTCCCCTCAACCACGGCAGACCCGAAGCACCCCAAAAGGGAAGGCCTGGAGGATAAGAGGGTGGCCCCAGGTGCACAGACCTGGCCCCCATCCCCCCCTCCACCCAGGTCTGGCTGCCTGCTTCCCACCTGGTAGGTTTTGTGGGAAATCATAACAACAGTTACAGCCTGGCTAAGAGCAACTCCCCAACAAGCCTGGTGTGAGGGGGCTGGGGGCGGGGCTGGAGAGAACGGGGTTGTCCACTCCTCCGAGGCAGACGGCGTGTATTTCTGGGTCATCACAATTCAGCGTCCGCCAGAAACGACAGAGGACACAACACCAGCATGACCAGGGAGACAAAAACGACCCAGAGAAGGAAGCCGGGCAGGGCTGGGGAGAAACGGGTGTTCCTACTTAGCCACTCCCCCCCACCCCCAACTGTGAAGCCTCTAGAATATTCCATTCTCTGTAGTCTGGAGGTTGGAGGGAGGATACAGGCTTCCCTGCCGTATGGGAGCCTCTGGGTCACGCTGCTGGGCCTGTTTTCCTGGCACATGTGGGCAAATTGGTGGCCAGCCCGCAGCTACCTGCTACTCTGGTCCATCAGGGTGAGGGCGGGGGCCACCCACACCAGGAAGTGCCTTCAGAGTCCACTGAAGTCTGGGCAGCCGGGGAAGCCTCTGGGGGTAGCCAGGCTTGAGAGCCAGTTGTTTTAAAATCCACACTCAACACAGAACGTCCTCAGGATCCGGAGTACTTTGCGTCCATGAAAGGCCTCTCACTCTCAGTGTGGCCAGAATGGCATCGTAAATAATTAATTTTGAAATGGCTGATAACCCCTGGCTGGTGTGGCTCCATTGGTTGGAGTGTCCTCCTTTACATGAAAAGGTGGCGGGTTCGATTCCCATCAGGGCACATGCCCAGGTTGTGGGTTCAATCTCCTGTTGGGGCAACAACAAATCTCGATGTCCCCACCCCCTTCCTCTCTTTAAAAATAAATAGAATTAAAAAATAAAAACAGTTGATAACATTGCATTAAAAGATGAAAGCTAAAATTATGAAAATATTCCAACTATTTAAAAATAAACATAAAGCAAAAACATTCTATACTCAAGCCTGTATACCCAGATCATACTCCCAAAGAACCCTCCTGTCTCACAGAACGTGTAAGTGAGAATTTGCAAACACAAAAGAAGAGCTTGGCCCTGGACGATTTGGCTCAGTGGTTAGAGCGTCAGCCTGCAGACCAATGAGTCTCGGGTTCGATTCCGGTCAAGGGCACATACCTCGGTTGCGGTTCATCCCCAGCTCTGGTCAGGTCATGTGGGAGGCAACCAGTTGATGTTTCTCTCTCACATCAGCGTTGCTCTCTCTCTCCCTCTCTGCCTCTCTCTCTCTTCCCCTCCCACTCCATCTAATGATAAATGGAAAAATATCCTCAGGTGAGGAATAAAATTTAAAAAAAGCGGTTGTCGCACACTGAGACCCATGTGTCCATTACCAGCATCAGGAACTATAAAAAAGCTCTTCTAATGAATATAAAATAAAAATTAAACAGGATAGTCTAATTGACAGCATTTCTCCCTTTCTCGGCCATTACAGTGCATCTTAAAATCAGCAGCATCTTAGATCAAAGGCCTTAGGAATGAGACCATCACCTGGAGCCCAGCGGTGCAGCTTCCACTGACATTCACTCTTCACAGGACAGTTTCCTCTTCCGTTTGGTCACACTGTGACGTTCTCGTCTATCAAAATTTTAGTTTTCTAATTTACTTTTGTTTCACATTTTGCTTCTGCTATTGTTATGTGTCTTTGCTTCCACAAATTCGTGCTTCTTACTCAGACTCTTTTCCTCCCCGATGTGCCCTGCACCAGCCGATCACCATTCACTTTCTGCAGCTTCACAGGAATATTCTCACGTTGTAGATTTCCAAGGTCACTTTTGTTAGAGAATCTTCCCCCCTGAACCTAGTTCCTGAAATTTAATATTCTTAACAAAATGGGTTTCTGTTGAGCGATTCTTCCTTCCATATTAATGAATTTGCCTCCCACAGATGCAGGACGAAGAATTTGATTCCTAACAAGGCAGTATAGGTGAAAACCATCCAGGTGCTCGGTGTAAAATGACAGATCCTATTTCTCCAGTAGAGATTGGTTCTCAGGGTCATCAGAATTTCTGAGGAAGTTCCCTTTGACCAGAGAGATTACAGTTGAGAGAGATATTTAAAAATACAAAGGGAGCCCGGCGGGTGTGGCTCAGTGGTTGAGCATCGACCCATGCACCAAGAGGTCGCCGGTTTGATTCCTGGTCAGGGCACATGCCCAGGTTGTAGGCCAAATCCCCAGTGGGGGGCATGCAAGAGGCCGCCAATCGATGTTCTCTCTCATCAATGTTTCTTTAAAAAAATGCAAAGGGAAAGGGAGAATCATGGGTCCTGGAATTTGTAGCCTAGGATTTTGAAGAGTTAGCTGGAAAGATGTAATTTTAAAAAGATATAATTTCGAGGGGGGGGGTGGGATCAGGAGGAGGGTGTCAATGAGGGGAAAAGGAGAAACATCTATAACAAAAATTAATTAAAAAAATAAAAATGTATTTAATAAAGTATAAAGCTACAGTGTGCAGCACATGGTGAAAAATGTATATATAGTAGTAAAATATGCATAATATCAGATTTACCACCTTAAAAGCAGCAAGTGCACCATTAAGTAGCAGTAAGTACATCCTCGTGGTTGTCCAGCCATGACCGCCATCATCTCCAGAACCTTTTCATCATCTCCAGTTTCTTTCCAAACTGAAACTCTGCACCCATTAAACACTGACTCCCCATTTCCACGCTGCTGTAAACATCTGTGTACCTGTTTTTGTGTGGACACGGTGTCATTTCTCTTGGGTCAACACCTAAAGGTGGAATTGAGGTTTTATGGACCAGCAGGCTCTTTCCACACTGGCTGCACCGTTACCCATTCTCACAGCAATTGTGAGGCTCCAGATTTGCCGCTTCCTGCCAGCACTTGTTATTGTCTGTGTTTGATTGTAGCCATCGTGGGTGTGAACTGGGATCTCAGTGTGGTTTTGGTTACTAATGCTCTTGGGCGGCTTTGCCTGTGTGGCTGTTTCACAAACACATTCAGCAACCCAGGTGCCCATGTGCTGTGGCTCAGCTAGACCCCTGGGACACTGGGGTGACTCGGACAGACACAGCCCTGCCTCACAGAGCTTCAAGTTTAAAGGGGTACAAAACCAGTACAAAACAGGTCACCACCCACAAAGTGACCCAGGAGTTCCCACTCAGACAGGCCTAAAAGGCACCAGAAGGGGGGCGGGGGGGAGGGCTTCCTTCCAGATCTTCGGTAAAATCAGAATCCAGATGCAAGTGCTGGGGTGTGTCAGGAACTGGCCACAGAGCTTAGGGTTCCGAACCCTAAAGCCGACTGTAGATGTGGCAGAGATTCCGAGCTGACAGTCTCCGGAGGGGTGACTACAGGGCAGACAGTATTTAATGGGACAGAGGTTCAGTTGGGAAGATGAAGGAATTGTGTGGGTGGTGTGCCTAACACCACTGAGCTGTGCACCCGACAGTGGCTAAGATGGTAGATTTTATGTTGTGTGTGTTTTATTATAATAGTAATGAGGAGGAGGAGCAGCAGGAGGGAGGAGGTGCAGGGGGAGGAGGTATTGCCAGCCCTAACCCTCCCTCTTGCATCTCCAGTGGGTTGAAAAAAGCAAACCAGAGCTGTGAAACTACTCAGACCAAAGGCCTTGTCCCTGCAGAGGGTTTTAGCTCCTGCCCCAGGGACGATGACAATGACCTTCAGGATGAAGCAGTCCCCCAAACCTGGCCCTCACCTCCCAGGCCTTCTCCCAGGACCTGCCCAGCAGCTTCTGCGTCTCCCGGCCTGGACAGCCGCGCCCCGTGCAGGAATTCACCGCCAGCACCTAAGTTGTTCTGCGTCTCCAGCACGTCCAGGCTCTCAGGTGTTCACTCTGCAGCCTGAGCCCTGCCTGCGGCCAGCGGAGCCACCTGGACCTACCTGGACTGGGGGCTCACCCGACACGCCCCGTGTCCACATGGATACTCAGGAACCAGAAGACCCCGGGGATGCGCTGCAGAGCAAGGTGAGTGAGGACTCCAACCCCACCCTCCCGCCTCACCCTCCTGGTGCTAGACTCCTTCTGGGGCTGGGGACTGGTGGGGACATGCCGGCACCCAGCTGTAAGGTGGGGGGGGGGAGAACCACCCATGGGCAGCCCCGTGGGGCCCCCACTCACCCTCCCTCCTGCAGCAGAGACCAGACAACTAGTAACCTGGAAGCGCCTTTGAAAGACTGATTTCCCTGTCTTGTTGAAAAGTTTGTCAGATGTTGTAGGTACTTAAACCTACATTTTCCTGATGAAGGTGAAACCCTCTGATGAAGGAAATGGCTGTTGACAGTGGGTGGCGGTCTCCACACAGAAATGCCAATGCTACATTGACCACCCCCCCCCCCCCCCCCGCTCCTGTTCCCGGGTCTGTGGAGATAAACGGGTGTGAGGAGTGAATTACATCGCAAATAGTTTGAGTCATTTGTGCACGTGGCCTGCCTTTCTGGCAGGTGGGCATTTCTGTGTGACATTCCTGCGTGGCAGATGCCAGTGGATGACCCCTGGTGGCTGTGCTGCCAAATCCTGCAGGGAGGCTCCCAGGAGCCCAGGGCTACTGAGAGGCTTCCTGCCGTCCCCGGACATGGTGGTCCCCGCGCTCGCGGGCAGGTGTGGGGTCCTGTTGGTTTGTTCTGTGTGTGAGGTAGGGGCTGGCCTGCTTCCTCGGTCATGCACTTGGCTCTCACCGTCCCCCCACCGTCCCCCCACTACTGCTGGAAAAGACTTTCCTTGTTAAAAGTTAACTGTATATGTGGATGGTTCTAGTCCACGATGCTTAAAATGCCCCACATCGAGAGCAAACATTACATTCAGTTGTTTATGGCTCATTTTTTCAGGCAGAAAATCTATTTCACGAACTTCAAGAACATTTTCAAGCTCTGACCGCAACATTAAACCTCAGAAATATCCTTTTCTATCTTATCGCAAATACTGTGATGCTTTGAACTGTTAAATTATTGTGGAATATCGTTTTAGTGGATAATTGTTGACCTAGAATGTCCTGGTGTTTACTTCTGTGCCTTACGTGGCCTCCTGATGTACTTCCAGTCACACATAATTTCTTCCTGCTTGACTGGCAGGCAGCACAGGACATTTTGTGTGGCAACAAAATACGTGGACACGTGGAACATGACTCCCTAGCAGGGCTTTCCCACTGAGCCCTAGAGTCCTAAATAAACCTGCAGAGTGCTGGGTACCATCCTGCTCCGCATGCACTCAGAAACCAGCCCACGGAGCACGGAAGGCCTCCAACGTCGGGTGCTACACCTGGCTCCCCACCTGTTTTGTTTTGTAACTTGAGCAGCTCACTGGTTTGCTAAGACATGAATTCAAACACAATCAGGATAGAATGTTTGTTTCCAGTTTGAGCACATCCAGACAAGGGTAACATCCGCCCTACTTGAGCTCACTTCACACAATTCAATTCATTCCTTAGAAACTGTGCAAAGTATTATATTTACATATGGAACGTGCAATTTCTGATTCTGTAGATGGGTTCCCACAGAGAAAAAGATTCCTAGACATGATAAAGTTAAACTGAGTTAATTTCCATTATATTTACATCCTCATTAGAGTTTGCTTAAGACATAAACATACCAGAGTGCCTCACATCTCTGAGTCTGTGTCCAGGGGAGCCAAGGTCTCAGAGCTGAGCTGCCAGTTCAGAGGTCAGAGACAGCCTACAGAAACCTCAGGGGAGGTCTGCACTGACCCTCAGGTATCTGACTAAGTGGCATGGCCAGGGTGTTAGACAAGGGAGCAGGCAGGTGGAAGCAGGGCTTTCCGGCCGGCAGCCTTAACATGGCACTGGAAGAAATGGGAAACCGCCTCCAGGACTTGCAGAGGAACGTGAACGACTTAATGGTGCAAGCTGGGATCAACAGTGCAATCAAAGAATAAATGATAAGGCCATCATAGGAAACCAAGTAAGTTTACTTTGTGCAGAGCGTGTGATTGCTTTCAGCTTGAGAAGTACAATCCCGTACTTGTTCCCTGTGGGAATGACTGCTTCTGTGCTGCAGGAGAAGGCTTCAGGAATAACAGCCTTTCACAGATGCTCCTTTCTAAGTAGACCCACTGAGACTCTTGTAATTCCTTAAAAAGTGCACATTTTAAGTGGGAAAATTTATTATTTAAAATTTGGGTTTTAAAGTTTAAAAAATAATAATTGGATTTTGCTTAAGTATTGTTTACCCCCACGCCTCAAATTAATCTTTAGTCAGAACACAAGTTGCCATGATTTAGACATTGGGGATTATAACTAGCAGTTTCTGTTTGAGACAATGTATTCATGGAATTAAAGAAATGTTGCATTAAGCCCTCAACCGACTTCTAGAGTCTGGAGGATCCCACCTGGCCCCACCATGCAAACATTTCTTTTCCAGTGGAATTTTGCACCGAATCTTTAGATGCAAAATAAATGCTCAGCTTCAGGTCTCAGACTGATTCATGTCCATGTGATGTGTGTGGAGACACACAATTTTATTGATGTGTGCCTATTTACTGACCTTCTGATTCTATGAGCATATGTTAATTAGATGCTTTTGCTTTTCTTGTTTTCCCATTCAGTGACAATTGTTAGCCTGTCATCTGGCAGATTATCCATATTTACACTGCTCCTTCACAGCCAGTTCACCTCTCAGTGACTTACAAGTACACCTCTGGTGTTCTGGGAGAGAAGAGAGCTGTACCCTGTGTGCTGACCCAGGAGCACTCTGAACTTCTGCCCGCAGGGTGAAAATACCCCCGCCCTGCAGTCCTGTCTAGGCCTGCTGGGCGCTGAGCTGTGCACCTCTGAGGGCTGACTGGTGATTAGCCAATCCTGAGGGCGGGGACCAGTAATGGGAGTTTCTGCAGGATCCTGAGTTGGCACACTGCCAGGCATGGGATGGCAGTGGAACTTTGTCCCTTCCCTTCATCACCTGCACTCCAGCAGGGTTTTAAATTTGGTCAAAAACCACTAAATATCAGGCATCAAATTAAACGGTTACGTAAGCATCAAGACTTCACTTAAAACATTTTTTTTTTATTTGAGAGAGAAACATCAGTCAGTTGCCTCCCAAACGTGCCCAGCCGAGGACTGAGCCTGGGTATGTGCCGTGACCAGGAATCGAACCCGCCACCTTCCAGTGCACTGGACGATGCTCCAACCAACTGAGCCAGCTGGCCAGGGCCAGACTTCACTTTTTGACACACATATAGCCATAAAGCAGCATGAGACCAGGTATCTAAAGTTTGTTCAAAGCTGTTAATGCTGTTGACATTAAAAGAAAGGCCTAAATAAATTCCATCTGCTTGACTAAATCTGTGCTTGTGGTGGCACTAGGTCAGGGCTTGTGCCTTGGGTTTCAGGGGATCTGCAAACCCTAACGTGTGCTCCTGTGGGGGAGAGGGGTGACTGGGAGGAGAGTCCATGACCCAGAATATTAAAAAACTACTGTTCTGTGTTCTGAAAGACCTGGCTCTTTGTCTGTCTCCAAGGGAAATGTAACACCTTTCCCACGTTTACTTCCACAGACAGTGAGCTCTGGACGCCCGTGGCCCTGGTGCTGGAACGTGGACGGGAATCCACGGGAAGCTCACGGTTTCCTCACCTTGACGGTGAGCCCACGACAACTCCCTCTGACTGAACGAGTCACTTCACATTACGTTTTCCCATATGCCAAATTTTTCCTATGCAAATGTTCTAGTAATCACAGGGAATTAAGGTACATTCATTGAAAGCTTGGATTCCAGTTTAGTTAACTTTTTTACACCCGAACTTACACTTGAAAATGATAAAATGAAAACTGTACTTTTTGAGTTATAATCTACATAACTCGAGTTCTGATTTTTAGTACTTAAAAAATCATTTTAGTAAAATTAAAGATTAAAAGAACAAATGCAGCCTGGCTGGTGTGGCTCAGTGGACTGAGGCCGTCCTGGACTGAGGTCCCGTTCAGTTCCCGGGCAGGGCACATGCTGGGGGCGTGCAGGAGGCGGTGGACCAACGTTTCTCACACTGCAGTTTCTGTCTCTCTACCCCTTCTCTCCCTCTCTAAAAAAAAAAAATCAATTGAAAAAGTTTAAAAAACAAAGGCAGTGTGGTAAGAATGGAATTCTGAAGGCGAATGACCACTTAACAAACACAAGAAAAGCATACGCTGTTATGTCAATTTTTTTTTCTGAATTAATTTCTATATAGATCTTTTTTAAAAGATCATAAGCAATTTTCTGGTAGAAGTTGTTTTTTAAATGGCTGCATCAGTCAACATTTCCAGTCACAGCATTTTGGGAAGACTCATGTTAACGTGTGGTCCAGACAGGTCTGAGAGCAACGCTCTCCAAACCGAACAGGAGAAAACCAAGGCCGGTGAGCAGAAGTGCTCCGACTCCCGGCCTCACCCTCACCTCTCACCCTTGGGAGGCAGTCAGCACTTAGATCTTTGGGTTACACAGAAATACTTTCAAATAATCACCCAATTCCCTTCTCAGCCAGAGTAACATACACCTGATCACCCCAAAGAGGGGTCAGCGGTAGGCTCCGGGAGAAGGCCTGGAGAAGACGAAGGCCGAGATGGGGAGCACTGGGATGGTAGGGAAGAGGCACCTGGTCCCTGGACATCCTGTCTCCAGGCCAGAGAGACACATTTCTTCTAGGTGCCACTCGGTGTGGTCCTGTTCCAGCAGCCCCAGGACACTCAGAGCTACCGAGAGGCCCACAGACACCCTGAACTTCACTCCAGGGGTCAAGAATGATGTTCTTACTTCCCAAACCTGTAACCTACATAAGAAATAAACCACCAGGACTTCCCCGTCATCGTGTATTTGTTTACTTCAGCTAGATATTTACAGATTATCTGCGAGTATAAAAGCACAGCAGCCAGGCCGACTCCAAGCAGAGGCTGTGCAGCCCTCCCGTCCTGCCCAGACTCCTCCTTGAAGGCGTCAGAGCCCGCGTCTGCACGTGGAGTGACCCCCACAAACCCGAGTTGTGACGGGCGCTCAGTATCGGTACTTTGTGGAGTAGTCCTTCGGGGACACGACCAGGCCACGGCCCTTGCGGGCGCCCCGGTACACGGTCTCGATGATGTCGATCATCTCCTGCTTGTCCTCCATGGCCCAGTTGATCTTGTTGTTGTTGCCAGTGCCCAGGTCAATCATGATGTGCTTGTTCCTGCAGGGGAGACGGGCAATGCTCATCAAGGCCTCTAGAAGGGACCCCATGGAAACGCCTGCTTCCTGCTGTTACAGGGCCGGTTACTCAGCTCAGACTCAACTCTGACGTGCAGCAACAAGCAGGGCAGCTGCTGCAGCCTGTCTCAGCCCCGCTTCCACGGCCCGGAAACGCACTGAGTCGCCTGCCGAGCAGCAGATGGAGCCCAGCCACGGCCAGCGAGGAAAGAGGCCTCAGACCCACGACCACACAGCAGTGAATTCAGCCAACCTGGGTGAGCCACATGGACCCTTCCTGGACCGACTGCCCTCGTGAGACCCAAGGGAACCTTCGCAGCCTGGCCAGACTCAGACCTGCAGAGCCCCAAGCTCACAAATGGTGTTTTCAGCCACGAAGTTTGTGTGAACCAGTTAGACAGCACAGGAAGCTCACACACGCCCTGACAGTCCACCCGGACCGTGCTCACCAGCAGGGGCCGCCTGTGGAGTGGACGCCAACACTGCTACCCGCCAACTTCGGCAGTAACAGTAACAGTAAGAAACGTTGGCAAGTATAACAACGTCAAAGGGTGATTTCTTTCCACATTTACTCTCCGCAACAGAATTTTTTTTTTTACTCATGATGTTACTTTATTACATAAATACCATCAAACATATGGCATCTGCATCAGACCCTTGGTTGCCTGGCCAGCATCCATTCCCACGTTTTCTTTTGAAGCAAAGCCTGTACATTGTGGATACAAATTCATCTGAGGCAATTAGGGAAATTCTATTCTTCATGCCAATAACTCACTGACTAGAGTCCACAACAGAATGTTTTAGCTCATAAAATGATCTTGTGCTTATATGCAAAGAAATTAAGTACAGGTTTTCCTCTTAGATATCACAAAGAACATTAAATAGAGTCACTGATATCATGTTTTAAAATTGAGTTATTTTAAAGCAGACATTTTTCATCAACAGATTATTTAAAGGTAACTTAAATGTTTTCCATTTAATTACACTTCACCTCAGTTTCTGGGCAAAGTTACTTCAAAGAGGTAATGTGTTAATGAGTAAATGCTAAAACTGGAATTGTTAATTTGAAGGTTATTTAAAAGATCACACTGATTGCCTGGTGATACAATCTGTATGTGATGACTACATACCCGACTTCCTTCTAAATAAAATAATCTAAAGGCACTGATTACATTAAACTTGCAGACCAACAATTTCAATTGAACAACAACATTAAGAGGACAATTTAAATAACTGGTTTAAGAGAAGAGGACGTACCTGAAGAAAAACATGACAGTACACGGATCGTACAACTCATACATTTTGTTGAAGTCAGGTACTTCTGTAATATCCACAAGATAAATAACTGCAAAATTTTTAACCTAAAAGTAAAGACAATTGAAAAAAACCTAAAATAATAAATCAATTTTTTATTCTGTAAAAGCACATTAAAAATGAAAACAACTGAGCTGGTGTGGCTCAGTGGATGCAGCGTCGTCCCATGGTCTGAGAGGCCCCGCTTCGATTCCCGGTCAGGGCACGTGTCTGGGTTGCGGGCTCGATCCCCAGTAGGGGGGTGTGCAGGAGGCAGCTGATCGATGTTTCTCTCTCACACCTATGTTTCTATCTCTCTCCTTTCCTCTCTCTCTAAAAAAAAAATCAATATTTAAAAAAATGAAAACAACCATCTGTGTATAATAGAATAATTTTCAAACTAACTCTCCAACATTTTCCCAGTAGTTAACACTGAAAAATAATTCAACAAGCTTGGGATACTGAGCAGTAATTGACCATTTACACCTCCCTTCAAATTTTTCAGAATAACAAGTTACAAGAACCTGCACAAAATATCCAGATATATTACTCATGCTAATCTAGCAATAACCTATACGAACTTTTCCAAGCTTGTATGTTATGAGCACTTAACCACGTGCATAGAACAACTGCTTCACCCCATGGCTTTCGAGTTCGCCCATACGTTCCCCATGTACTGGGGTTTGAACTCTTGTAAATACTAACAAATTAACACCCCAAATAAAATCGTGTCTAACACATTTTCTTTAATTGCAAGTTTACCAGAGAGGATCTAGAAAACCCAGAAAACTATAAAAATAAAATCACCTTCAATCCCAACAAAAAGTTAACTGCTGCGAAGGTATTTTTAATCTATTCTTCCCCACTTTTCTCCACCTAGGCCGCCCAGCCAGGCTCCTGGTACCTACACTAACACAAACAGTCTGTTCATACTGTTTTAACACAGTGTGATCAGATAGTGATCATGCTACAATATTTAGTACCCTGCTTTAATTACAAGCATTTTCTTATATACTTTACAAAAATACAACTTTTATGGTTAAAAAATAATTAGTTCATCAAATGTCTATGCCATTATTTTACTATTCTTCTGTTACTTTCTTCCTGGTTTTTCATGAATATAAATAATTCATTTTCAAGAATAGCAACTGTTCAGCAGTGAACATTCTAAGCCCTGAACTTGTGCACACACTCCACTGTTTCCCAAGGACTGCAGAGACGGCAGCTGAAGAACACGAGCTGAAGAACACGAGCTGAGCACCACGAGCTGAGCACCACGAGCTGAGCACCACGTGCTCACACGGCCGCTGCTGAGTGCTCTCGGCCATCGCAGCCACAGGCGCGCTTCACAACTGTGTCCTGCAAAAGTTACCTGCCAATTTTTAAGGTGCTGCCTCCTGAAAAGTTCACTAAGCAGAGACACTTTCTTAAAAAAAAAAAGCACTTTCTTGCTTTATTACTTCCCGCATAATGAAAGTTACTGCAATTTAAAATGGTAGATATTGATGTTATAGTCTAAACACACATGCACCTGTCTCCTGAATGGGGCTTAAGCTGCCAATCAAATGAAAACCCAGGAGGCCTTTCAGACAGTGAGATGTTTAGAAATGGCCTGATTTCCCTTTGCCTTCAATGATGAGAAAACTGCAGCTCATTCAAAAGTACAATAAACCCCAATTAAGTGATACCACAGAACTTGGTTTTTCCCCCTCGATGTAAGTCACGAGGCCAGGAACCACGTCTGTGGTCTTTACGGATGTGTCCTCAGGGCCAAGCACCCAACACGTTCCAGGCACCAGTAAATATCTGCTGAACGAATTAACTTTAACGGGAAACTTACACTTCAAAACCCAAGAGACACTGTCACTAGAAACTGTGGTTTTGGACACTAGAGACTTAACTCTATAATCCTGAGTTCACGAGGTGTCAGGTCCACCCCCTTCCTCCAAGGCGGGGGTCCTGACAGGAGGCTCTCCCAACACCGCAGCCGCAGTTCTGGCAGGAAGGGGCCACGCCAGACACGGCTCGTCCAGTGTGGGCGGCCACGTGAGCAAGCTGCCCCTCACTCAGGACCTTCCAGTTCTTCTCCGGAGGAGCTCCCCCGTCAAAGCTCTTCACATGGATCTGGGTCACCTGTACTGTCCTGATGCCTTCCACATGGTCTGACGACGACTCTAAAGAGTGCACATCCATTAACGAATCTGCAGTCTACTAAAACCTCTGCATATTTTTTTACATAAAACTGAAATTAAGCTAGGTGTCTATCTTTCCTCCATTTAAAAAAACATTGGTTTGTACTGGGATGTGAAAGAAAGAAATCCCTGCGCTTTCTGTCTGCCTGTGTGGCAGCCCGGATTGAATAGGGTGCTTTCATATTGGGAAAGGGGTTAATAAATCTTCCTTGTGCTCGGCGGTGTGGCTCAGTGGTTGAGAGTTGAACCAGGCACCTAGAGGTCACCGGTTCGATTCCCGGTCAGGACACATGCCCAGGTTGTGGGCCAGATCCCCAGTGGGGGGCATGCAGGAAGCAGCCAATCGATGTTCTCTCTCATCGATGTTTCTCTCTCTCTCTCCTTCTCCCTTCCACTCTCTCTAAAA
The DNA here is from genome assembly GCA_030848825.1 of Tadarida brasiliensis. Lineage (NCBI taxonomy): Eukaryota > Metazoa > Chordata > Mammalia > Chiroptera > Molossidae > Tadarida > Tadarida brasiliensis. Next base: position 112,336,739 of record CM061261.1, read on the forward strand.
TCAATAAAGAATAATAATAACAGCCCTGGCCGGTTTGGCTCAGTGGTTAGAGCATCGGCCTGCAGTCCAGAGAGGCCCGGGTTCGGTTCCTGCTAAGGGCACGTACCTTGGTTGCGGTTTGTCCCCGGCCCTGGTTGGTCGTGCGGGAGGCAGCCACTCGATGTGTCCCTTTCACATCGATGTTTCTCTCTCTCTCTCTCTTCCTCTCTCTCCCTCCCACTCTATCTGATCAAAAAATGGAAAAATGTCCTCGGGTGAGGATAAAAAAAAAAAAAGAATAACAAAAAATAATAACTGTATGTTTGAAAACATAAATAAATAAATCTTCCTTGTTTTTACAGGGGAGAAAAAAACACGTTCATTTGGAAAATACAGAAATGAAATGAAAAAACTGCTCTTTTGTAGCCAGCCCAGCACTTTTCAAACAAGTCGTGTAACGTAAACCATAGGAGAACTCTAATGAACAACAGTGTCCAAGTGTCCAGAGTGAGAGTGAAGGCCCCCGCCCCACCCGGTGCCTGCTGAGGACGCCTCACACTGTCTGCTGTCCCCAGCTGACATCACTATTTCCCCATGTTACTAAATAAAGCTCGTAGGAAACCTTCTTCATGGCCAAATAGTATTCCACCCAGTAGGGTGGACATTTCCAATTTAAAGCCCAATGTCCAAGCCCAGACAGGTAACTGCTAGCACCTGCTCAGGAGCTATCCTAAGGGCCACGTGGGGGGTCAGTTTCCTCCCTGGCACTGTGCCCGGCCTAAGTGTTCCCCTATCACTGGATACTGTGGCTGTTTCCATTTTTGCTATAAATGACAGCAATGGTCTCTCGGAGCACAAAGCCTTGCCTCCGGTAGGGTGGGTCACTGAGAATGGTGGGCAGTGCCAGTCTCGATCCTCAGGGTGATGCCAGCTCTACCCAGACACCACGACCTCCAGCATACCCCACACTTCAACACTTTTACCTTTTTGTCTCTGATATACCTAAAAAACTGTGCACTGTTTTAATGTGTTTCTTTGAAGTTTACTTAATCACTGGAATTTCTTCTTTTTTCAAGTTCTTTTCCCATTTACCCATGAGAACCATCTTTTTAAATGGTACTGTAAATGTACGTGCATAAGTCTACCATATTTAAAATACATTTTGCCTACTATATTTGTAGTAATCTTAACTGGTTGTGGAATAGTGTATTTGTAAACCAAGAACTAAATGAAATACAAATTTCATTTCTATTACCAAGTTATTTTTGATATACCTATTCTTTTCATCATCTACAACAGTAAGGATCCTTTCCAGCCCCAGTGCCCACGTTTTATGAGCACACCTTCTTTTTCTTCAGCAAGTCAGTGGTCAACACCCCGCCCTCTGTACGGAGCTCCTCCCTGACCTGAGAACACATTTAATGCTCCAGAATGATGCTCTGGGCCATCAGTCGGCTAAGTATTACATTGTTAGATGATTCATTTCAAATCCAGCAAAAAAATTATAGGGTAACTTTGTTTTCTAAACCTATATGCCCTGATCAGCTCTACTCACAATAACGGTTGCAAATTTTGTGACGTGAGAGATCTAGTAATAATAATGGTCGCTAATGATTATTGAATATACCACTTGCTATGTAACAGGAAGTGTCCTTTCTGGGAACCTTGATGTTAACTCTGCCCTCACAACTACCTATGAGTCAGGCACTAGTATCCCTTTCCTTCAGACGAGTTATTTAAGACCACACACAAGCAGTTAAGTGGCAGAATCCAGCTCAGTTTGGAGCCTTAACCGCTGCTCAATCCTGCCTCTCATGGCTGCTTGCTGCAAGGTGGTTTATGCAGAGACACAAAGCCATAGTGAACACAAAGCATGCCTTCTGTTGGTGCCTGTCAGCTCCTCACTGAGTCAGCACCACTGCCATTAGCTCCCTTACTTCACGTGAGGCTTCAGAAAGACCCCACAGTCACTCCTGAAGAGTTCCATCAATATATTTGCCTTACATACAACTGCATCTAGAATGTATGATAACGAGTCAGCATCACTGAGGTTCTGCATATTTTAAACTCTATTTGTATGAGTTTTTTAACACAAAAATTAAGTGTCCCACTTATTCTTACCCACCGTGAGATTTAGGTAACAGTGAGCTGCGACAAACTGTTCCTCCAGAATGGCAGGCAGCTCGAGGGCACACGGCAGGCTCTCCTCAAAGCCGCCCATAAAATCAGCTGCTAAACAGGAAACTGCTTGTTATTACCAACTTCCGGACAGCTGTGAAATCTGTAAGCCTATCTCAGTACAGCTCAATACTAATCCAGCACGAGGAGGGGTTGCACTGTCGGAGCATGGAGTCAACACACCACATCCCATCCTCAACACGGAAACTTTTACTCACTTTAAAGCAGCTGGGGTATCCAAACAGGGCCCGTAACAAGACGAGGACGATCCCTCACTATCTGCCATTTCTGCAGAGGGAGATTTTTACACAGAGTTAAATTGTTCTTTATACTAAAACCTCCGATCTCAAAAATTCCTGCTGAGCTTCCCCAAAAGAACTTCCAAAATTATAAACTCATTATTTTGCCCTTATGCTAAGAATAAAACATTGTCTTAAAATGCATTTCAAGTTTGCATTTTGAATAGCTACGTTGCAATACAATATTGAAAGTTTATTAAAATAAAAACCCACATTTTTGGACAAAAGAAAAAGGGTAACTTTAAAGACCAAAGGAAAAGCCCAGCGTGTGGCTCAGTGGCTGAGCGTCGACCCTGCACCAAGAGGTCACTGGTTCGATTCCCAGTCAGGACACATGCCCAGGTTGTGGGCCCGATCCCCGCTGTGGGGCATGTAGGAGGCGGCCAATCGATGTTCTTTCTCATCGATGTTTCTATCTCTCTCTCCCTTTCTCTCCAAAATCAATAAAGAAAAAAAAAAAAAAGACCAAAGGAAAATAATCAAAGTGAGCCTAACTTAACTGTCCTTTTTAACAGCTTGAATACAAGAAGAGGTGTCCACTGGCGACACAGTGATGGGGTCTATAACTGACATGAAGGTATTAGAAAAGAACCACTCTGGTAAAGTCCCCAAAAACTTACATTAACACACAAAACCTGTCTCCTAGCTAAGTGCATCTTGCTCAGTTTTGCTCAGATATGAAGAGCCAACCCACCCTCCCGTCTCCAGGCATCCTAAGCCTGGCGCTGAGGGCAGCAGGATCTGGACATCACCTGGTGATTATGCCGCCACCTGCAAGGTAGAATCCAGAACACACGCCCTAGGTTATTTCAAAGTCAACACGCTAATGATCTGCTCACTGGAAAAGTGCTTGCTAGAGTCCTCAGAATTCAGCAGATCTGCCCCTGACCACTACAGCTCAAGCAATGAATACATGATTCCCGGACACCACCTCGCTCGAGGCTCTCCCGAGTTCCCCAGTCACCTCCCCAAGCTCCTCAGTGTCTTGGGAATGGCTGACAAGCATGGCACTCGTACTTGGACCCAGACCTCTGTTGAGGGATTTATGAAAGTCACCTCACAATTCCCAGGGGAGCTTCTCAAAGAAGTCGTCTCTGGACCTCACCCCACACCCATAGAATCAGAATCTCTGCCGTGCACTTGGTAAGTATTCCCAGTGGTACTTACGATGACAGACGTGAAGAACAGTCCCTAAAGTATACTATGCCACCACCCCTGCCTCACTCTGCCGCTCCTACCAAAGAGGAGACAGTAAAAATCAGCTTTCCTTTTCTAAATACAAAGTATATATTTACCACATTTACTATTTACTCAAAGGTGTTATTTCAACCAGCCTATATTAGCATCTCCTATTCCCATGAAAGAAAACATGGTTTCAATATTTCCATTTTTACTCTTAATTCAAACGATCTTTCAAATCATTCATAAAATAGTAAGTTAATTATTTCATTAGCACCCTAACATATGTACCTTTTGCCCTATTGCTGCAATTGTAAAAATCCAAATTAAAGTTATCTAAAATCACGAGGAAATTTTAAAAAAGAATTAAGACCCTGGCCCAGCCAGTGTGGCTCAGTGGTTGAGCGTCAACCCATGCACCAAGAGGTCTCCGGTTCGCCCTGGCTGGTTTGGCTCAGCGGTTAGAGCGTTGGCCTGCGGACCGGAGAGTCCCGGGTTCGGTTCCTGCTAAGGGCATGTACCTCTGTTGCAGTTTGTCCCTGGCCCCGGTTGGGGTCGTGTGGGCGGCAACCACTCGATGTGTCTCTCTCACATCAATGTTTCTCTCTCTCTCTTTCTCCCTCTCTCCCTCCCGCTCTACCTGAAGATAAATGTAAAAATGTCCTTAGGTGAGAACTAAAAAAAAAAAAAGGTCTCCGGTTCGATTCCGGGTCAGGGTACACACCCAGGTTGTGGGCCCAATCCTGGTGGGGGGCATGCAGGAGGCAGCCAATCAATGTTCTCTCTCATGGATGTTTCTCTCTCTCTCCCTCTCCCTTCCTCTCTCTCTAAAGTCAATACACAGAAACGCCCTACAGCATTCTTGCTGTCAGAAAACAAGTGCGCCCGACATCTCAGTGTCAAAACATCAGGAAAACTGTATCTAACAAAGCCCAACTCTATTTTCTCCGATTGTTCCTGCATTTAAATCTCTTGTGTTATCAAGACAGAAACAATGCAAAGAAAACAGCAGGATTTACTACGCTGTGAACATAAGTGTTCTGCTTTACAAACACAATGCATAAAAACTTCGTGCCAAGAAAAGGACAGCCCTTTTAAACTAAGCCATTTTAAGGGAGCTCCAACAGTCTTGCCAAAGTATGCAAAATGTGTTCATGGTATCATCGATGCAAATTTTGGAAAACACCCTACCACTAGGAATTATTAAGTTATCTAGGGAGAGAGATCATGAACTTTTCGGTCACGTATGGGAACTTCTCCCAGAAAAACATGTCACCTATTGCGCATAATTTCGGGGAGCCCATCCTCACATCACCAGGTCAAACCTGCCGTCTTCTTTATTTGCTGGCACATTAAAATTTAAGGCCCGAAGAAAGAGCATGGAATGCCGTTTCTAACCTCACTTTAAAGTTTCCTGTCACCCGGCCAAGCAAAAGAAAGCGGGCCCGAGCCCCGCAGCGCAGCGGGAGCGGGGTGCGGTACCTTCTCCGCTATGCTGTACAGAACCTCGTCCATTTTCATGCACGTAGGGTCCCAGTCGTGCCCGAACCGAATGACGACCACTCGGTCTTCTTCCGAGAGGATGGCCTGGTCCACCTGCCAGCCGTTGTGCAAGTGCGGGAGCATGTACGACATGCTGGCGACTCTACGGGCCCCTGCGGGAGAGGGGCTCGGTGGAGGAGCTGCTCCGGCTCAGCCACAGCACGCGGCGCGGGGCTCCCACCGACCCCGCAGCCCCTCCCGGACGACCGCACCCCTAGCCCGCACCCACAGCCCAGGCCCCGCTCCCTCCGGACCCCCTTCCCGGCCCCGCTCCCCGACCCCGGCCCGCACGGACCTCCGCCGACACCAAACCTCCCGCGCGGCGACTGCTCCGGCCGGGCAAGCACACTAACGTGTGCGTGCGTGTGCCCGTCGTGCGTGCGTCCGCCGTGCGCGCGCGTGTCCGCGCCGGGGCTACGGGGCTTGATGGGTGGTCTCCGCCAGTCGCCTGGAAGTTGGCTGCACCCGGACGCCCTGCGGTCAGGAGCGGCTGGGCTGTGTCCGACCTGACCCAGCTTCGCTGCGGAGCCACCGTGACCCGGGAGGGGCTTGTGCTGCTCCCTCCACACAGAGGCCCCAGATTTATCATTAGTCATGCTTTCCAGACAGAAACACGGTTTGCTTTACTTGTCCAAAGCAGTTTTTTTAGAAGAAAACCTAATGCATAAGACTCACCAGACGTATATGAACATATTTCCTCCCATTCTGTGGATTGACTTTTCACTTTTTATTGGTATCATTTACAGCACAAAAATTTTAAGTCTAATTTATATTTTTCTTTTGTTGCTTGTGCTTTTGGTGTCATATCTATGAAACAAAGGTCATGAATATTTACTCCTACCAGTCTTATACTTTTCTTACATGTAGGCCTATGATAATTTTGAGTTAATTGTTGTGTATGTTGTTAGGTGTCCAACCTCATTCTTCTGCATGTGGATATGTAGTCCCACATCATTTATTGGAAAGATTATTCCTTCCCCATCAAATTGCATTGGCACTCTTGTTTGGTTTGTTTTTTTGTGTGGGGCTTCCTTTTTTTTCTTTTTTTGCACCTTTGTTGAAAATTAATTGACTTTTTTTAATCCTCATCTGAGAATATTTTTATTTTTTTCCTTTATTGATTTTAGAGAGAGAGGAAGTGAGAGGGAGAGATAGAAACATCAATGAGAGAGAACATTGACTGACCGCCTCCTGCATGCCCCCCACTGAGGATTTGGCCCACAACCTGGGCATGTGCCCTGACCCAGAATCGAACCAGTGACCTCTTTGTTCATGGGTCCATGGTCAACCACTGAGCCACACCGGCCGGACGAGAATATTTTTTCCATTGATTTTTAGAGAGAGTGGAAGAGAGGGAAGTAGAAGGAGGGAGGATATCAATTTGTTGTTCCACTCATTTATGCATTTATTGGTTGATTCTTGTATGTGCCCTGACCAGGGATCGAACCCATAACCTTGGCGTATTGGGATGACACTCTAACTAAATGAGCCACCCAGCCAGGGCTTCAATTGACTTTAAATGCAAGGATTTATTTCTGTAGTATCAATTCTACTCCATTGATCTTTATGTGTGGCCTTATGTCAGTCTTGCTGTCTTGATTCATGAAACTTTGTATAGGTCTTGAAATCAGGAAGTGAGTCCTCCAATTCCGCTCCTTTTCAAGATTAATTTGGCTCTTCTGAGTCCCTTGCATTCCATATGAATGTTAGGGTTAGTTTGTCAATTTTGGCAAAAAGGCATCTGGGATTGTGTTGAATCTGTACAACAATTTAGGGAGTATTGTCATCTTAACAAGATTAAGTCTTCCAATCCATGCATTTGGGATTCTTTCCATTTACTTAGATCTTCTTTAACTTCTATGACTGTTTGCATTGTCCACATTGCACTTAAATTTATCCCTAAATATTTTTTTGATGCTATTTAAATGGATTATTTTAAATATTTTCAGATTACTCATAACTAGAGTATAGAAATACAATTGATTTTTGTATACTGAGCTTGCATTGTGCAACCTTGCAGTGTTGGCAGGTGGGGGCCGTGTTTTATCACTGTTTAAAGGAAAGAACACCCCAAGGGTCTTCTGATTTTCAGGTGGGAAGTCACCTCCCCCAATCCTAACTCTCAAATAGTCCTCACAAACTCTTAGTATTTGTAGCCTACATGTCCCCTTGCCATAGTGGCCTCGCCACATCTTATCAATGCGCCCCCCCAGCTGCTGCTTATCAAGGACAACAAATGTAGCATGTCTGACTTTACCCTCATATAAAAGCTACACTTTAGTCTTTGTCGTAATCAAGTGCATTAAAACAATTCCACGTATCATACACCTGGATCTAAGTCATAATAAACCTACGCACAACTTTAAACCTGCTCTTTAAACCCCCATGTTCCTAGCCCGGAGCGGTGCAGTCCCGCCAGCCTCCACTCCGCCACGCTGAGGCCATACCCACAACTCTCCCCACCACATAGACCCCGTCCCGTCCAGGAGCTTCCCCAACGGCCTGGAAGGAGGAGCCCTCCCGAGCCCTGCCCCCGGCCACCACCGCCATCACGGCCTTCTGAGCCCCTGTACGTCCGCACGCAAGTGCACTTCCGGTGCGCTCCGCCACAACTTCCGGGGCCCTCCCGCGGGAAGTTAGATGGGGGCGTGGTCCATCCGAGGGGTGGTGAAGGGGCGGTGCCAGGGGCGGGGCCTCATGATCCGGGCGGGGCTGGGGCGGGGCCCGGGGGAGGGCGGGGTCTGCTGGTCCAGGCGGAGGCGGGGGCGGGGGCGGAGCGAGGCGGAGAGGGGCCGGTTAGGTGGGGTGTGTTAGGCAGGTGTGTTCTTTGAACCTTTACTGTGAGGAACCTACCTGCCTAGGAGGCTGGGTTCCACCAGTGCGTCCCTGAAATCTAAGGTCCTCTGAAAAGGTAAGTGTGCCCTTAGTATGTCGTGGCGAGGGCGGAAGACTGGACGTAGCTCTGCAGCTTGGGTGTGACTGTGACCACAGACCTCACCTGGGACAGGTGGGCCGCATTTGAATCCTAAGACCCATCCTGACCCGCATAGCAGGACCCTGAAGGATTTAACGGAGGGAAATGAAACGTTGCCTTGTTTGAGAGAGGATGAAGGTGGCTTCGGGACTCTGCCGGAATTTAAAGGTCAATTTGCGCCCTGGCTGGTTTGGCTCAGCGGTTAGAGTGTTGGCCCACCCACCAGAGAGTCCTGGGTTCAGCCCCCGCTAGGGGCACGTACCTTGGTTGCAGTTTGTCCCCGGCCCTGGTTGGGGTCGTGGGGGATGTGTCTCTCTCACATCAGTGTTTTTCTCTCTCTCTTCACCCCTTTTTCTCTCTCTCTCACTCTATCAAAAAAAAAAAAAAAAAAGTAAAAATAAATAAATAAAGGCCAATTTACACAGGTATTTACTATTTTTCTAAGCTGCAGGCAATGGCACGTTAAGCTTTAAATGGGTTAAATTCATGTACACACATCAGATTTTAGTTCATAGTTTTCTCCCTTACATGAGTCCAGTTTTTTAGGAGCTTAGCACCTGTTTTTGCTGAGACACATTGTGATAGTATTGGTTTGAAGTTATATTGGGTTTTTTGATACCTGTGACTCAGGAAACCTTACATAAAAGGTGCGAACAGTGCAGTTTTTATTAATCCGGAACTAGCAAACCATCATCAAGGAATCTATAAACCCTTTGGCATATCTTAATATTTTAAGTCTCCTTTTCTAGTCATGTACTGATCAGATAATTGTCCATCAAATCAAATATCTCATGCTCCTTTGCTGGACTCTGCCCTGTGATTGGAGATGGTCAAAGTCGGGTGTGAGAGAGAGAGACCAAGAAAGGTGTGAACCCTGCATATGCCCAGTACTCCCATCACTGTAACTTCCATTTCTCCCAAATGGGAATCTCACCCCCTCTTATTATTTGGACCAGCCATGAGTCACTTGGAGAATTTTGGATCTTTTCCACATAAAACCACTAATGGCAATGGTGTGATGGATATCACTGCTCTTTAACCAATGCTGATGGAAAGTCAAATACAAAGCAATCAGGAATCAAGCTTCCTCTCTGCAAAAGTAAACTAAAATCTTATCTTGAAGTCCAAAAAAAAAAAAAAAAAATGTTTTTTAACCAATTGCACTGTCAGCTTTGAACAAATGTTAAACATTTTTAGCTACATCATGACATGACCCAAAGATACATTCATTGACTTCAGTTCTTACAACAGGTTTTCCTTTTGGTGGAAAGCTATAAAATGTTAGCAATATCTTTTTTTTTTTTTTTTTTTTTTTTTTTTGCATTTATCTTCAGACAGAACGGAAGAGAGAGAGAGAAACATCAATGTGAGAGAGACACATTGACCAGCTGCCACCCACACAACCCCAGCCCGGGCCAGGGACAAACTGCAACCAAGGTACATGCCCTCAGCGGGAACCGAACCTGGGACTCTCTGGTCCGTGGGCCAACGCTCTAACCGCTGAACCAAACTGGCCAGGGCAGAAATATCTTATTTTTAATCAGTAATGAGGAACGTAAAATTTTGTTTAATTCATTTGACAGATAACAAATACCTTTTATTTTCACAGTAAAAAAAAAAAAAAAAAAAGATCATGTTGGACATGAGAACTTCCAGACCTATAGAACATTTTTATAAGAGTTTATTTGAGCCAAAACTGACAATTGCCGGGAGGCAAGATCTTAAATGTTCCCTAGAATGATAGTTTTCAGTTTCTTTTTGCATTTGGAACCAATGAGGAAATGTAAGGAAGATTAAATGAAGGTGGGGAGAGCAGGTAAGGGTTGGGTTACAGGGGAGTTGACAAGACCATGCCTCTCTTGAGAGTGGTCAAACTTCAGGGGGTCTCAAAAATAAGATTAATCTGGCATTTCAAAGGTATGTTAACCTAAACACACAAAAACAATGGTCAGGGTTTGTGTGAGGCAAAGATAAATCTTTTACTAAAACAGTTATATGCCTGCAGCTTGACTACCTCAGTGATCTGCCCAGTTAGGAATTTATGACCTGATCACCCTGTGAGGTTACTTCCATAGAACCACTTTTTTGTCAACAGTCAATTTTATTAGTTATTGCTGCATACATAACAAATTATCCTAAATTTTAGTGGCTGGAAATAACAAACATCTGGTATCTCCCAGGTGTTCAAGTCAGGAATCCAGGAATGGCTTACCGAGTGGTTCTGGCTCAGGGTCTCTCTTGAAACTTTAAACAAGATATTGACCAGGACTGCAGTCATCTCAAGGCACACCTGGTGGTAGGCAGGCCTCTTAGATCTGCTTCCAAACTCACTCACGGCTTCTGCACAGGCTGCCTCCCAGTGGAGGGAGAGTGCAGGCAGGCGTGACCTCCCATCACATCTTTATGCCACCTTCTCCAGGGTTGGGGTTACGCTAATGCGTGATTACCCCGAGGTGTCATTGGAGACAGCTCCGGAGGGTGTGATGGAGACACTGATGCCTTCAGAGCTCTGGGTCTGTTGACTTTCAGAATGAATTCCAGCCTTGTTGTAGTTTAGAAAATCTGAAGAGTAGCAGGAGAGCACACAGGTTGTTCTCTTATAGATTCTATTTTGACAGCAGAAATCAAGCTTGTCTTTCTGCAGGCCATGGGGGATCAGGACCTACCAGGAGTTTTGGTGTCTGGATTTGAAGGGCCATCTGGTATATGCAAAGATCATGTTGGAGAGCTGCAGAAGCACTTTAATCTCATTACCATGCATGAACTTCTGGAAAATAAAACACAATTGGGTCCAAAGATCCAGGCTGTATATATCTGGAACAGAGAGCCAGCTATTAATCAGGAGCTCCTGCAGAGCCTGCCCGCCTTGAAGATTGTTGCCAGCCCAGGAGCTGGTCTAGACCATCTGGACCTGAAGCTCATCCATAGCTTTGGCGTGAAAGTGGCCAACACACCACAGGCTGTTTCCAGTCCCACGGCTGACATGGGGATGGCCTTACTGCTGGCAGCAGCCCGGAGAGTAGTGGAAGGTAAACCATGTTGGAGATGCTGGTTTTCCCAAGAGATCAGATGGCAGACACTTTTTATTTTTAATGTTTTTATTGATTTTTTTTTAGAGAGAGAGGAAGGGAGAGAGAAATAGAAAAATCGATGTGAGAGAGATACATCCATTGGCTGCCTCCTACACATCCCCTCCTAGGGATCCAACCCACAACCCAGGCATGTGCCCTGACCGGGAATCGAACCAGGACCTCTCAGTCCATGGGACAATGCTCCATCCACTGAGTCACACTGGCCAGGCACAGACACTTATTAACACATGACAAATATAATTTGCCTTTGCACGTCACATCCTTTTCTAGCCCTGATTTGTTTACACTGCATCCAGGACTTGGTGGCACTTGGGAATTGGAGCCCCTCCTGGTCATCTGCAGCCCACTTAGTGCCCAAGCCCAGTCCTAGTTCCAGTAGCTCAGCAGCCTGTCTGACAGCAACTCTTTTCTTCCTCACCAAGTGCCACTCTCTCATGTAACAGGTGGGAAGTGCATGCCTGGGGTCATTTCAGCACCACTGTGGCAATGCCCTGGGGGTCATTCATTGGCTCATCAGCCTGCCCCCTGGGGGGAAGGCCTATATTTGAGGAGGCAGAATCCCACCTGTCCACACACTGGACATCCCCGGGGGCATCCCCAGGAAAGGCAGTGCAGCAGCTCAACACTCGCCCAGCCCCCTGATGGAGCTTTGGTGTGAAGGGGCTGAAGCGATAGAAGCAAGACGTAGGCTTTCTGTTTCTGACTGCTGGTTCACACACGTACACATGCAGTCACCCACACATACTCACAGTCACACACAGAGTCACACACATACACACAGTCACACACATACAGCCACACATGGGTACAGCCACACACATACAGCCACACAAGTATACAGCCACACAGTCACACATATACACACAGCCACACACACATACAGCCACACATGTATACAGCCACACACACAGTGTCACGCATGTACAGCCACACATGTACCTAGTCATGCACACACACAGTCACATGGGTACACAGTTACACAGGTAACACACAGTCACACCTGTACTCATCGTCACATACAGTCACACGGCCACACACAGTCACACATACACACATGTACTCAGTCACACACATACACACAGTCATACACACATAGTCACATACACACGCAGACACCCCAAAACCAATTTTAACCAGAAATCCTTCGTTAATGTGAAAGGAGTTGCTCTTTAAAGCATTCTACCAGGAAGTGCTGGCTTTGGGTGAGGACACTGCCGTCTGTTCCCTTCTTCCCCTTGCAGACACATTTGTTTGCTGTCACATAGACATGCGTGACAGCCATGGTCTGCCACCAGCATCTTATACCCTGTGGCCTTGGCAAAGGTCCCAGGAAGGCTTGTGGGTTTCTGTGTGGTACCATCTCCACTCCCCACTGTCTTCTCATGTATGTTAGGTCACCAGCTGACCATCTCCCCAGATACAGAGAGCTTTTCCGCAAACTGGATGGGTGAGGAAGTGACGGGGTCCACCTTGGGGATCGTTGGCATGGGCAGCATCGGCTACAAGGTCGCTCAGCGGGCCAGGGCATTTGAAATGAAGATTCTGTACCACAACAGGAAGCGCAGGTGAGATTCCGAGCACACTTGAAGAGAACTGAGCAGAACCTACGCCATCACTGCCTCGAATGTGGCTTCGATGTATGATCTCTCCGTTTTTCATAAGACGCCCTACTCTTCCTTCCAGAAAGTGGGATTGATGGTCTAGAAAGGAATCGTGGTATTTTTACGATTACCTAGAAATGTGACTGTGACTTGTTTCTATTAAAAATTTTCACCTATAATTGTTCTTTTTTTTATTTCTCAAGTGATTTTTTATTATGGGAGAGGCATTGTACACCCACTGAGCTATTTGACTGGCTCCTTCAGTACTGAGCTACAGGCTCACTCACTCTTGTAATCTGAAAGCCATTTTCTTCCATGTGAGATTCAGCCCAACACTCAGTCCTATTGATTCTGTCTCCAAACAACCCTCCCACCTGCTTGTTGTCTCTCCCTTTGTCTACACATGCCCTAAGGGGCGATGGCCTGCTCTGGAACGCCCAGTCCCCTCTGCAAATCAGCCAGAGCAAGGCCACTGTTCACCGCCTTGTAGTGGCTTTGTAGTCCAGGCCACAGGGACTGGAACTCTAGCTGATGAGAAATTTGTGGCGGCACAGTGAGCTGGGAGATTTTATGTCAGAGCCCATCCCCTTTTACTTTTACTTTTTAAGGAGTTAATATTATTTATTTATTTTTAAAACAAATGCCCAGGCCGGTTTGGCTCAGCAGTAGAGCATCGGCTCGCGGACCAAAGAGTCAGGTTCCATTCCGGCCAAGGGCACTTACCTCGGTTGCAGTTCGTCCCTGGCCCTGGTTGGGGTCGTGTGGAGGCAACCAGTCGATATGTCCCTCTCACGTTGATGTTTCTCTCTCTCTCCCTTTCTCTCCCTCTCTCCCCCTCCCACTCTGTCTGAAGAGTGGCTCGATCCCCAGCCCTGGTCAGACCGAGTCCCTGGCTCCCCTCAGAAAGTCCATCCTGGGACAACTTGATGAATTTCTGATAATGTGATTTTTCTTCCTTGTTCTCCTCATAGGAAATTGGAGGAGGAGGAATATATATATATATATATATATATATTTTTTTTTTTTTTGATCGAGAGAAAGGGAGGGGGAGTGAGAGAGAAAAACATTGATGGGCTGCCTCCTGCATGCCCCCTACTGAGGATCGAGCCTGCAACCTGGGTATGTGTGCTGACTGGAAATTAAACCGGCAACCTCTCAGTGCATGGGACGATGCCCAACCAACTGAGCCACACCAGCCAGGGCAAGCCCATTCCCTTTTTCAATCACTGTTTGCACAATGGACAGTGGAGACAACTGTCAGTGTGATGAGAGGACAAAGGCAGAGGCCGGAACTCTCCAGGACAAGGTAAGCGATGTGGGCAGGGTGTTGAGGAGGGAGCTGAGTGTGCTGGCCATCCATCTTTCCTCCAGGCATCCCTAGCCAAGACAGATTAGGACAAGTACATATAACTTTATATTCCATGTTTGTATGGCAGTGGTGGCTACCTGGGATGCTATGACCTCCTGGAGCTTGGAACTTCTGTTGAGTAATCATCTGTCTGGGATGGCCAGAGCAGGAGTTCAGATTTGGCCAAAACCAAAATGCAATCCTGCTCCATCCAGCTCTTGGATCCTCAGTTCTGTTTAACAGACAGCACTCCTTGTCCTGGCTGGTTTGCTCAGTGGTTAGAGTGTCGGCCCTCGGACGGAAGGGTTGTGGGTTTGATTCCTGGTCAAGGGCATGTACCTGGGTTGCAGGTTCGATCCCCAGCCCTGGTCAGGGTCATGCGGGAGGCAACCAATCAATGTGTCTCTCTCACATCAATGTTTCTCTCTCTCTCCCTCCCTTTCACTCTATCTAAAACTCAATGGGTAAATATCCTCAAGTAAGGATAAAAAAACAAACAAACAAAAAAACAGCACTTCCAGGCCCTCTCCTGTTTTGCTTTCTTTTCTGGGAACTGCGATGTGTTTGCCCACAGTCAGTGATTCACGATCAGGCTTATGCCAGACTCCAGGCCTCAGAGACAAGTGAGAGGCAGGCCCTGGTCTCAGGGAGCTGTGGGTCTGGTGTGGATCCTGCAGACACTGAGGGCTCAGCTCTGGGAACCCAGGCACCTAGAAGGTTTCCAGGGCTGAGTCCTGGGCCCACGCTGGGGACAGACCGAGTCCCTGGCTCCCCTCAGAAAGTCCTTCCTGGGACAACTTGATGAATTTCTGATAATGTGATTTTTCTTCCTTGTTCTCCTCATAGGAAACTGGAGGAGGAGGAAGCTGTCGGGGCCACTTACTGTGACAAGCTGGATGAGTTGCTTCAGCAATCAGACTTTGTGATGCTGGCCGTGAGCCTGACACCCCAGACCCAGAGGCTGATCGGGAGGAGGGAGCTGAGGCTGATGAAACCCACCGCCATCCTCGTCAACATCGGCAGAGGTACCGGCCCCCTGTCTGTGTGGCTAGGAAACCACACAGGAGGAAAGCCCCGGCTAGACTCCAGGCATTTCTAGTCGACCTTTTCCCCGAGTGGCTGAAAAATCCACTTAGACTGGTGGGGCAGTGAGCTTCTATTTAGAAATAGTTCCGATTTTTGTCTTCACATCTTTCTGAACCTCAAATTAGTATAAAAAAGAATGAGAACACTGTAATGTGGGCGTTTTCAAATCCAGGTTTGGGCATCTACACAGGATAGGAGCATCACAGTTTGATCTTCTAGGTGTAATTAGGCAAAATGTCTGGGGATGAATTTTCTGAGGCTTCACTTTACAAAATAACTTCGTGTTAGTTTGGTTATTTGACATTTACGTAGTGCCGTATGTGTTTGTACACAGGAGGTGGTGGGCCCTGTGCTATAACCAAATGTTGGGGTGGGCTGGTGCGGCATTTATGAAGGAGACACGGAGTCTTCGTGATGCCGGCCAGTGACAGCACACGTAAGGGTCATTGCTGAGGCCAAACGTCCGGGCTGCTGGCCTTTGCAGGGTTGGTGGCTGAGGATGTAGACCCAGCGTTGCCACCACCATCCATGTGTCCTCTGTGAGCAGGGCCATGCTAACATGCTGAAACTTCTCTGAAAACTCAGACCCTCCAGATGGGCATTACTGTACATGCTTTTG
This sequence comes from Tadarida brasiliensis, assembly GCA_030848825.1. Taxonomy (NCBI): domain Eukaryota; kingdom Metazoa; phylum Chordata; class Mammalia; order Chiroptera; family Molossidae; genus Tadarida; species Tadarida brasiliensis. The sequence continues at coordinate 112,352,636 of CM061261.1, forward strand.
GGAACGTCAGAAGCCAGTGAACACAGTAAGATTCTGGAAAAACAAACACTCCAGGAAGGGGCCTCGGACTCGGCTTCTCCCACAGCCACACGGGCAAGCCAGGGGTGCTCTGGGCCCTGACTGGGGGGCAGCTGCTCCCAGCCAGTCGGCAGAAAGGAGGTGCCCTTGGTCCGTGGGCTCTATGCAGATCTCTGCTGGGAGGAAAGGATTTTCTTTTCTTTTTTTAATTTTTTTTTCTTTATTGATTTTAAAGAGAGAGGAAGGGAGAGGGAGAGAGAGATAGAAACATTGATGAGAGAGAACATTGATTGGCCACCTCCTGCATGCCCCCCACTGGGAATTTGGCCCACAATCTAGGCATGTGCCCCGACTGGGAATTGAACCGGTGACCTCTTGGGTACATGGGTCTACGCTCAACCACTGAGCCACACCAGCCGGTTAGGAGGAAAGGATTTTCTTCTCAGCTCGTCCCTGCTGTGTTGTTTGAAATGACAGTTACAGGTTGCATCTGTGGCTGTTTAGTTTTCTATGTGTATGTAAAACTGGCATCCGGGCACTGTTTGGGGAGGTGGTGTGGTGGAGTGAGCCAGGCCCAGGCTCAAATCAGGGTCTACGCATGTGATCTCGGGCCAGTTGGCAACCAGGACACTCAGCTTCCTTGTTTGTCAAATGAATATCGACTCTGTGGGTCCGGTGCAGCTGGGTCTGCTGGGCTTAGCGCACTGCATGGCCCCGGGCAGGCTCACAGCGTCCAACAGAGAATCAGCAGAATGAGGTTCAGGTCCTCTGTCAGACCCTGGACAGGGCAGGATGTGTTTGGAATAGAGCTGATGTGACCAGAGCGTCTTTCCCGTGCACTGCCTCACTGTGGTGGCCACAGAGGACTTGTCTCATGGACTCAGGTCTATTGCTCGATCAGGACGCCCTAGTGGAAGCTCTTCAGACTGGGGTCATCAGAGCAGCCGCGCTCGACGTGTCGCATCCAGAGCCCCTGCCCAGGTAAGGCAGCCCGACAACATCCACAGTCCTTTCCAAACCGGGGGCTGGCGGGTGGTCCTCAGACAATCACAGCTCCGGCTTTTGCACAGAACTTGGCCAGGGGGCCTGCAGACCTCTGGGGACCTCCAGTTCTGCAGACAGTCTGGCCTCTGCTTCCACACCTCCATGGACAGGGGCTCAGGGTACTCGGGCAGCTGGCCCCATGGATGGACACCGCTCCAGGTCACCTTCCTCTTGTGGAGCCGGGAGTCCTCCCGCACCCCCTGAGCCTGGACTGCCCTCCGGAGCACTGAAGGATAACTTGGGTTTTCTTCTCTTTTACAAACCTTCATGTGTTTTAAGACAACTAATATGTTTTATCTTAGTCTTTATTTATTTATTTATTTTGAGGCTAAATATCTTTGTATCCTTCCATTATAGCCTTAAGCAATGGCATTTCTGGACACCTTGTCATTATTAATTGTCTTACAGCGCTTTGGTTTTTAAGATCCTTTGGAAATGTGCTTTTGGGAACTGGACACAATGTTCATGTTGTAGCCAGACCACTGCAGAAAAATCACACCAAGTCTGTGCTGGCTGCACATGGTTTCAGAAGCCTCATTGCACCCTTAACTCATTACCTTTCTAGTCAGCTACAATTGAAATTGTTATTCCCCCAATTGGTCTTTAAGCACATGTGTGGAATTTTACATTTAATTCTATTTAATTTCATTTGCTTTTGTGTTTTGACCCAAAGATCCAGGCCGTTAGGGCCATGGCCATGACTGTCACTCATCCTGAAGCCTGATGCTGCCGCTCTTTAAACTCGCGTGGACTCCTCCAGCTTTGGTTTCTGTCCAGTGAGCAGTTCCTCTCAGCTGGAGGACACTACCGAGGTTCTGGAAGCATGGTCTGGACACTGTTAGGGGTCTGTGAAGTCAAAACTATATTCATAAGTCCGGCCGGTGTGGTTCAGTGGTTGAGCATCGACCCATGCATCAACAGGTCGCCGGTTCAATTCCCGGTCAGGACACATGCCCAGGTTGTGGGCCTGATCCCCAGTAGGGGGCATGCAGGAGGCGGCCAGTCGATGTTCTCACTCATCGATGTTTCTATCTCCCTTCCTCTCTCTCTAAAATCAATAAAGGAAAAAAAAAGAACAAGAAAACCTACATTAAAAAAAAAACTATATTCATAATACAGTCAGATGTGACTTACTGTCCACTCATGTTTTCTCACAAGTGTGCTAATTGATGACATGGGGTGACACTCTGACGGCTGAAGGAACATGTGCTCCTGTCTTATTGTATCAACGTTTTTCAGTTTTAATTTGTGATGCGGTGAATGCTGATGGACCCCACATAAACAGATGTTCTTTGGGGTTTTCAATTTCTCAGAGTGTGAAGAGGTCCTGAGAACAAGTGTTTAAGCACCACTAATCTAGAACAAAAAAGTTTCAATATAAATTGAGAAGCATGAATATTTTATTTATTTAATAATTAAAAAAAATTTTTTTTCCTTTATTGATTTTAGAGAGAGAGGAAGGGAGAGGGAGAGAGAGATAGAAACATCGGTGAGAGAGAACATCGATTGGCTGCCTCCTGCATGCCCCCCACTGCAGATCAGGCCCACAACCTGGGAATGTGTCCTGACCCGGAATCGAACCGGCGACCTCTTGGTGCATGGGTCGACGCTCAACCACTGAGCCACACCAACTGGATGAGAAGCATGAACATTTTAGACAGTTGTCTACTTACTCAGAAACCTAGAAGTCATGTGATCACCTCTATTGTCTAGTCTGCTAAAATGAGCTTGAGCTTTTCATTAGATTCACTAACAAGTCACAGGGCAAATACTAGGTAATGTCCCAAAGTTCAGTTTATTCCAATAGGTGGTGCTCGTCTAATATGAAATTATTTTTGTGGCCAAGAGATTTAGCAACTATTTTATGAATAACTTTTTATATATCCGTATTAATTTCAAATCTCTATATTACCTTTATAAGACAGACTTGAGTTTTCATCTTGATTTTTTAGGGGAGACATTTTGTTGTTGCTTACTGTAAAAAAAGGATATTTGGGATTATTTGATCATACTGCATAAGTATTCATTGCCTTACACAAGGATTTACTACAAGATTATTTTTTTTTAAAAAGTCATTTGCCAGTAGTGTAAGGAGTCCCCAGTATTATCTTCAGGCTTAATGATTTGGTAGAAAGACTCACAGAACTCAAAAAAGCTTTTATACTCACACTCACAGTTAATTACAGTGAAGGGATACAGATTAAAATCAGCAAAGGTAAAAAGTGTATCCGGTGGAGTCTGGGCAGAAGGAGGCAGAGGTTCCAGCTGCCCTCTCTCAGAGGCGCTGTATAGACACTAGTTACAACTCCAGCAAGGATGTGTTTCTAGCCAGGGAAGTGCACCCAAGCCTCAGTACCAAGGAGTCAGGTAGGCATGGAGTGCCCACATGTCTGACATTAGCTACCTAGTCTCCAGCCTTTCCAGAGGTCACAGTGACACAGAGTGGGCCAGCATCCAGGTGAGTGAAAACAGGCATTCACGGCAGGTTCCATTGTCAGCATAAACTGTCTGGCTATGCTCAAGGTCCCAAGGATAAGACAGCACCATTTTTTTAAAAATACGTTTTTATTGATTTTTTTAGAGAGAGATAGAAGCATTGATATGAGAGAGAAACATCAATCAGCTGCCCCCTACACTCCCCCTGCTGGGGATTGAGCCTGCAACCTAGGTATGTGTCCTGATGGGGAATCGAACCAGTGACCTCTTAGTGCATGGAACCTGCCAGGCAAGACAACACTCTTATAGTAGTATATCTCCAGGGCTCAGAGGTCATCTCCCAGAGGCCTATCTCTCCCTCTCCCTTCCTCTACCTTCGGAATGTGCAGGGTTTGAGCACTCCAAGCCTGCCTGCTAAGTGAATCTTTTACTACGTGGACCATTCTCTGATCCTTGACCTAGGCTGTCTTACAGCAAAACGATCATGTTTATTGGAGTATCTACATTTATTATAGCTTTTATATGCCAGATACAGCCACAGGATCAGTATGACTATGCCTAACATTTGGAAGAGCCCGTATGGGGCAGAGATAGATTTAAGCAACAACTAACCCATCCTATAAAGCCATTACATCAATTTTTGTATATTTGTACTAGTTTGATTGTTTCCCCATTGATCTATCACTATTTGTACCTTATGATGAACGTATGCCGTACTATTAGTGTATAAATTAGCTGCTATTTAGCTAAATTTAGTTTTTCCTCAGGCCAGTCATTTCCCATTGGTATCATATTCTGAGGAGGCTTTAACTCAATCTCCCAATACAATTGACCATCAATATCAGTGTTATCATACAACTTATTTACAGGAGGTGGTTAAATTCTACCAACAATGCTGGTGTTACACCATCTCACAATATGGTCATGGTATAATTCAGTTTCATAACATAACAAATCAACAACAATTACAGAGGTATTTGCTATGCTTTCTCAACAAAATTGGCTCTGGCCTTTACCCCAGATATTACTATGGACAGGTGTTACAACTGGTCATGATTCAGTTACTTCTGGGTTCCAAGTCAGTTGGGACAAAGCAGGTCACCCTGTGTTTCCCAAGGTGTGCTGTCAGCTAGCAGGGCCACCACCTGCCTGTGGGCAGGACACGTGTTTTCAGAAGAGTTCGTATCCCTGCCAGCTGCACTGCAGGATGTGCCTTAAGGGATTCGTCCTGGGACTGGGGCAGTCATAGTGTGACAAGTGCCCCCAGAGAACTTCATAGGTTCTGGGGTCCATAAGACCCCAAAGGTGAGCCCCTTGAGCCTCAATAGCTAGGAGAGTCACATGGCTACTTTGGCCTCTGACTGTATTAAAATAGTAAGGAGGCCCTGGTGGGTCAGGTTACATACAGCCCTTTCCCAATGCTGGGTTCGAGTGTTATCTATCATCATGTTTAGTCTGCCTGATCCACTTCACTAAAAACCTCATCCTTCCAGGCTGACTCCCATCGTTTGCCTTCTTCCTGGAAAAGAAAGAAGTCCCTCGAATCTGCTAATTCTAGTTCATACATCTTTCCCCTCTGAATGCCTCTCCTCGTCAAATGCGCATTCTGCTTGTCCTATGATCCTCGACCAGCACCTATGTCCCTTAATGCCCTAGTCTGTCTTGTGGGCCAGTGCTTCATCTACCATGCCTGTTGTGCCGTTCTGTGGCCTGCGTGCAGTTAGGATATGTGTTTTACATCCACAAGTGTAAGGACCCTCATACGAGGGTTAAATGAGTGGTGGTCATACCTAGGTGGAATTTAGAGTATGCTATAAGTCCCCTGTAGCCTTCCCCATCTCGGGGTGGGGATTTGAAACCAGAATATGACGTGCGAGAGACAAAACAGCTCTGAATGGTTTTCCTCAATTAACCTGTATTTCAGAGATCATCCCTTGTTGAAGTTGAAGAATGTCACTCTGACACCTCACATTGGAAGTGCAACTCATCAAGCCAGACGACAGATGATGGAAAATTTGGTTGGAAGCATCCTGGCTTCTCTCAATGGCCTTCCCATTCCTAATGAAGTGCTATTTAAATGATTTATGTGAGCTGAGAATTCAGAAGTACGAAATATGGCAGATTAAATGGGAAAACTATTTTGTGTGTTGTATTTATGTTAGAGTTCAATATATAGATTGGTTTACTATCATTTTATCCGCAAATCTAAGAATAGTGACAATATTGACCATTTATTGAGAGCCTGCTAAGTGCCTTACTTCCATTCTCACTTCATCCTCAAGGCAGCACTATGAGGGAAGTTATCATTCACGATGAAACTGAGCACAGTTACTGTACTTGGATTAAAATCCTGGGCTAGGTCTGTGGATTTGCCAGTGGGCTGCTGCTTTCCATTTTGTTAAACTCCCATAACTTCTTGGATTAGGTAGCCTTCCTCATACCCTAATCACTGTTCATTTGTTTCTTTCAATCCAATCATTCAAGCAATGACTATTTGTGGTAGGCAGTAAGACAGACATGAGCAGAGCAAGGACAATGGGCCACGTACAGAAGGTCACCAGGGCAGAAAGCCCTGGGTGCCTAGCAAAGGACAACTGTAGCATGGGACCTCCCTTTCCTCCCCTAGCATATCGCTGGTCATGGGTTTGGACCCCTGACCATTCCCCCTAGAGATAACATCTAGTCCTCAGTTGCACTTCAGCTTCAGGCCCAGGAAAGCAGCAAAACCAGACAAGCGACCCTATGGCTGACTTCAGAACCAGCTGCACTGACTAACAACTCCCTGCCCTGGCGCTGACCAATCAATCAGTGGAGATCCTGACCCTGAAAGGACACAGCTGGAAAGCTGCTGAATATTCTATTGAGATCTTCCCCTGGGACCACCCCTAAATCTCCACCCTTAAAACCCTTAGGAAGCCCTGGCCAGTTTGGCTCAGAGGTTGGAGCGTTGGCCCGCGGGCCAGAGAGTTCTGGATTCAGGCTTGGTTCCGGATAAGGGCACCTACCTCTGTTGCAGTTTGTCCCCGCCCAGTTGGGTTTGTGTGGGTGGCAACCACTTGATGTGTCTCTCTCACATCGATGTTTCTCTCTCTCTCTCCCCCTCCCACTCTGTCTGAAGATAAATGCAAAAATGTCCTCAACTGATTAAAAAAAAACCTTAGGAGGACCCAGCTCACTCTCCCCAGAACACTCCTCTCCTTTCCCTACCCACTCCCTCTCCCCTGGCATCACCTTTACCTTCCTCACTTCCGAGCTCTAAGGGCCCTTCCTTTACCACTATAACTTGTTTCTTAAGCCCATTTAGTCTACAAATCACTTCTACCTCTGTGATTTTCCAAATAAACATTCTCTTATAGTTTGAGTCTCGGCTCTGAATCCTTTCCTAGCCACAACTCAAGGCTGCTGAGCCCAGTCTGGTCTGACCCCACTGGGCTGACACCTGGTGCTGTCCCACCGCCTACAGCCGACTGAGCATCTTCTAGGTGCCACACCTGTTCTAAGTGCTGGGGCTACAGTAGGAAACAAGTCACCACCGTCAGGGGTTCACTGGCTAGTGGGGGACAAGCCAGAACAGCAAAGCATCTCCGTGTGCGAGTGACCAGCGCGGTCGGGGGACGGCGACGATGGGCTGTGGAGGAGCGGGCCTCCTTTCGGGAGCGGTTTTGAACCCGGTGAGGCGGTAGCACAGGAAGAAAACATTCGGCACGAGCAAAGGCCCTGGCAGTGCACCCGGCAGAAACATGAGGGATCCACTCCAGGACGCCTCCGGGCAGCCTCGCCCTCCCGGCAGTCTCGTGGCGTGGGCGCTTCCCGCAGGTAAACCCACCTCGCCGGCCAGCCCCGCCCGCCGCCCTCTAGGTCCCGCCCCTCCCACGTCGTCCGCACCCCTCCGCACGCTCGTCGCTCCATAGGCACGTAGCCCCGCCCCGTCGCCTTACGTTCCGCCCCGCCCCGCGTCGCTCCGCCTCACGTTGCCGCACCGCCGTTTCACGTCGCTCCTACTCGATCTTGAGGCCCCACCCACTGCACGTCGCCTCAGCGCGTCGCCCCGCCCCGCCCCGCTTCGCCCCGCTCCTTCCCGCCCCGCGTCCCCCCACGTCGCTCCGCCCCAGGCCTCTCTCGACGCCTAGAGGATGGCGGCCCACCGGCTGTTGGGGCTCCCCGGGGGGCTCCGAGCACTGCTCGGCAGCCTCAGCGCGGGGCTTCTCCCCGGTGGGGCTCGAGGCATGCACGTCTCGCCGGTCCCGTGTGGCAAGAACCTGCTCAAGAAATTTGCCTCGAAAACCAAGTACGGCGTCCCGAGCGCAGGGGGTAAGGGTGGGGCAGTGCACTCGAGGTAGAGGGGCAGGGGGCCGGGGTGGTGCCCGCGGGGCGCGGGTGGTGCCCACCGGCCTGGGATCCGTGGGCGTGCGGTGGGGCCCACGGGGCGGGCATGGGGCCCACGAGGCTGGGGACGGCGGGGTCCACGGGGCGGGCATGGGGCCCACGAGGCTGGGGACAGCGGGGTCCACGGGGCAGGCATGGGGCCCACGAGGCTGGGGACGGTGGGGTCCACGGGGCAGGCATGGGGCCCACGAGGCTGGGGACGGTGGGGTCCACGGGGCAGGCATGGGGCCCACGAGGCTGGGGACGGTGGGGTCCACGGGGCAGGCATGGGGCCCACGAGGCTGGGGACGGCGGGATCCACGGGGCAGGCATGGGGCCCACGAGGCTGGGGACGGCGGGATCCACGGGGCAGGCATGGGGCCCACGAGGCTGGGGACGGTGGGGTCCACGGGGCGGGGCCCACGGGCACCGCTTCGGCAAGTGCAGCCTTTGCTTGTTAAATTAACGATTATTGAAAGATCATCAGCAATTCCACTGCTCTGTTAACATTTGCCGTTTTTCCTACCCGGCCTTTTTTCTGCCCTTTTATAGTTGAAATAGTAGTTTTAAGTCTCCTAAGAACTACGAGTACATCAAGAACGTATGAAGCAGAATGACATGTACGTTTATTGACTCTTGTTACCAGTAGCATTTTTCAGGAGAGTAGTTTCATCAATAGAGAAGGAGACTAGAAAAACATGAAAAGTTTTCTTTCAATGTTAATGCTTTTCATGTGGATGGCCTTAGTTTGAGAAACAAATTTGAAAGCTTGTCAGGATAGATTTTTATGGTAAGAAGTAAATATAATGAAATGTGCTAATTAACAGACTACTTTTGTAGATATACGTGGTAGATTTCTTTTCGTTTTAATAGACTTTATTATATATATATTTTAATAGAATTAAAAAATTTTTTTTTCTTTATTGATTTTAGAGAGGAAGGGAGAGGGAGAGAGAGAAACATCGATGAGAGAGAACATCCATTGGCCACTTCCTGCCTCCTGCATGCCCCCTACTAGGGATCGGGCCCACAACCTGGGCATGTGCCCTGACCTCTTGGTGCTCAACCACTGAGCCTCACCGGCCAGGTGGCTTTTACACTCTTAATCGTTACATTTTAGCACTTCTTACTTAGTGGCGCTACAGGATGCCTGAGTTCTAGAATCGGCCATTTCTCCTAGGACCTCTGTTTCCCTGCTGGACCTTGGCTTTAGAAGCTGTGCTCTGAGAGCTGAGTTTGTTCATTGCTACTGGGGTGTTTGTCTTTTGGTCCCTTTCAGCTGACAAAACAAAAAAATAGGAGTTTATGTTAACTCCTGTATACACTTATCTATACACATTTCTGTCTGTCACCATCTGCATCTGTCACAAGTGAAACTTGAGTTCGTACAGATCTCCAACTCTAATCCACGACCACACGGACCATTCTAGCTTCCTTTCCTTGCTCATCTGGGACTTCTCCCTGCACCAGGGAGAAGCACCTGTTTATTTAGCTGTTCAACCCCAGAGGTGTTCACCTACACCCCTTGGAGACAGCTGTATCAGGTAGGGTGATGTGCCCACGTGCAGTTGGGTAGGTGTATTTTTAAGATTCTCTTTCTGTACCTTTGGGACTGGAAGTAGACTTTGAGTAAAAATTTTAAGGTTGAATTAAAACCATCTGTCTTGCCCATATTGTCAATTATTCCCAGTCTCATAATATCAGTGTCCAAGTTTAGCTCCTTAGAAACAGTTTGTATCATAAGCTCAAGTTAGCTTATGTAACTTCTCTTTAACTTGCTATCAGTATCCAACATAATTCTTTTTTTTTTTAATCTTTACCTGGGGATATTTTTCCATTTATCTTCTGATAGAGTGGGGGGTGATGGGGGGAGATAGAAAGAGAAATATCGATGTGAGAGAGACACATCAGGTAGTTGCCTCCCGCATGACCACGACCATGGCCTGGATCGAACCGCAACCGAGGTATGTGCCCTTGACTGGAATTGAACCCGTGACTCTTTGGTCCGTGGGCTGACGCTCTAACAGTTGAGTCAAGATGGCCAGGGCAGTATCCAACATAATTCTTATTTTCTCGCCATAGAAAGAAGTTTTGGTATGAAGGCCCTTCCCTGGGTTCTCACTTGGTAAGTAGAGTGGCAGCAATGAGCCACTTCATAGCCTTGATGAGCACGAGGTTCCAAAAAATCGTCAAAACTCCAGCCTGGCAGCCCTTCCATCTCCATATTGGAGAGGACAGAGTCTGTAGGGATGAGACTGGATGAATTGTTAACATGGAATCTTGACCTTTAAAGAAAATTAACAGACGCTAAAGTTTTCTAGAATGTCATATCTATGATCAAAATCTGACATAAAACACACACGTACATACGTATAGATATGTTGTAAAAGCTTATGTAATTGATAGCTCTGGTTAGAAAAAAATACACTGTGTACACCTAAAACCACTGAATTGTACATTTTTAGAGGAAGAATTTATAACGTGTGGATTATATTTCATTAAAAATTTTTTTTCTAGAAAAATATGTGCTGGCAGCAATTTTTTAAAAATATGTTTTTATTGATTTTTAGAGAGAGAAGAGGAAGGGAGAGAGAGAGAGAAACATCAATCAGAGAGAAACATTGATTGGCTGCCTCCCTGCACACTCCCTACCGGGGATCAAGCCCACAACCTGGGCATGTGCCCTGACCGGGAATCAAACCAGTGACCTCTTGGTCCATGGGTTGATGCTCAACCACTGAGCCACACTGGCCAGGCCTAGCAGTAATTTTTATCTTGGAGGAATGCCAGGTAAAATGTGGAAGGATCCAGTTCTATAAAATAAAATATCTTAAGCTAAGGTGATTGAGCATAACATTTGTTTCTTGTTTATCAAGGTGTTCAAGTTCTTCCCAGCTGCCTTTTTTTTAAGTTAGTACAAGTTTTTTTGTGTAGTCTGATGTTGGCCTTTGTGTCTGTTCTTACTGCAGACTTACAAGCCATCCCAGTTGGAATTCCTAACAAAGAGCACCTCAAAGAAGACCAGGAAGGAAGACCATGTGCGCTGGAGGGCCCTGAATGGCCTCCTGTACAAAGCGCTCAGCGATTTGCTGTGTACCCCTGAAGTGAGCCAGGAGATCTACGACCTGAATGTGGAGCTGTCCAAGGTAGCCTGCAGGGGCCAAGCCGAGAGAAGTGAGGCCGAGGACTGCTTGCCTGACCATTAGGAAAAGGGCACCAGGCCCCTCACAAGGTCTTTAGTTCGGGTGGCAGAAGTGATGCTGGGTGTGGCCATTTGAGTACTAAAGACAGATGGAGGGGCTCTGGTGCGAAAGCAGGGGCAGGGGGCTCTGACCAGACAGCACCGAGTGCGTGGTCAGACCCCAGGAAGGGTGATGGCGTGGAACGTTCGAAGACCTGCGGGTCAGATGAGGAGTGGATATGACTGCCTTTGTCTTGGAGTAAAGACGGAGTTGACTTCCTGCCAGTTGTCCACTGAGAGTGAGTTTAGCCAAAGAGAAATAATGAGGAGAATAGTGGCAGTTCGGGTGTTTTGGAGAGTGTTGTGGGGCTGGGGTTGGGGAGGTGAGGGTTCGGTTTCTGACCCTAGTTCAGCTGTGAGTGTGCAGATGGTGGCCTGTGACAGTGTGGCTGGAGTGCTAGCTCGAGTGGTGGACATGCTGGAGACTGCTGTCACGTTGGCTCATCTCCTGTGTGTTGTGGGTGGAAAACCCACTTACGCTGAAAGGGATTTGCTGGGGGGTGGGGCGTCAGGTGTCTCTGACCTCAGACTTCTCCGCCTGCCGCGTGTACTGGAGGACGACTCCCTCTGCTGAGCAGAACGCGCACACCCAGGCCGCCCTGCAGAGAAGCGCAGCACACGTGAGGTGAGGACGCTTTGCTGCCAGGTGGGTTTGCTTTCGCAGCGCCTGGGGTTTCCCTTCCTGTTTCCTGGTGTGTTTTTGCTTTTGAGGAAAATTTTGGAAGCATTTTTTTTTCCTCACCCGAGGATATGTTTTGGGGTGTTTTTGTGTATATGTGTGTGTTTTTAATTGATTTTAGAAATAGAGGAAAGGAGGAAGAGAGAGAGAGAAACATCAATCAGTTGCCTCCTGTAACCTAGGTCTGTGCCCTGACTGGGAATTTAACCTGCAACTCTTCGGTGTATGAGCCGCTGGGCAGGGCTGGAAGCACTGTCTTGAACTTCAGAGTATAATTACCATTTTCATATCAGTAATCAAAGTAAGTGTTTCTCAGAGTGTGGTCCTGGATCCCTAGGGAACCCTGAGATATTCAGGGAGGTTCGTGAAGTTGAAGCTGTTTTCACAGGAAGATGTTTTCCTTTCTCACTGTGTGGACGTTGGCACTGAAGCCACGGTGGGTGAAACCGCTGGCCCAGAGGCCCGGTGGTCATCGTAGCTGCATGCCACATGCTCACAGGAGAACGGCACCAGTTTTACTCAAGAATGTCCTTGATGGATAGCAAAAGTTACTAATTTTATTAAATTTTGATGCTTGGGTACATCCTCTTTAGTATTGTGTGTGGTAGGAAGTGTGCATGGAGCTTCCGCTGTGTGCGGAGGTAGGTGGCTGTCCCTGGGAAGAATGCTGCCTGTGCTGAAACAGACACTTTCACTTGATGGAGCAAGAGCACCAACTACAGTTTTTCAGATTTGGGTATTTGACAGACACTTTCTGCAAATGAGCCAAGTGAACCTGTCACTTCAGGGAAATCAACTGACCATACTTGTTGCCAGTGATAAAATTCAGGCTTTCAAGTGAAAATCAGAATTTTAGAAAGCGTATCTATGGCTGCGAGTTTGACGGCTTCCCAGTACTTACAGCCTCTTGATGAGATTGGTGGTGCTGCTAACAAATGCGGTCCTGTATGGTGAACGTGTCCGTCAGCCTTCTGAAAATCCGCACACTTGGTGACCCAGTGCTTCCAGGTGACCAGTGCGTGAGGTTACAAAATCACGCACCGGGAAAGGACAAAGTGCAAGAGAGACCAGGGAATTTAGTGTGAAAGTGAGACATGCTCATTGGTGTGGTTTCAGATTCCACATGCAGCTAACCTTTAAAAACCACCACGTGTTGTTGTTTAGCATCTAAAAGAGCCACATTTTCTTAAGGGTGTTCAGCTAGCCCTCCATTTTCCAGTCATAGATCTGTGTGAGGCCAGGTTTTCTTCTTATATTTCAACCAAATAACAGGACAGATTGAATGCAGATGTAGACATGAGAATCCAACTGTCTGTCATTAAGGCGGGCGTTAAAGAAATGTGCAACTGTGTGTACTGTGCCACCCTTTCCAATAATTGTGTTTGGAAAATACAGTTATTTTTCATTTAAAATGTCTATGTAAACATTTAGTGGGTTTCCAATTTACTTATTTATTTATTGCTTTTTAGAGAGAGAGAAATACATCTATTTGTTATTCCACTTATGCACTCATTGCTTGAATCTTGTATGCCATGGCTGGGGATCAAACCTGCAACCTTGGCTTACTGGGACGATGCTCCAGCCAACGGAGCTACCCGGCTAGGGCCCAGTGGGTTTACTTTAAATAAATTAATAAATACATATTTTTTTAATTCTTAGTTTTAATTTCTAGTATAGCAAATATTGATAGATGTAACCCCCAGAAACAAAAGCTCTTCAGGGTTTTCAGTAATTCTTTGAGTGTAAAGGGGTCCTGAGGTTTTGAGAACTGCTGAGCTAGGTGATAGTAAAGAAGTTATTCAGTTTTCTCCTCAGGCTTAAAAAAATGCAGAAACCCAACCAACCAGCACTCAGAAATGGAATCCCTCCTTCCTGCTTCCTTCTGCTTTCTCTGTCGCTCTCACCTCTCCGCTTACATCATCCTGCGTTGTCAGGAGAAGTGGGCAGATGTTGACAAGTCAGAGTCGTACAAGGAACTGGTGTTTCACATCATCTTTGTAGCTCTCCTGCACGGTGATCACTGGCACCTGTCGCAGTAGTCCCTAAGGGCCTGTATAGGCGTGTACTGAAGAATGGTCAGTTAATTCATTTTTACATTAAACAGAATAGAAAAAGAGATTTCCAACAAGTGTTGAGATAACAGTATTGTTTTCTGGTTGGTTTTTAGGTAGGTAGAAAATCAGTTAAACAATGTCCCTTTTCCCAACTCTGCCAATCCCATATTTCTTATGTCTTTGTGACATTATCACATATTTTTTTTCTGACGCTATCACACCTCTCCTGTAAATGTCACCTGCCACAGCTCTAATCTGCATTGTCTCTCTCCAGGCATCTTTTGATGTCCCAGCAGACTCTGAGGAACGTGCCACCGATAGTGTTTGTTCGGGACAAAGAACATGCAGCTCTAGCTGAGGTGAGGCTTTTAAATCATAGACTTGATGATGTGAACTTTTACATGGGTGAGCTTTCTAAAAAGATAATGCGTAGAATTCACAAAAGTGATACCTGAAAGGGTACAGAGGAAAAGACACTCCCATGCTCGTTCACAGCCTGGATCACCAGACGTAACCTTGCTTTCTGGCTCTTAATTTTTTTTTTTTTAATCCTCACCCAAGGATATGTTTTTATTGATTTCAGAGGGAAGGGAAGCGGGAGAGAAAAAGACATCAATGTGAGAGAAACATCAATCAATTGCCTCCCCTATGAACCCTGTCTGGGAATTGAACCCACAACTTAGGTATGTGCCCTGACCAAGGATTGAACGCAAGACTTTGTGCTGTACGGGACAATGCTCCAACCAGTCGAGCCATCCTGGCAGGGCTTTATTTATTTATTTATTTATTTATTTTTTCCTTTATTGATTTTGGAGAGAGAGGAAGGGAAAGGGAGAGAGAGAAACATCGATGAGAGAGAACATCGATAGGCTGCCTCCTGCATGCCACCCGCTGGGGATCAGGCCCACAACTGGGCATGTGCCCTGACCGGGAATCGAACCGGTGACCTCTTGGTGCATGGGCCGATGTTCAACCACTGAGCCACACCAGCCGGACAGATTTTTTTTTTTTTTTTGTTCAGATAGAGTGGGAGCGAGAGAGAGGAAGCAAGAGAGAGAGAGAAACATCGACGTGAAAGGGACACATCGAGTGGCTGCCACCCGCACGACCAACCAGGGCCGGGGACAAACTGCAACCGAAGTACATGCCCTTAGCGGGAACCGAATGCGGGTCTCTCTGGACCACAGGCCAACGCTCTAACCGCTGAGCCAAACTGGCCAGGGCCGGACAGATTTTTTATAATACTTGTCTCTGTAACTCTTAACTAGTGAACCAAATCTCCAGTTCTCGAGTTATAAACTGGAGGCCGTCGAAGCTGGGCTTACCGCTGCCTCTCACTGCCTGGGTTTCAATCCACCTGTGATTATTTTACACCATTAAGGTTTACAAGGTTGGCATTCTGTCCTGTGACTATAACTTTGGTAATTGTTTTCCTTTTCTTTGCTTCAGCTGTAAATTCAGTGTTGAGATCTGTAAATATATATACGTGTGTGTGTGTGTGTGTGTGTGTGTGTGTGTGTGTGTTTTAAACATTTTTTAATCTGGGTGGTGGTTACC
The DNA here is from genome assembly GCA_030848825.1 of Tadarida brasiliensis. NCBI lineage: Eukaryota > Metazoa > Chordata > Mammalia > Chiroptera > Molossidae > Tadarida > Tadarida brasiliensis. The sequence goes on from CM061261.1 coordinate 112,368,030, forward strand.
TGGTGGTTATTAAGATATGTTATACCTTTAAAGAGTTTACCAAAAAACCCACGCCCTGGCCTATTTGGCTCAGCTGTTAGAGTGTCGGCCTGCGGTCCAGAGAGACCCTGGTTCGGTTCCTGCTAAGGGCATGTGCTTCGGTTGCAGTTTGTCCCCGGCCCTGGTTGGTCGTGCGGGTGGCAGCCACTCGATGTGTCCCTTTCACGTCGATGTTTCTCTCTCTCTTCCTCTCTTTCCTCCCACTCTATCTGAACAAAAAGTGAAAAAATATCCTCGGGTGAGGATAAAAAAACAAACAAACAACCAGTAAGTATCATTTACAATATTATAATTAAGTAGCTGTTATTCATTGTAGAACGAAGTTATTTAGATCCACAGAGAAATATCTAATTGGACATGTTTGTCTTTTGTTACTCTTATACAAGCAATACTGAAGACTTTATACAAATAATAACCTTGACAGATAGACAAGGAAACAAAGGAGTGTGGTTACAGTGCCTGCTTGAAAGAACCCAACACAGTTCAGGTTGTGGGTGTGCTATGAAGACACTTAGTAAGGGATTCGCCCACGCACATGTGGTCGAGCCGGGAGAAGGAAGTCCTGGTCTTTCCTGGAGGGTGAGCCCTCTGCTCACTTGTGTGGCCTGTGGGTCCCTCTCTCTGAGGAGATAGAAGTAATAACTTCCAAGATGTCCTACCTGGCTCTGTGGGTTCCTGTGCAGAAAAGTCATTGGAAGGAGGGCGGTACATGAAATGCTGAAGTGTTTCTGGAGAGGTCCTTTCTCCAGAGATTGTGCTGTTGGGTGTTTGTACTGGAGGCTGCCTCAGGCCTGTGCAGCATCTGTCCCACTGTGTGCCCCAAGCCCAGCTGTTGACCAGAGGCAAAGTGAAGGTCAGGCCTCGGCTCCTCTCATCGTCATGCAGTCACCTCGCTGTAGGTTAGAGGTCAGTCACGGCTGGACCAGAGGCGGGTCTCTGGTTTGCACAGATGATTATTTGAGGGCATGGACGTTACTTGCTTGCCCTTGCATAATTCAGTGCAGTGTTTTTCAGATACCTGTGTACATTCATAATAGGCTGAAGTCAGCCAATGATAAAGCAGCTTGGATAGACCCAAAAATTAAAATTGGGAGTTATAGGTGAAACTTGGATTATTCTACCAGTCAGTTTATTTCTGTGTCTTATATGGGCTGCACCACATAGAAAACTTGCGGGAGAATGCAAATGATAATAGCTGTAATAGTTTTAACACCTTACTGGACATTCTCAGGATGGTCTTCAGGTGCGGACATTTGAAAGAGGAGTAGTGATAAGCTCTGTCCAAAATTAACCCCAAGTAACATTTAGCATTATTGATGTTACTGCTAGTAAACACAGGCAGAGGGCTCAGCATCATGGTCATCAGGAAATGAACATGAAACCACAGAGAGGTTCCAGTGCACCCCCCCGCCCCCCCAGTGGCTTACATGAAAGTAGTGAGGAACCCTGGCCAGGTAGCTTGGTTGGAGCATCATCCCGACACACCAAGATTGTGGGTTCGATCCCTGGGCAGCCTATTGATGTTTCTTCTCTCTCCCCCTTCCTCTCTCTATCCCCTTCTCCCCTCCCCCCTTCCATCTTTCTCTCTCTCTCTCCGTCCCTCCCTCTCCCTTCCTCTCTCTAAAATCAATTTAAAAAACAGAAAGTAGCTCTGGCCAGTTTGGCTCAGCGGTTAGAGTGTTGGTCCGCGAACCAAAAGGACCCAGGTTCGATTCTGGCCAAGGGCACGTGCCTTGGTTGCAGTTCACCCCGGCCCCAGTTGGGGTTGTGCAGGTGGCAACCAGTCGATGTGTCTCTCTCACATCAATGTTTCTCTCTCCCTCCCTCCCCCTCTCTCCCTCCCTCCCTCCCACTCTGTCTGAAGATAAATGGAAAAATATCCTCTGGTGAGGATTAAAAAAATAAAATAAATAAAAAATAAAAAATAGAAAGTAGTCAGGATACCAAGGGGGTGCAGCTAGCAATGCCAGCATACAGGCTGTGGTCGAGCCTGCAGAAGCCGAGTGTGACAGTGGGAGGGCGTGTGCCAGACACGCTCAAGAGTGTTGCTGGCAGAGTTTCTCATGGACACCCAGACCCGTGTTAGCAGTGGACAGATGAACGTGCTCTGGTGCAAGCCCCCTGCACCCTGCCACCCCAAACGGTCATCACCCTCCCCTACCACCCGCCTGATTTTACGCCTAGGTCACTGTGGCCTACTTATATTTCTGGAAATTCACATAAATAGAATCTGACAGGATGTGGTCTTGCCTCTGGCTCAGCACTGTGGTTTTGAGGCGCATCCCTGCATTTCATGGGTAAATAGCTTCTTTTATTGGGGAGTGGTGTCCATGGTAGGAACACACTGCGATTATTTTACCCCACCTGCTGATAGACAGTTGTCCTTTTGTCCGCTTGAGGCTGTGATGAGTGAAGCTGCTGTGTGCACGATCTTTGGATGTGTGTTGTTTCTTTAGGTCAGCTTACAAGTGTGTGTTTCACTGTCAAGAAATGACAGGTGTGTTGACGAGGGTGTGGAGAAAAGGGGACTCTAGTACACTGCTGGTGGGAATGCAGACTGGTGCAGCCACTGTGGAAAACACTATGGTGTTACCTCAAAAAATTAAAAATTGAATTGCCATTTGACCCAGTGATCCCACTTCTAGGAATATACCCTAAGAAGCCTGAAACACCAACCAGAAAGAATACATGTACCCCCATGTTCATAGCAGCACTATTTACAATAGCTAAGATCTGGAAACAGCCCAAGTGTCCATCAGTGGATGAATGGATAAAAAGCTGTGGTACATATACACAATGGAGTACTATGCAGCTGTCAGAAAGAAAGATCTCTTATCCTTTGAGACGACATGGAGGGACCTGGAGAGTATTATCCTAAGCGAAACAAGCCAAGCAGAGAAAGACAAATATCACATGATCTCACTTATTTGTGGAATATAATGAACATAACAGTCTGAGGAACAGGGTAGACCCAGAGATGTGGAAGTAGGGTATAGACTGACACCCCTCAGAAGAGGGGGTTGGGGGGAGGGAAGAGATAAACCACAGAACTTATGCACATGTATGCATAACTGATGGACATGGCCAACAAAGCTGGGGACGGGGTGGGGGGATGGGGAGGAGGGTGTCAATGGGGAAAAAAGGAGAAACATCTGTAACAAAAATAAATTAATAAAAAAAGAAAGAAAGAAATGCCAGGTGGAAACCTCCTGTCTGTTAAATGTGCACGTCTTCGAGGTCTGGGGGTCATCCCTTCTATAAGGTCTTCACACTCTGCTGCTTTTTATTTCTGCTGATTGTCGGGTTGTGGCTTGTCATGTGTGTGGTCAAGTCCCTGTCAGAACGTGTGCTGCGAGCCTTTCTCCCTGTTTGTCTTGTGTAGCATTGTCAGTCAGTCCTGTTTCTGTGCACTGATTGAACTCCTGGTTCTGCTTCTGGGCACATTTGTCATTTTTATTGGCGCTGGTGGATGACACTGCTTTCTGTTGCTGCGGAGTGACAGGCTGTCCGGGCAGGCGCTAGAGGGGCACTGCCCCGGCAGGTGGCTTGGTGCTAGCCGACCTTTTTTCAAAACACAATCCTGTGCAGGGCAAGCATTTAACAAACAGTAAATGTTACTTGTGCAACTCAACTAATACCAACTGTTTTTTCATAAATGTGACTAACATTTACAGATTTTAATGTTTTTGAAACAACTGTTTGCCCTGGCTGGTTTAGCTCAGCGGTTAGAGCGTCAGCCTGCAGACCAAAGAGTCCCGGGTTCGATTCCGGCCAAGGGCATGTACCTCGGTTGCAGTTCGTCCCTGGCCCCAGTTGGGGTTGTGCGGGTGGCAACCAATCGATGTTTCTCTCTCTCTCCCCCCCACCCCCCACTCTGTCTGAAGATAAATGTAAAAATATCCTCTGGTGAGGATAAAAATAAATAAATAAATAAAATAAAAATAAGTTAAAAAATTTAAAAAAAAGAGAAACAACTGTTCATTGTCAGAGAAAATGTGATCATTAAAATAACAGCTGTGTGAAATCACAGGCTGTTGAATGGCAGAGTGGCACCCGAAGGCCTGGGGCACAGCGCGGGGCAGGATGCAGCATTCAGCTCTGACGCAGCGCTGAGGGTGTGGCTTGCTGAACTGCCCTCTGTGCCTTTGCAGGTGGACCGGTTACTGGCAGCTGCTGATCTTGGGCCCCCCGATGAAGAAGAAGACCTCACACAAAGTGACCTCAGGTGACATGTGTGGACGTCTGTTCGTCCTTGGGCAGGTGTGCGTCTTCCACAGCACCTGCAGTGTGTTGGCAGTCTTGGCCCTTGGTATGCCCGTGGCCCAGCCCCACGCAGCTTGCAGCAGGCCCCGGTGGCGCCTGAGGACGGTACCTGACATGCCTCACTGAGGCTGTCAGGAGGTCCTCCGGGCAGTGCTGCAGCCTCTGGCGGCTGTGGTCGCTGCAAAGACTTGCCAGGTCAGGACTGTGTGTCTCCCTCTTCATTCACTCGGTGTGTTTTCATGGCATGCTGACTGCATGCCCAGCCCTATTCTAGCACTCAGCATACATCTGTGAGCTGCACGGAGGGTGGTGGCTCAGGAGCTTGCATTTTACTGCGGGAGGCTAGCAAGAAGCCATAAACATCACAGATAAGTAGGTGGGTGAGGTCACATTGCAGGGTGAGCTTCAGAAAGGGTGGTGAGGATTCGAGGGGTATATGTAGAGGGCTGGTCTGGCAGGGGTCAGCCGTGGCCTGTGCTCCTAGATCAGCTGCATCTGCCTCATGTGGGCACTGGCAGGACCTTGGGGAACCCACAGGACCCAGCTTGCCAGGCAATGGGTGCTGTACTTGGGACCACTGAGCTGGAGCAGAGGCCCCAAGCTGCAGGGAGTCTGTATGTCCCAGACCAGTGAGGAGCCATCCTGGGTAGAGGCAGGTGGAGAGCCAAACCTGTAGGCATGGAACCTTCCAGAGTGGAGTGTTGTAGGGTTTAGCTTTGTGATATAACCAGATTCCGGTTTTGACTGGATACTTTCATTTTGCTCTCAGAATACACTTTCACTTAAGTTCATCAAGTAACCCAAGTGATAGATCTAAAAGACCCTCCCAAAGTCCTGTTTAATGGGCCTAGTGCACTGGCCACATGTGAATGGGGAAGAAATTTAAAATGTGTCTGATGACCATGCAGACGCTGCATGGAACTGTCATGGCCTGTGCCACACTCAGGCACCAGGGTGCTGGCGATTGTTCCTGGACAGGAGGGTGCCAAAGCCAACCCCACTGTCTTGTCCTCCACGACTCCATCAGGTGTACCTTCTGACAGTCATCGGCAGAGATGTGGGGAGGGGAAGCGCTAGCCCCGGAGCTCCCATGCGGTTGCTCTCGTGCTTCATCTGAGCTTCTCTCCTCCAGGGACCCTGAGCCCCCAGATGCCCCATCGCCATGTGACACCCTGGGCCCTGCCGTGCACTCAAGTCTGTGTGGGATTGATCACGAGGCACTCAACAAGCAGGTCATGGAGTACAAGAGGAGGAAGGAGAAAGGGGGCAGGGGTGAGAGCCCAGCATGGCCAGGACCAGAGCAAGTGGCTGAGCTGACAAGACAAATGAAAAGGAGGAAGAAGGCCAAGCCTTGTGTGGACGATGACCTCTCCCCCAAGAACTACTCATGGAGGTTGGTGAGTGAAGACGACCTGGACGGTGGCAGGGCCCTTCGTGAGGAGCTCACCCCAGGACATGAGGGGGAGCTCCAAGAAGCAGAGCAGGAACTGAAGGCAGAGGGAGGCGGCCACAGAAAGGACCGAGGTGACTGTTAAAGATCATGGAGGAAGGGTTGTGAGGCATCAGCTCTGCACCTGATGGGAATTCTGCTTTGAGAAGCACAGTCATTTCTAGTGTTTCACGGGAGAGTCTTTGTATGCTGCGCAGTGGAGTTACACGAGTTCTCTCAACCCTGTTCACTGTCACCATGGAAAGTACGTAAAAACCTATAGATTGATGACAGTAAGGTTGATCCTCATTATTTATGGACTCCATGTTGGCACATTTGCCTCCATACTAAGATTTCTTTCTTTCTTTTTTGTTTTTAATTGATTTTTAGAGGGAAAGGGTGAGGGAGAGAGACAGAGAGAAACATCGATGTGAGAGAGAAACATTAATCAGCTGCCTCCTGCATGCCCCCTAGTGGGGACCGAGCCCACAACTCAGGCATGTGCCCTGACCAGGAATTGAACCGGCAACCTTTTGGTGCACTGGATGGTGCCCAACCACTGAGCCACACTGGCCAGGACTCACTAAAATTTCTTTGTAACTCCAAACAATACTTGGGGCACATTCATGGTCATTCCTGGATGTACCCAGAGAAGTGAAAATTGGAGTCATGCGATGCACTCATCCCCAGTTACGTTCAGACAAGGCAATGCTCTGCCTCCTTGTTTCTTCTCGTACTGTAAACAGCTGCTTTTCAGGGTGTACTTAGTGCCACATTTTCCATGTTTTGTGTCTTGATGGTAATCTCATTGTTTAAAAATGGCCCCAAGCATGGTGCTGAAGTGCATCTAGTGTTCCTAAGTGCAAGGTGGCTGTGATGTGCCTTTCAGAGGAAAAACTTGTCAGGTGAGTGTTGTTCAGGCACAAGTTACAGAGCTGTGGGGACAGTGAAATCCGTCATTATCTAATTCTGACATGGAGACGCATTCTCTTGCCCCTTTCCCAAGTATCATTAACTTTACATACTAAAAGTGATATTAACAAAGTTTAGATAATCAGATATAGATACACTATTTAGGTAAAGCAAGGGAACTTAGAATGTAATTTCCATTTTTGTAAAGTATTTCAGGAAGGAAAGTGTTACTCTCACCTCTGCAATGCTGGCAAGCCCCCAGTGCTGCTTCCTCCATAGGCATTGGGACCAGGTGTGGTGCCCCAGCAGGGACGTAGCACCAAGCAGCTCTGCCTTTGCCAGCACAATGGCCCCACTGAAGGCACCACATCACAGGACACAGGCAGACCCTGCAGAAGCTCTAGGCATGTTGACGTTTGGGTAGCACGTGTGGTCCCACCACCCTGAGGATGTGTGGAGCCTGTGTGTGGAGCGTTCCCTAGAAGTACAGGTTGCTTACCCAGCCTCTTCTCTCCTGACTGACCTGTGTTAAACTGTGTGAGGGGTTTGTTCTAATCAGGTGTGTGAAGATGACAGACTTGGAGACAACTGCCTTGAAGGAAGAATTTGGTACTGGCATTTCCCAAGAGGAGGAGCCACCCCGTGCAGGACCACTGAGAAGCATACGGCGGGTCAGGAGGCAGACGGAATGAGGAGGGGAACATGGCCCAGAGCCTGTGCTGGGATTTCTCCAGGAAGGACTTAGTGAGACAGGGTGGACAAGTTTGAGCAAGGTTAGGATTGGATGGTTTGATAACTTCAGCAGGCTCTGGGCTGTAGGGGTAGTTTCTAGTTGCCCAGTACCTGGCCCAGGCATGATACAGGGCAGAGAAAATATTGGCCTGGGATTGTAAGAGCTAGATAAAAGGGTGTTTGGAAAGACATTGATACTGGGCACCACAGCACTGAGAAGCCTGCTCTGCTGACCTCTGACTCCACTCCCACACTGCAGAGAGCATCCAGGTCCCCACTGCCGAGGGGTGAGTGTGGTGGCAGGGCTCCTGGGTTATGGTGTCACTGCACAGTGAAAGACAGACATGCCCATCAGCCTTTTTACTGCAGCTTCTTGCCTAAATTCTATCTCTATAAACCAGCAAAGCCTGCCCACATGTGTAAGTCTGCCCATGTGTGCATGTGTGTGCGTGTGTGTGTATGTGTACCTGTGCACAAGCTTAGGCCTCTAAGGTCTTAAGGCACAACATTTGTAACATCCACTGCCTCCTAGCCTATGCCACCAACATTTGTCTTGTGGGTTTGGCTCCGTCTTGGGAAGCCTCATACCCACCAAGATCGGGAGTTTGAAGATGGGTCCTGTATTGCCCAAAGCTGTACTTTTTTTTTTGGGTGGAAACACACTAGAGGTTTCTCTTATTCCATAATGAAATAATTTTTTGAGAATGTTCTTAGGCACAGCAGTGCCTGGATGCCCCTCTGGGATCTGTGGCAACATGTTGGGCTAGGAGCCCAGAGTGGCTACACTGACCCGGGGTTGCAGCAACCTTCCTCTCATGGGGACCCTAGTCCTTGTGCATTTCTGGTAAGATGGAAGACATGAGGATGTCAGAAGTGGGAGAGGGTTTGTGGGAGGGATTTTACTGATCCTGGTTACAGAGACAGCTTTTGAGAAAACACACACACACACACACACACACACACACACAAAAGACAACAAAACAGCAAACTCTGGGGAAGGGACAGATTCTGATTGCCAGAGCTGCTACATTACTAGATTCAGATGTCCAGTTTTCAACAACAACAAAAAATCACAACACATACGAAGAAATAGGAAATATGGCCCAATCAAAAGAAAAAGTCAATAGAAACTGTCTCCAAAAAAGACCTGGTGGTAGGTTTAAATACAGAGACTTTAAAACTGTGTTTAAATGCTCAAGGAACTAAAAGTACAGAGAATGTCAAGAAAATGATGCATGAACAAAATGGACCTAGCAATAAAGAGAAAACAGAGAAACCGTAAAATTCTGGAGCTGAAAAGTTAACTACTGAAATACTCACTAGAGTGATTCAAAGGCGGATTTGAGTAGGCACAAGAAAGAAACAGCAAACTGAAATATAAAACAAGGGAAATTATTGAGTCTGATGAACAGAAAAAAAGAATAATGAAATGTTAACAGAGCCTCAGGGACTTGTGGGACACCATCAAACAGACCAACACATGCACTGTGCAGGTACCAGAAGGAGAACAGAAAGAGAGAGGTAGAGAGAATATTTGAAATAATGGCTGAAAATTTCCTACATTTGATGAAACATCCAGGAAGTTCAGTGAACTCAAAGATGAATTCAGAGACACAATCAGACTGTCAAATGCCAAAGAGAGAGAACCTCAAAAGTGGCAAGAGAAATAAATCATCACATATGAGGGATCCTCAATAACAATAACAGATTTCTCATCAGAAACTTTGGAGGTCAGTGGGCTGATATATTCAAAGTGGTAAAAGAAGGAAAAAAAACCTTTCAACCAAGAGTACTATATTCAGCAAAATCCCTTCAAAAGTGAGGGAGAACTTAAGGCATTCCCAAGTAAACAAAAACTGAGGAGTTGGTGAGCACTAGGCCTGCCCTGCAGGTGGAGTGACAGGACACCAGACAGGACCTCGAAGCCCTATGGAGAGTATAGATCTCAACAAAGGTAATACATGGACAATTACGAAAGCTAGTTTTAGTGTAACAACAGTTTGCAACTCTAGTTGTGGTTTTTTTTGGGGGGGGGGTATGATTTAAGAGACTAATGTATTTTTTTTTTAATCCTCACCCGAAGATATTTGTCCATTTATCTTCAGACAGAGAGAGAGAGAAACATCGATGTGAGAGAGAGAGACATTGACTGGTTGCCACCCGCATGACCCTGACCAGGGCCAGGGCCAAATTGCAACCGAGGTACATGCCCTTGGCCAGAATCGAACCTGGGACTCTTTGGTCTGCAGGCCGATGCTCTAACCGTTGAGCCAAACTGGTCAGGGTGAGACTAATGTATTTTTGTTGTTGTTGTTGTTCAGATAGAGTGGGAGGGAGAGAGAGGAAGAGAGAGAGAGAGAGACATGGACGCGAAAGGGACACATCGAGTGGCTGCCACCCACACGACCAACCAGGGCTGGGGACAAACCGCAACCAAGGTACATGCCCCTAGCGGGAACCAAACCCAAGTCTCTCTGGACCGCAGGCCGACGCTCTAACCGCTGAGCCAAACCGGCCAGGGCAAGACTAATGTATTTTTTTATAGTATTATTTTAACTCCACATTTTGTTTTCTACACGATTTAAAAACTAAAGCATTTAAAAGAATTAATTTGTTTATCTTCCAGGCACACAATGTATAAATATGTCAGCATCCAAAAGGGTTGGGGACATAGCTATTAAAGAAGCAGAGTTTTTGTGTTATTGAAATTAAGTGAGTATAAATCCAGATTTGAATGTTTTAACTTTAGGATACTAAATGTAATCCCCATAGTAACAACAAAGAAAATAACTATAGCATATATAAAAGAAAATATATAAAAGAAAACGAGAAAGGAATTTAAGTGCTTACCAAAAACAAAAACAAAATGTAATGCAAGAAATGAGAGACAAAACTATAAAGCATATATAAAAGAAATAGCAAAATGACAGAAATTCTTATCAGTAATTATTTTAGATGTAAATGGATTAAACTCACCAATGAAAAGACTGGTCAACAGAATGGATAAAAAACACTATGCTGTCTACAAGAGATTCATTTTTGATTCAAAGGCATACATTGATTGAAAGGGAAAGGATATAAAAAGATTCCATGAACTAGTAACCAAAAGATACCATAGTTGGCTACACTAATATTAGACAACACTGACTTGAAATAAAAAGGGTTATATGAGATAAGGGAGGGCATTATATACTAATAAAAGTTTCAATAAAACAAAATGCAATTATATAAACATTTAGGCACTTAATCATGAACCATCAAATATTAAGAAAAACTGACAGAGTAGAAGGGAGAAATAGTTCTGAAATAACAGTTGGGGACTTCAGAACCCCTCTCAGAATAATGGATACAAAAAAAAACAGAAGGTAAGTAAGGAAATAGAGGACTTGCAACACATGAACTACATCTAACAGACATGTATAACTAGACTCAACAGCATACACATTATTCTCAAGTGCACATAGGACATTTCACAGGATAGACCATTAGGTGTCAAAGTAAGTCTCAGTAGATTTACAAACAGCTATCATACAGTATCTTCTATAAACATAATGGGATGAATTTAGAAACCAATAGAAATACAAATCTGGAAATTTAACAGCACAACTAATGGATCAAAGAAGAAACCACAGGAAATTAGAGATGAATGGAAATGAAAAGACATATCTAAACGTGTGGGACATAGTGAAAGCAATGTTAACGAGGAAAATCACTAGCTATAAATGCTTACATTAAAAATAAAAAATGTCAAATGAACAATGGAACTTTACAATTTAAGAGACTAGAAAAAGAATGAACTAAACCCAAAGCTATCAGAATGAAAGAAATAAAGATCAGAGCAGAGATAGAGAATAGGAAAACACATGCTATCAATGAAACGAAATGTTGGTTCTTCAAAAAGAGCAACAAAATTGACAACCTTGCATCACATGAAGTAATAAAGATTTAAATCAAATGGGAGTAGGGATATTACTACTGATTCTACAGAAATAAAAAAGGATTATAAGAGAATGAACATTGTATACCGACAAATTGGAAAATTTCAATTAAATGGACAAATTTCTTGAAACAAAAACCTACCAAGACTAAATCATGAAAAATTAGAGAATCCACATAGACCTGTCAGTAAGAAGATTGAATCAGTAATCAAAATTATCCCAACAACAGAAAAAAATGCCCTGGCCCTGTAGCTGTACTACTGAATCCTACCAAATGTTTAAGGAAAAACTAATACCAATCCTCAAACTTGTCTAAAAACTTGAAGAGGAAAAAACCCATCTTAACTCATTCTATCAGGCCATCACAACCCTTATACCAAAGCCAGACAAAGACATTACAAGGGAAGAAAGCTACAGACCAATATTATGAACATTTATGCAAAAATTCTAGCAAACAAAATTCATCTGCATATTGAATGTATTACATGCTGTGACCAAATGGAATTTATTCCTGGAATGTGAGGTTCAACATACCAAATCAATGTAATATGCCACATCAACAAAATGAAGGGGAGCAAAATATGATCATATCAATTGATGCAGAAAAAGCACTTGATAAAATTTAACACTTCCATGAAAAACAACAGAATAGGAATAGAAGGAGATTACCTTAACATAGTTTTAAAAAGCCACCTAAGAAAAACCCACAGCAAGCATATCAATGGTGAAGGACTGAAAGCTTTACAACTTCTGTTCAACATAGTACTAGAAGTTCTAGCCAGAACAGTTAGACAAGAAAAAGAAATAAAGGGCCTCCAAATTGGAAAGGAGGAGGTAAAATTATCTCTGCAGCTTACATGATTTTATGTGCAGAAAATCCTGAAGACTCCATACAGAAGCTGTTAGATCTAATAAGTGGATTCAGCAAATAGCAAGATACAGAACAACATAAAAGTCCATGACATTGCTCTACACAATGAACAATCTGAAAAAGTAGTTACAAAACAATTCCATTTGCAATAGCATCAAAAAAAATAAAAGGGACTAACTGAGCCACGGAGGTGAGAGACCTATGCAAGGAAAACTGCAAGACATTGTTGAAAGAAATAGACGTGAGTGGAAACACATCCCATGCTCTGGAAGGCTTCATTATCTGATTTTCATTATCTTATTTGTCAAGAAAAAAAAAAACCTAAGAAAGTAATTGTCTGTAAAGTGACTTGTATTTTAAATATTGTATTAAAATAATAGAATCACAGGATTGAAGTGACTTCAAAAAGCAACCTCCATCTGATACATTCCTTTGTGTTTGGTTCACTATTTTCTCTTATCCATGTATATGGTTTTAATTATCCATATTATGGTACCTTTACATTTATATTTCTATCCCAGGCTGTCTTCTTAGATCATGACCTGTATTTCCAACTATCTAATAATAATACCTAGAGTTCTCAACAGCCGTACTCAATGTGGGTAAGACAAAACTTGTGATCCCTTTTCTTTCCAGTGTTTCCACTCTCCATGCTCAATGCCATCATTCTTGACACTTCACTTACAGCCATGTCCAAACTATCGTCAGGTCTTGTTCCCTTCACCTCAGCTATCTCAAAATTGCTTTTCTGCATCTTCAATGCTGCTAACACTAATTTCATCTCCAAGCTACCATCTTCTTCCACCGGCAGCTCTCCAGATGCTCCCTTCCTCCCACGTCTGTCCTCCCCCTGGCACCATCCCACCTCCACACGAAAGCCAGTTGTACTTCTACTTTTTCCCCTAGATTTTCAAAACTTTAATAAGATTTTAAAACATCATGACTTTGAACAGGAAAACATACATGTTTAACACAAATATTGTAATAAGAATCAACAACTCCACTTGAAAACCTCAAATTACAACTTTAGAAATTAGTAAGTCACATTTAAGTAGGTTAATACTTTGCTGAATTCAGTCTTTGTAAAAAAAGAGAGTGCATATTGTAATGGCACGATGTGCTTTTGTACCATTTGATTTTTTTTTTCACCATATTAAACAAGATCAAGTTCTTGAAAGTTAGTAGATAACAGCTAACTTCCTATGACGTGAAATTTCCAATGGTAACAGTTACATTTTATAACAGAACACTTTCTATAGATTTCTTTTCCTATCTTAAAATTTAAAAAGCAATCTTTTGTAAGGATTGCATTGACATCAGTTTAACAGAGGAAGACCAAACTTTATTTAAACTGCTTGCATACACAATATATTGCACTATACCCAAACAAATGTCAACACAAAATCCAATCTGTTGTCACTAATATGTACAGAGAACATTGCCCAAGAGCAGTTACATCACAAGATTATTCTACCTTGGTTAGTTATCTACCATATTTTAAACCAAACAACTTACAGATGATGTGCAAGGTACCAATTTCTGTTTTTGTTTTTTTTTTAAGTGTCCTCACCTGAGGACACTTTTTGCATTTATAGAGCAAGAGGGAGAGAGGGAGGAAGAGAGAGAGAGAGCGAAGAAACATCGACATGAGAGAGACACATTGACTGGCTGCCACCCACACAACCCCAACCGGGGCCGGGGACAAACTGCAACCGCAGCACATGCCCCTAGCGGGAACCGAACCTAGGTCTCTCCAGATGGCAGGCTGATGCTCTAACCCCTGAGCCAAACCGGCCAGGGCTGGAGTTATTTTTTTAAGAAAAATTCCAGCTGTACTTTTCAAATGCAAATCTGCTTCTGTCAACCCACCCACTATAACCACTTCACTGGTTTCTCATTGGTCTTAAGAAGACAAAAATGGCTTCATGATTGGGTCCCAGGTTCCTCTCATAACATTTTCTTTCCTGTGACCTGAACTCCCAGTCATGTTTCTTTGGTCCATCTGACTGTGCCATGCTCCCTCTAGGCACAGGGTCTTTACAGGGGCTGTTCCTGACACTTGGAGTCATCTCCCTTGACCCCCTTCACTGCTTTGAGCTGCTAATGTCCACTTGTCCTTTTGGTTATTGCTTCTTCAAGACTGAGAGGTCTGGGTTCAATTCCAGGTCAGGGCACATGCCTGGGTTGTGGGCTCCATCCCCGGTAGGGGGCGTGCTGGAGGCAGCCAATCGATGTTTATCTCTCACATAGATGTTTCTATCTCCCTCTCTCTAAAACAATCAGTAAAAAGATATTTAAAAAAAAAAAAAAAAAGAATGCTAGTCTAGATCCGTTTTCTTGTTTGTACATGCCTGGAGAGACTGCCTTCTCCAGAAGCATTTGCGTCAGCTTATAATTAAATTTTCATTGTGTAGTTATTTCACTAATGACATTCTCCCTCACTGAACTCTAAGCTCTAGGAAGGCAGGGATTGAGTCTGCTTTTTTGCTCATACAGTCTGTTTGGCACCTAGTAGATACACAAAAAGAGCAAGGTTACATAAGAGTTCACAAATAATGTCTCCCTTTTCTGTGAAAATTTCAGTGGTTTTAGATTAATATTAGCAATTTGTTTTCTTGTAGATGAGCATGTATACAGTTGTCTCTTTGTTGAATACAGTTGTGTAGTGTGCATATCATACATGGAAACCAGCTGTGGCAGGGATGTGGGAGCTGAAATCCAGCCCACTGTGCTGCCCAGGTCTGCACCCTGCTGTGGGGCTGGCACCTTACAACAGCGCATTCATCTGAAGCTAGAGCCTTCAGAGCAGTACATGCCCACAGGGCTTGTCCCTTTTCTAGTTTTCACAAAGGTGACCTCGTGTATCAGGCTCTGGGGCCAGTTTAAACTCTGTCTGTTCTGTGGTCACTCAGATTGCTGTCTTTATGCTGAATGGTTATCTTAACACATTGTTGACCAGCAATTTTATGCAGAAGTTATCTCATGTCACCGGATATTTTTTCGTAATTGAGTATGAAAGTGAAACAATCTAAATAAACTTCAGTATACTTTATTTATACATAATGAATTTAAATGAACTTTGTACACACCTGCTACATATTATATTTTATACATATTATATATTTTAGTAGTTTTTACAGTTTTAGTAGATTTTTTGTAAAATTGTTCCATTTGGTGGTGGTATAAATTGGTTTGAGAAACAACTAAATCAAAAAAATCATCACTGAAAAGTAATTCCATCACTTCCCTGATACTCTGTGAATCACTAAGGTCGGCAGTTACACCTGAAATATTTGAATAGTTCTCCAAAGTTGGTGTAATATCATTTTCAATCCACTCTTCAAAATCACTTTCACTATCAGATCTTACTACATTTCTTTTTTGTTGTTTTGGTGGTCTAATAACAGAACGGTGTGCTGTTTTTCAAACTTTGACCCTCAGGGCGAAGAGTCACAGATACAATAATCCTATATTACCCTGAGTTTCAAAAATTGAAATAGCTAATGCAAGTGCAAACACAAGTTAACTCGTGAGCGGTCAACAACGTTTGGGCATGAAAACAGGAGTTAACTCTGAGCGGTCAACAATGTGCTAACAAACGCTGATGTGGATTATGGGGGGAGCCAGACGAGAGAGGAGGAAAGGTGCGGCATAGCATCTTCACTTTTAAACCCAGCTGAACAACCAGAAGCAGAGCATCAGTGCTCACACTGACACCAGGTAGGTTGAGAATGCAGAGCAACCTTGCATGTGCCATACCCAGCAGATCGGCCCTCAGGTCTAACTTCTGATGCAGAAAGATCTGATGATGTCTCTCATATACTTCCCTGAATCTTGAAAATAATCTTTTTTTAATTTAATTTTTTCCCATCACCATTTATCCCCCCCTATACCTTCTTCCACCTCCACCCACCCCCCTCACCCCATGGTCACCACAGTGTTGTCTGTGTCTATGAGTTCTTTCTCTCTTTTTTTTTTTTTTTTGCTCAATCCCACCACCCTCCCCAACACCCCCATGGGGCGGAGGGATAATCTTGACCAGTCTCACTGAGTCATGTTGCTCCTTCCTGCTGTGGTGGGGAGGGACTGTCCTTTCAGCAGCAAAGCTGGTGATTGCAATTTTAAAAGTCATTTGTATATATCCATGTTGAAATGTTTAGGCACATAGTGGACCGATGTCTTCAATTTTCTTTGCCTGCATTCAAAAAAATAAAATAAGATGGATCAAGATGAATAGTTGGATAGCTGGGTGATATAGCAAATATAGCAAAATGTTTATTGTAAGATCAAGGTGATGGTGTTCACTGTACGATTATTTTAACTTTTCTGTATGTTCAAGGAAAACAATTCATTCAAAATTATTAACATTTTATTATATTTATTAAAAACATTTATTCATATTATAAAGTAAGCTGGACGTCAGGGAGACAGTGATGAAAGAAGACATGATCCCTGTTGGTGTAGCGCTCCCTGAGGGAAACATGTTGGCAGATAAAGATAAATCCATGCAGTGAAAGACACTCACAGAGTGTTCTGGGAACATCAAGAAGTACCCTCCACATTGTCATGCTGTGTGTGTGGTGGTGGTGGTCAGGAAGATCAGCCTTGAATGGCAGTGGGATAGAAATCAGTTCAGGTAGTGGGGAGGGAAGACATTCAGTGAGCGAACACTGGTGTTTGCAGGAGCAGGAGATGGCTGGGACTGGTCAATCTTGGGAAGCTTGTGTGCCATGCTGACCCTCTGGGGGATCCTGTGAGGGAGTTGAGATGGCTGAAGGTAAGAAGGGGGATGACAGGGTCTGATGTGCTTTTAGCCAGGTCACCAAGATGGCTGGCTGGAGGTAAGGGAGGTAGGGGCCTGTGTTGGTATGCCAGCCAGGAGATGGCCTGAATGTACACATGGTATTCGTGCTGCAGTTGAGGGGACAGGTTTGAGAAGTATTTAGGTTGTAAAATTGGAGAATTGGAAATGGAGAAAATAAAGAACAGGTAAGCACATTGCTTATTGTAAGAGGGGCTGTTGAGGAGGGGATGATGAGTTCAGTTTTGAACATTTTGAATTTGGGGTAACTGTGAGATACCCAAGTGGAGCTGCCCAATTGGCAGCCAGAAAAATAAAAGTGAAACTTGGGAAAGAGGTGGATATATTGAGTTGGAATTGAAATAATGGAGTTTGAACCTGTGGTTGTGATGCAGAGTAATAAATGAAAGGCATAGGATTTTCAATACCCAGTACAGTGCCTGGCACATGGCACACAGGTTAATGAATGTGGTTGAAAAATGAACGAAAGTGCGTAGGATCCTGGAGACCAGTGTTCAAGGATGGTCTGAGGAAGGGAAGCTGATGAAGCTGCAAGTAACAATCAGAGAGGATGGAGAAGATTAAAGGGCATGCTTAGGTCAGTTGTCAGGGAGGAAAGGACTTCAGGAAAGGGAGAGGGATTACAAATAGATGAGGACTAAAATCTGTTCTTGGGTTCAACAAGTAGGTGAGCGGTAACCAAGGCATTTCTGCAGAGGGGTGAGGGTGAGGAAGCAGAGGATGAGGAGCAGAGGGAGCAGAGGTGTTCTTTGGAGAAGTGTGATAAAATGCCCTCCTTGGATCATGGTGGACTAGAAGGCTTTGACTTTACTTTCCATCACACCCATCATTTCTTGGAGATACATAGGAACATTGTACCCATTTACCGCTGTAATTCATTACCAAATTAAATTCCAATTCATAAAAGGACAAACTGTCCTTCAATTATGATAAATCAGACATTTATTTGGTGCCTGTTATGTTTTTAGTCGCTAGGCTAAAACTGAGTGGAAGGTACCTGTAGAGCGGGGCGCCGGATCACTGGACAATGAGGTGCGGGCAGGGCAGCCAGACAAGGTCCAACGGTGGGCTGGCTGGTGGTGACTGTGGGCAGACACATCCTCTGAAACTAGCTCTGAGGTCAGGATGGTGGTGGAGGAAGTAGGTGTGCATGCAGAGGCTGAGAGGTCGAGGAAGACCGAGTCTGCGGGTCTTGGTGTTCTGGAAGGAGGAGGACACGACATGACCTGCCCCTGAAAAGGAAGTTGAGGAAGGGCAGGTGTGCCCAGGGAGTTTCAGTGAAGTGGGAAAGGTCTGGAATAGTCATTAAGGAGCAAGTAGACTGGGGATCCCATAGATAAAAGTAGGCGTTTGCATACACACCTGGCCTCATTAAACTGCAAGCTCCCTGAGGGCGGTGTGGTCCTTCTATTCCCTGTGGGCACTTGACTCAATGGATGAAGACCCAAAGCCATTTTGAAAGCTCCTACTCCATGTTTTTACTCATTTTGAAAAATATATTATTGCTAAACTATATTGCATAAATATGGGCAAAAGTGAATTTTAAGGCCATTTAGGAGTTTTTACAAATGTATGTGACTAACCTACAAAACATATAGTGGCTCTACCTTAAAAATCAGAATTCTCAAGAAAAGGTGTGACACAAATTTTCTTAGACAAGAATATTCAGGAGACCCTATTCCAGTCAGTGCACCAAGGTGTGTCAATCAAGGGCACACTTGTAAAAGTTCTAATAACCCAAGTTCTACTCTCCAATGGCAGGGCAGGATTCTCCTCATAGCTAGTTTCTATTGGCTGTGAGATGTGGGCGGAGCCACTCATTTCTGCTGCAGCCACTAGCTCCACCCCTATTCCATGCAAATAAGGTCAAAGCTCTGGTGAGCGCACGTGATTGGCCACGTGGTTGATGACACACTCGCCCCACCCCTTCAATGACGTCATTATCCACTCAAACTCTCACGAGAGTTTGCACAGATGCTGGTGAGGGACTGGTAGGCCAGTCCACTGTGGCAGGAGGGGTGTCAAGGTAGGGGGCTCCTGCAGGATACCCTAAGTCCCACCCCATAGGCTTCAGTCCACCTTTAGGCAGGGGCCCCCAAGGGTCTGTGGGGCCCGGCCCAGGGGTCCCTTGCATCCTCTCATCCCATTGGCTGGCTGCACCGACATGCAAATGAGGTCCGCGTCACTTCCGGAGGCAAATCGAGCGCCATTTTCTCTTTCTGGCCGAGCTGGGAGGAGGGGACAGGGTCGCGCGGGGGTGGGCGCGCGCCGAGGCGGGGGTCCCGCCGCGCGGGGCGGAGGCGGGCGCGCGAAAGGCGGCGGGGGACGCGGCGGCGCTCCGGGCGCCCAGCGGTAGGTACGCCCCCGGCCCTGCCCCGCGACGACGCCCCCGGCCTGGCCCGCGAAGTCCCGGCGGCGGCCCCGCCCCGCCCCGCCCACACCCGCGGCCGCCTCACGAATCCCGCGGCGTTCTCCGGGCGGCGGGTTCGCGGCCCGAACGGGGCCGGTCGCCCCTCCGCATCACGTGGGGCCGGGTGGTCGCCGCGGGGCGGGGCCGGGGAGGGGGAGGGTCCCTGGGGCGGGGAACCGCGGGCGGAGGAGGGCTGGGGTGGCGGGGAAGGGACGCGGTCGGGGAGCCGGCCTGCGGTGGGGGTGGGGTTAGGCGGCCCCTGCAGGGTGCGCCCCGCGCTGGTTCTCCCCAGCCCGTCCCGGGAGCAGCCCTGAGTGACCGCGAACGTGGGCCGCGAAGACGCGGGCTGCTCGGCCTGCCCTGCAGAGCCTGCCCGGAGGAGAGGGCGCGAGGGCAGCTGGCGGCGACCCCTGCGCCTTCGCCCTTGAGCGCTCGGTGGCAGTGGTGATGGTTTGCGCGCAGGTGTGAACAGTGAGATCGTAACTTCTCCCGCGCCGGGGCCGACTGCGAGGACGTAGGCTGTTTGCAGAATCTCTGCTAACGTTTGGCTTTGGGATGTCAGGAACTGTAACTGCCGGTTCGGATGGTGCGCGGGTGCCGAATGACTAACGATGAAATAGTTTAGGTGTTTTTCTTTGCATTTGAACGAGAGACTTGCCTGAATGCTGTCACCGCTCGCTGTAATGAGAAGGGACGCAGGGCTTACCGAATAGGTAGGCTTGGAGTCCGGGTAGGCGTCGGTGTGGGGAGCATGTGGGAGCGAGCACCCCACTGAAAACAGGGTCGGGAGAAGTGCGTGCTCGTGTCCGGTTGGAGTCGAGTGGTACAGTGGGACCTAGAGCTGCTCCTGGAGAGGGGGCCACGGAGTGCGCGAACTTGGGTGTTTCGGGGAGTGGGGACTTGGTCGGGCCCGCGCCCTGTCAGCGTGGGAGACAGGTCTGTGTGAGAGAGGGAGCCGGGGCTACTTCGGGGCTGGGCAGGGTGGGGAGGCGGTAAGTGTGATGGCTGGAGTTAGGGTGCCGATTGATGATCGCTATGGGGGTGGTCCAAGAGTTTTCGCTGATGAGATCCTGGGACGCGTCTAATTTGAACCCAGGTTCGCAACATGCTGTTGGTGAATTTATGGTTGTAGTCACTTTGAGGGTCTGAGTCCCCAGCATTCTGCGTGCCCTGCGCCCTACTGTCACACCCCTGCCAAGCAGCCTGCTTCGTGTGGGGAAGCGGGAAGGCTGGCCACGTGCTGGGGCCACACCTCTGGCAAGGGGTCTGCCTGTGCTTGAACCCAGACCTTCTAAAGCTTGCTTTCATGATGGCACAGAAATTATGGTTTTTAGGTTTTGTTTTTTTAAAGCCCCATATTCCAATGCTTGGGACATTTCATTTCAATTTTTGGAATTAGATCCATAGCAAACTCAGTTCCCATGCCCTAAGTGCTTTTCTTGTATTACTTCATTCATCCTCACAACTGCTTCATGGAGTAGGTTGTACTCGCCCAGTTTCACAGGTAGGCAGCTGAGGCCCAGGGATTAAGTGATTTGCTGAAGATGGCACAGCTAGTAAACTGGAGGTGATTTGAACCCAGGCAGGATGACTCCAGAATCCTTGCTGGTGAGATCATTGTACTGTGTTTCTTCTCAAGTGAAATTCTTTTATTTACTTATTTTATTTTTTTAAATCCTCACCCGAGGATATTTTTCTAATTATTTTCAGACAGAGTGGGAGGGAGGGTGAGAGAGAGAGAGAGACAAACATTTATGTTTGAGAGACATCAATTGGTTGCCTCACACAAGACCCCGACCAGGGCCGGGGCCGGAACTGCAACCAGGATATGTGCCCTTGACCGGAATCGAACCCGAAACTCTTTGGTCTGTGGGCAGACGCTCCAACCCCTGAGCCAAACTGGCCAGGGCTTGAGTGAAATTCTTTTAGATGTTAGATTTCACAGGAACTTAAAAGAAAGTTCTGTGGCTTAAAAGGTATTAATTACCTGATTGACTTTATGTTTTAGACTATATTTTTTCCATAATGGAATAATCTTAAATGGTCATGATACTAAACAACAAAGAAAAACCTTTTAAGTTCCCCTCTGGGAAATAACATTTTCTTGTACACTTCAGTGGACTTTTTGGTAGGTCCTGGTGTATCCCACCCTATGAAGTTAAAGGTGATTTACTGTGAACTGAGGTTGATGACTAGTGTAGTTGCAGTAGCCTGCTGTTTCCTAATGTACATTTTTTACACATATACAGATTTAACTGAGTACTAAGGATATATGGAGAACAGCATCATTAGAAGATCCATAAATATGAAAACATTGAACAGTTTCTTTCCTGGTTAATCCACTGAACATTTTGTATGGAATCTTGTATCTTGGAGTGGATAAAGTATGGTATTTTAGAATGGAAAAATTATGGTAAAACCCAGCTTCTTTTTTCCAAAGTGATTGGCAGTAGTAGACCAGGGCTCTTGAAGGGTTCTGAAACTTACAATTTACCTATGTTTTAATTTTTGTTATCTTTAAACAGTAAGCATACTGCTAAAAAGGAAAACCTTTTTTTATGCTTGTTTTGGGAAAATCACAATAACAATGATGAGGGAATGGGGGCAGTTAACATTTGAGAATAAACATTTCCTATTCTCCAAATTTAAGAGAAGACTGACAGTTCTTTGGCCCTGTTCCTAAGCCTTGAACAGGTAACATAGGGCCTCTTTAAAACTTGCCCAATCACAGCCTCATTTCAGTCCCCTCCTCCTGAGTTAGCCATTCTGTAGCAGCCTCCAGGAACCAACCTAGAAAATCAGCCAGTCCCCAGGTGCCGCTTGAAAAGCAGTAATCCTTGTTTTCCGTCCTTCTCAAAACCCTGTAATAAGATCAGCACTTGCTAGGTAAGGCCAGACTTATTTTCAAGCAATAAACTTGGCTTCCTTAGGATAAAGAGGATAGTGGAACTTTAAGGAGGAAATGAAAGCAAGTCTGATTGAGTGGAAAGCATTTGTTGAGCCCAGCTCTGGCTAAAGAAGGCGCTCTGGGCTAGAAAGTGACCTTGTACGTACTTTTAAGAAAGCCATCATGAGGTTCTTAACAACTCTGTTAGATGATGCTTTTGAAGGCTGGAACCCAATTGGTGCATTTTACTTTTAATAATTTTATTACTTTTTACCGAGTTCTAAAATACTAAATGATCCTTTAATGTCTTCTGAGCCTAAGATACTTTTCACATAGATAACTTGTCTGAAAACTTGCCCATTCCAAATCAGCTTCTCGAAAATGTCATGTTTCCTTATTACCTACCCCGAATTCCTCCTCCTCACATGTTAACCCTCCCTGCTCTCCCCCTACCCCCTATTAAGTTCCGTATACCTTTTTGGCTTAATTTACCTTTTGCCAAATACGTTCAGATTTTTCCTCCTTTACCTCGGTCATTTTGTATTCTGATCTGTTCACCTGCAACGTCTTGGGCTCCACCTTTGCAGTCCTCCATAGTCGACCTCCATAGCCCTTTCCATGTGTCTCATGATTGTTACCATTTTATGTTACTCCTGTTATTCATTTATTATAAACATTTGCTACTATTATAGTATGTGATCGACCCAGCCATACATACAAAACTTGATTCCTGCCCTGAAGCTTAGTCCAATAGGGGAAATAGATATAAAAATAGATAATTACAACATAGTGAGGTGAGTGCAGTAGAGATGTATAAACTGGTTCCTTTGGAGATTCCTAGGAGGGGCACCGAATTTATCCTTGGGGTGGGTCACCGGAGGGGTGTATAAGGGAACTGCTGACTCAGAGAAATTGTCATGTAAAATCGTGGAAAATACTGCCAAATTGCTCTCTAAACATGTAGAGTTACAACTTTTCTACTTCAGTGCTAATGGATATTGTCAATCTTAAAAAGTTATTGTTTTGACTTACAACAATAAAGATTTTTTAAAAGTTGTTTGGAAAATAAATTGGCATTCATTATTTCACCTTGTGTTTCTTTAACTCAGATTTTACTGATTTTGTTTTTAGCTTCTACACGTTAAAGTTTTTTTTGAAATAATTGCAGATTTATGGAAGGTTCCAAATACAATCAAAGAACTTTCCCCCTGAATCGTTTGAAAGTAGGTTGCCAAACAAGACGCCGCATTACCCCAAATAGTGTCTCTTTGCTACAAATAAGAACATTCTTCCATATATCCAGAACACAACCATCAAACCAGGCAATCAATACATTGTTAACATTGAAATTTTGCCAGTTCCAATAACATTTGCAGTAAAAGAATCCAGATGGAATCGCACAGTTATCTAGTTTCTTTAAAACAGTTCCTTGGCTTTTCATTCCATTATCTTTTTTTAAAACATGTAATTCATTGATTTTTAAATAAATTCACAGAAGTGTACAACCATCACCACAATCTAATACTGGAACATCTCCAGCATCCCCCACCAAACCTACGCACTTGCAGTCAGTACCTCTTCCTGCCTGGCCAACACCTGCTTTCTCTCTGTAGATTTGTCTTTTCTGGATGTTTCCTATGAATGGAATCAGACAATGTGAAGACTTCCGTATCTGTCTTCTCTCACTTAGTATCATGTTTCTGAGATTCATTCATGTTATATGTTAGTACCTAATTACTTTTTATTGCCAAGTAGTATTCCATTGTATGGATATACCACATTTGTTTATCCATTCACCATTTGATGGACATGTGCACTGTTTCCACATTTTGGCTACTGTAGTGTTAGCTTGTATGATCTGGACATTTTTTGATATTATAGGCCAGTTGTTTTTTACAATGTCTCTTAATTTGGGCTTGTCTGCCAGACTTCTGTGAGTTAGTCTTTTTTCCTGGTTATTAAGTATTTTGTGGGTAGGTGCTTGGAAACCATGTAAATATTCCATTTCTCATCAAGGTTTTAGTTTATTTAATTATAACACCCTGGACCTAGGTTTATATTCTAGTGGGTTATGTTTTAGTTAATTATTGCTGTATACGAAACTACCCCAAATCTTGGTAGAATAAGACATTTTAATTAAAAAGGTCAATAATTCTTTGGGTCAGGAGTTCATGCAGTAATAGGGTAAATGGCTTGTTTGTGTTCCACGGTGTCTGGGAAGACTCAAAGGCTGAGGTTGACCTGACAGGGGCCCTAGAGGCATCTTTACTCACACATCTAGCGGCCGATGTGGAACATCTCTGTGTAGGCTCCACTGGACTAGTTTAGCTTCCTCACAACATTGTGTCTGGATTCCAAGCCTGATGGTTCCCAGAGAACAGGCAAGGTGTGGCATTTTTATGGTCTAGCCCTACAAGTCACATGGCATTAATTCTGTCATACTTTATTGGGTGAGGCAGCCATAAAGCTCTGCCCAGGTTCATGGGGTGGGGGCATAGATGCCCTTATTTTTTGGAAGGAGTGTCAAAGTCATATTTGAAGAAGAGCACATGGGATGAGAGATAATGTTGCATTATTTTTGGAAAATTCAGTGCCACAGGCTATAATCTTTTAATATCGTTATTTATTTGATGCCCAGATAGTCCCATGTTTGGCTTGTAGGAATTTCTTCAAGCTGGCTTCAAGACCTTTTGATATATCCCACCGTTCTTTGACCAATTTCCCTATCTTCTGGCACAAGATATTCTAGGAGCAACTTGTCTTTTCCATGCTCCAGCCCTTGAATTGGCCATTTTTCAAAGTCACCGTGTTTCCTTTTCATCGAAAGTGGTATTTAGAAATTAAGGTTTGGGCCCTAGGAGTGCTCACTGCTACTGGGGTGGATAACTGCATCTAGACTTTTTTATTGGGCAGAGCTATGGAATGTACACACGTTTATTTTTATGTGTGTATATGTTAAAAGCAGTAAGGTCACACCTGTACCTTTTTTTCCAGTCAAGTATCATAGTGTTTATTTTAATTTTATGCCTTTTCAGATATTTTAAAAACAGATTTATTGAGATGTAATTTGCATACCATACAATTCACTTATTTAAAGTGTACAGTTCAATGGCTTTTAGTATATTTGTGGAGTTGTGCAACATCACCACAGTCAGCTTTAGGACATTGTCATTATTCCAAAAGAAACTGTTCCCCTCAGCCATCACCTCCCAGTTCTCCTCAGCCTCCCCTCAGCAGTCATCTTCTCAGCCCTAGGCAACCAGTGTTGTACCTTCTGCCTCTACATATCATTCGTCTGTTCTGGACACTCCATGTGCATGGAATCAGACCACGCAGTCCTTTGTCTGGCTTCCCTCCCTGCGCATCATGTTCCCCAAAGCTCATCCACATTGTAGCGTGTGGCGGAGCTTCATTTCTTCTTAGGACCAAACAGTACTGCATTGTAGGAGTGCACCACATTTTATGTATCCATTTATCAGTTGATGGATGTTTGAGTTATTTCTACTTTTTGGCTATCAAGAATAGTACCACTGTCCGGCTGGTGTGGCTCAGTGGTTGAGCGTTGTCCCATGCACCAAGAGGTTGCCGGTTCGATTCCTGGTCAGGGCACATGCCCAGGCTGTGGGCCTGATCCCCAGTGGGGGCATGCAGGAGGGGACCAGTCACTGTTCTCTCTCAATGTTTCTCTCTCTCTATCCCTCTTACTTCCTCTCTCTGAAATCAATAAAGGAAAAAAAAAATTTTTTTAAATAAAAGAATAGTGCCACTGTGAACATTCTTGTACAACTTTTTGTTTGGATGTATGTTTTTCATTTCTCTTTGGTGGAATTGCTGGCTCATGTGGTACCTCTATGTGTAATGTTTTGAGGAAATGCCAGACTGTCTTCCAAACTCGCTGTACCGTGTCACATTATTGCCGGCAATGAATTGAGAGATCAGTTTCCCTACATCCTTGTCAGCACTTGTTCTGTTTTCTTTTCAGAATCACAACCATCCTAGCAGGTGTAAGGAAGTATCTCGTTGTGGTTTCCATTTGTACTTCCACATGGCTAATATTGGTTAGCATCTTTTCATTTGCCCATTTTTAAGTTGGGTTGTTTTTTTTCGTTTGTTTGTTTTTAATCTTCACTAGAGGACATTTTTGCGTTCATCTTCAGTTAGAGCGGGAGGAAGAGAGTGGGGAAGAGAGAGAGAGAAACATCGATGCGAGAGAGACACATTGACTGGTTGCCACCCACACAACCCCAACTGGGGCCAGGGACAAACCGCAACCGAGGTACATGCCCTTAGAGGGAACTGAACCCGGATTCTCTGGTCCGCAGGCCGACGCTCTAACCGCTGAGCCAAACTGGCCAGGGCAAGTTGGGTTGTTTTTAATTATAGAGTTATCAGAGTTCTTTTTATATTCCTGGTATAAGTTCCTTATCAGAAATATGATTTGCAAAAATTTTTCCCATCTTGTAGATTCTCCGCTTTTTGCCTGGTTTCCTTTGAAGCACAAAAGTTTTAAATTTTCTCAAAGTCCAACTTACCTAGTTTTTCTTTTGTTGCTAGTGCTTTTTGGTGTTATAGCTAAGAATCCATTGCCAAATCCAAGGTCATGAAGATATATGCCTGTGTTTCTGAGACTTTTAAAGTTTTAGCTCTTAGATGGAGGTGTATGGTTTTGAGTTGATTTTGTGTGTGGTGTACGGAAAGGGATCTGCAAGTAGATCCTTCGTTGTCCTGAGATCAACTTACTCTCAGTGTTTTACTAACCCTGTTACTTATTACAGTTTTGTTTTCTTTCCTTCTAAGGGAAATTTCAAAAATGTTTCAAATTCCTGTGGAAAATCTTGACAACATCAGGAAGGTACGAAAAAAGGTGAAAGGCATTCTTGTGGATATTGGGCTTGACAGCTGCAAGGAGTTGCTGAAGGTAAGAGGACATCAGTAGCAGATTAAAAGCAGACAGTAATCCTGGAGATCTGGGGTTGGTTTTTTGGAGCTGAGATTTGAACTGGGAGTTTTTGACTTAAATTGAGTTACTTTAACTTGCTTAAGTTTTTTTTTTTTTTTAATCCTCACCCGAGGACATTTTTTTTTTTTTCATTTTTTGCTCAGATAGAGTAGGAGGGAGAGAGAGAGAAACATCGACGTGAAAGGGCCACATTGAGTGGCTGCCACCCGCACAACCAACCAGGTCCGGGGACAAACTGCAACCGAGGTACATGCCCTTAGCGGGAACCGAACCCGGGTCTCTCCGGACCACAGGCTGACGCTCTAACCCTTGAGCCAAACCGGCCAGGGCTTGCTTAAGTTTTTAAAGTGACTTTTATGAGGGGCTTTTTATAGTTATTAGTATTTATTTATTTTTTGCAACTTTTGCTTGCATTTTTAATTTGCTTTATTAATAGTTTTTCTTTGAATATTGTGCCCACATTTACTGTACACAAAGGACATTTTCAGGTACCAGAAATAAAACATAAAAGCGTTCAGACACTTATGATCATTAGTTTGAAAATTCTCTTGACCCTTAAACAACAGGAGTTGGAACTTCACGGGTCCACTTGTACACAGTTTTTTCCATTAAATATATATATCGGCCCTCTGGATCCCTGGGTTTCACATCTGCAGGTTCAACCAACTGCAGATCAAAAACAGTATTTCTGATCTGTGGCTGGGAATCATGGATGTGGGGGGGCCAGCTGTATGCATTAATCTAGGCCATTCTATAGAGGGGACTTGAGCATCCCTGGGATTTGGTATTTGCCATGGGTCCTGGAACCAATCCCCTGTAGGTGCCCAGGGACAACTACGCTTTCGGGGCATTGAAGGGTAATGTGAGTTTTTGGCTGTGGGCAGAGGGGTGGGGTGGGGGGTCGGGATCCCTAACCCATGTTGTTCAAGGGTTACTGTGTATTAGTTTTTGATCTTTGAGGAGAATGTGTTGAATTATTTATCATTTTAGTAGAAGACCCTAACTCAATTTCCCAGTATTGTTAGAGTAATCAATAAATGGGTATGCATACATGATATGATAGGATGTTTTTTCCGATTTGTGAATTTAATATATTCAGTCTTACAGAAGTTTAAAAATTAAGGTCACAGTCACACTATTGATAAGCTGTATTCTCTTATAATTTTATCCTTTCTTATAACTTGAGAATATATGGCTGGCACATCTAGTAAAGAAATAAAAATGGTTAAATAAGGCATGCTGTGTAGCCTTGCAGCCATTGACAGTTCTATGCATGTTTTATTTATAACTATTGAAATAGGGACCATGTCAGTTTTGACATTTTTAAGCTTGTGAAGAATTTAATTCAAAGTATTATTGACCTGTGAAGAGTTCAGTTTCTCAATTTTTAAATCTCAAACTTTAAACCAGATTGATTTTATTTATTAAAGAGGCAGTCCGATACTGAAAGACCAATGATTACCAGGATTCTCATTAGTAGTCAGCAGGTAGACAAATGTTAATTTCTAAAGGAATATGGGCAACCAATTGATATGTCTTTCTCACATCGATGTTTCTCTCCCTCTCTTCCTCCCTCCCTTCCATTCTGTCTAAAAACCAATGGAAAAATATCCTCGGGTAAGGATTAACAAAAGAGTAAAAGTAAATAACAATAATTTACTCATGTACTGCAAGTCCCTGTGAAGACCTAGAACAAGTCCATCACTCCAGAAAGATTCCTCAAGCCCTTTTCTAGTCAGTCCCTGCCCACACCCCACTGGCTACCACTATTCTGAAATTTTTCACTGTAGATTAGATTTGCCTGTTGTGCAGTTTCATCAAAAGAAATAGTATGTACTCCCGTGGAAGAGTCTTCTTTGTGGCAGCATGTATGATTGGTCCTTTTTGTTGCTGAGTAGTCTTCTGTTACATGAATGATTAGTTTGTTGATCTTTTTTCCTGTTGGTGGGACGCCTAGGCTGTTCCAGGTTTGGGTTATTATGAACAAGATTATTCTTATGAATATTCTTATAAAAGTATTTTTGTGGACATGTTTTGATATCTCTTGGAAAATTATCTAGATGTAGAATTATGAGGTTGTATGTTTAGTTTTACAGGAAGTGGCTAGTCCTTTATCCAAACTAGTTGTGTGATTGTGTTCTCTATTAACAGTTTGTGAGGGTTTCAGTTGCTTGTGCATAATACACTGTGATGGTTAGCTATATGTTTTTTGTAGATCCCTTTTTCGATGGAGGAAATTCCTTATTCTTACTTTGCTGAAAGCAAAAATTATGAGTGGATGTTGAATTTTGTCAAATGGTTTTTCTGCATCTATTAAGATAATTGTTTTTCTTTTCTTAATCTAATATGGTGAATTACGTGGTTTGATTAAAAAAAACAAAACAAAACACAACTTAAACCAATCTGTATACCTGAGATAAATTCTACTTGGTCCTTTTCATATGTTGGATCTATTTGAACCCAGCTGGTGTGGCTCAGGGGTTGAGCCATATGTTGGATTGATAGCAAAATATTGGTTAAGGGTTTTTACATCTGTATTCATGAGGAATATGGTCTGAAGTTTTCTTTTTCTGTAGTATCTCATCTAGAGTTGGAGTTTTCTTTGTAGGATGGTTTTTAACTATGAATTCAGTTTCTTTGGTAGATATCAGGCTAATAGGTTATCTAATTTTTCTTGAGTAGTTTTTCTTCTTCTTTTTTTTTTAAATCCTCACCCGAGAATATTCTTCCATTTATCTTCAGATGGAGTGTGAGGGAGAGGGAGAGAGAAACATCAGTGTGAGAGAGACACATTGATTGATTGCCTCCCGCACAAGCCTGACCAGGGCCGGGTACCAAACCGCAATCGAACCCATGACTCGACTCTTTGGTCCGAGGGCTGATGCTCTAACTGCTGAGCCAAAGCAGCCAGGGCAGTTTTTCTTCTTTTAAGGAATTTGCTCATTACAACTTAAGTTGTCAACTTTATTGGCATAAACTTGTTATGTTATTTCCTTAGTTGTAGGAGCTGTAGTGATGTTCCCTCTTTCATTTTGATAGTGGTAATTCAAGTGTTCTCTTTTTTTCCTGACAGTCTGAACAGAGGTTTATCAATTCTACTGATCTACTGGTTTCCTTGATTTTTCTCTATTGTCTGTTTTCTATTCTATTTATTTATGCTTTTTATGTTTTCCTTTTTTTTGTTTAGGGTTTATTTATAAAGTTTTAAAATTTGATTTCTTAAGATGGCAGTTTAGGTCATTGTTTGTTTTTTTACTTCTTTGTTTTCTTAAGTATTTAGTGCCACACATTCCCCTGAAGTACTGTTTTAACTCTATCCTACACATCTGATTGATTGTTTCCATTTTCATTGAGTTTTAAATATTTTCTAATTTACCTTGTGATTTCTTTTTTCTTTTTTTTTTTCTTTATTGATTTTAGAGAGAGAGGAAGGGAGAGGGAGAGAGAGATAGAAACATTGATGAAAGAGAACATCTACTGGCTGCCTCCTGCATGCCCCCCACTGGGGATTTGGCCCACAACCTGGGCATGTGCCCTGACCTGGAATTGAATTGGCGACCTCCTGGTGCATGGGTCGATGCTCAACCATTGAGCCACACCGGCCGGGCTCCCTTGTGATTTCTATTTGATCCATGGATTATTTAGAAATGTGTTTAATTTGCCCTGGATAGTTTGGTTCAGGGGTTAGAACATCAGCCCACAGACCAAAGGGTCATGAGTTCGATTCCCGGTCAGGGGCACACACCTGGGTTGAAGGTTCCATCTCTGGGCTCGACTGGGCCATATAGAAGGCAACCAGTCGATGTGGCTCTCTCACATTGATGTTTCTCTCTCTCTCCCTCCTTCTCTTCCATTCTATCTAAAGAAAATCAACAGAAAAATACCCTCTGGTGAGAATTAACAAAAAAAAAAAATCAACAAATATAAATTAAAAAAAAAAAATGTGTTTAATTTCTAGAGATTTAGGGGTTTTTTTTTCTAGATATCTTTTTGTTATAGATTTATTTAATATATATATATTTTTGTTAGAGACCGTACTTTATAATTATTTCAGTCCTTTTAAATATATTGAGACTTATTTCATGGCTCAACATGCACTCTGTCTTTGGAAATGTTTCATGTGTATTTGAAATGAATGTACGTTTTGCTGTTGTTGGAGGAGAGTTCTATAAATGTCATTTGGTCAAGTTGATTGATGGTGTTCAGTCTTCCCTGACCTTCCTGATTTTTTAAAAATATGTCTTTATTGATTTTTTAGAGAGAGAGGAAGGGAGAGAGAGCTAGAAACATCCATGTGAGGGAGGAACATCAATCAGTGCCTCCTGTACGCCCCCTGCTGGGGATCGGCGGCCTCCTGCACGCCACCTGCTGGGGATGGAGCCCACAACCTGGGCATGTGCCCTGACCAGGAATCAAACCGGGACCTCTCAGTCCATGGGATGATGCCCAGTTCACTGAGCCACACCAGCTGGGCTGTCCTTCCTGATTTTGTGGGCTTCTTCTATCAATTATTGAGAGAGCCATGTTGAAGCCTCCAACTATAATTTTGGGTTTAATTATTTCTCTTTTCAGTTCAGTTTTCTTCATGTACTGTGAAGTTCTTTCAAGTACATACACATTAGGATTGTTAGGTTCTGTTGGAGAGTAGACACCACTATTATCATGAAATGACTTTCATCCGTGTTAAAATTCTTTCTTTCCTGCTGAAATCTGCTTTGTCTGATATTTGTATAGCTCCTTCAGCTTTTTTTGATTAGTGGTAGCATGACATACCTTTGTTCATCTTTTTACCTTTATTCTGTCCAGGTCATTATATTTAAACTGAGATTTTTGTAGATAGCATATAATTGAATATTGTTTTTATACCCAATGTGACAGTCTATTTGAGTATTTCCAGAAGGGGCAGGTAAACTGTGGCCCCAATATAGGCCAATCTGGCTGTTTTGTCAGTAAACTTCCTCAGAGCACCGCCGTGCTTGTCAGTGTTCCCATGGTGTGTCTGCTGTCTGTGCACAGTGTGACTGCGTGGTTGTTCAGAGACTGCATAGCGGCAAAGACTTCATGTGCATTATCTGCCTCTTAACAGAAAAGGGTTACCAGCCCCTGTTACTTAATGTAATTATTGATAGGGTTGGGTTCAAATCTCTCATCTCGATGTTTGTTTTTACTTGTCTCATCTGTTCTCTGTTCCTTTTTTTTTCTTTCTCTTTCTTTTGATTGAATTTTTATAATTCCATTTTCACCTCCATTATTGGCATAATAGCTCTGTGTTTTTGTTTACCTTTCTTTCTTTTATTTTTTGATTTATTTTTACTTATTGATTTTAGAAAGAGAGGAAGGGAGAGGGAAATAGAAACAGTGATGAGAGAGAACATTGATGAGAGAGAACATCAATTGGCCACCTCCTGCATGCCCCCCACTGGGGATCGGGCCCACTACCTGGGCATGTGCCCTGACTGGGAATCGAACCAGCGACCTCTTGGTGCATGGGTCAACGATCAACCACTGAGCCACACCAGCCAGGCTACTTTGCTTTTTTCTGTTACTTTCATCTTTCTCTGTCATTAAGTGTTCGTCTTACCCAGTTTATAATCATATTTCTCTTGTTTTCCCCCAACTGTATTTTACATTTGGTGTGTTTGAACCAGGACTCAATCTGGACCCCATTGTTCCTAGTAGCTAGGTTCTCAGTGACTTCGTCCCCTCATCTCCTCCTCCCCTGCTGCCACGTTCGCCACGCCCTGGTCTACATGGCCCTCCCTGCGGCCGATGCCTGGTGCCCTTGGTCTGCACACGCTCAGGGCTCCCACTTCATACTCTCACCAAAGTCCTCACCACTGATGGAAGGTGTTGTGTGCTCATGTGGTTGTTATCTTCTAAAAATTATTTGTGACAAATGTCATCTGTTTATTTCTTATAAAATTAGAATTTTAACTTGGATTCTTTCAGCCTTTTCCTCTGGTTTCACACTTCATGGCTCTGTCACAGTTTGCTCAGGGGCTGCGTTTCCCATTAACTTTCCCACGTAGATTTCTTAGGTGCCAAGTAATGCCATCAGGTTCTAATTAAAAGTTTCTTTATCTGCTGAAATTGCATAATGATTTCTTTCTTTTTCTCCCATTTTGAAAGGACCTTAAAGGCTTTGATCCAGGAGAGAAGTACTTTTATAACACATCATGGGGAGATATTTCTCTCTGGGAACCTTCTGGAAAGAAAGTGGTATGTATTTTTGTATTTGATTTTCATGTTTCCTCAAAAGTTGAGGAAGAGTCAGTTCAGTTCTGAGGAACCTCACCAGCGCCAGGTTGCTAATGAGTGAGTGGGGAGGAGGTGAACCATGTGCCTCGCAGTTACTGTCTCCCCGCCTGGGGCTTCTCTTCTTGTTTTTTTGTTTTTTTTTTTAACTTACCTTTATTGTTAAATGTATTACAGATGTTCCTCCTTTTTCCCCTGTTGACCCCCTCCTCCCCACTCCCACCCCCCTCCTGCCTTTCCCCACACTATTGTCTGTGTCCATTGGTTGTGCATGTATGCATAGAAGTTCTTTGGTTTATTTCTTCTCACCCCCCAGCCCCCTCCCTTTGAGATTTGTTTAACAACCAATTTGTACTTCTTTTTGCTTTTTAAACAGTATCTTTCAAAGAGAAGAAGCTTTATTCGATGAAGTCTAGTTTATTATTTTTTTCCTTTTATGGATATTTCTGGTGTCATAGTTAAGACATTTTCCCCCAACTCAGAGACCTGTTCCACACTAACAGATAATAACATGCAGTTGTTAGTGAGTTCTCTTGGCTCTTTCATTGAGTGTAATTTTTGCGGAGACTCTGGTTTTTCAATACAGTATTTCATTGAATGTAAGTCACTTTTTATTGTTGTTAATTCTCACCCAAGGATATTTTTTTCCATTGATTTTTAGAGAGAGGGGAAGGGAGGGATGAAGGGCGAAGAGAGAGAGAGAGAGAGAGAGAGAGAGAAGCATCAGTGTGAGAGAGACACATTGATTGGTTGCCTCCTGCGTGTGCCCTAACCGAGGCCAGGGACTTGAACCTGCAACCTAGGTACATGCCCCTGACCAGGAATTGATCCCGAGACCCTCTGGTGCACAGGCCAGGGCTCTAACCACTGAGCCACGCTGGCCAGGGCAAGACACCATTTTTAAATGAACCCCTAATAAAACTAAAGTTATACTTTATTTAAACTGTCTACCATTGAGCCATTATTTGTAAAGTATTTCCAGATTTCAGAGATAATAAAGCATGGAAAAAAAGTCTCAGGATCACCCTGGCCAGTTTGGCTCAGCGGTTAGTGTCCGCCTGCGGTCCAGAGAGACCCGGGTTCGGTTCCCGCTAGGGGCATGTACCTCGGTTGCAATTTGTCCCCGGCCCTGGTTGGTCGTGCGGGAGGCAGCCACTCGATGTGTCCCTTTCACGTCGATGTTTCTCTCTCTCTCTCTTTTCCTCTCTCTCCCTCCTACTCTATCTGAACAAAAAATGGAGAAATATCCTCAGGCGAGGATTTAAAAAAAAAAAAAAGTCTCAGGATCATTGAAATAAGGGGTTTTTAGTCTGTGCTTGGCTGTTGCCCTGGGTTTATTATAGATTCTACTAGAAATGCCATTACAGTCAGCCCTCGTTTATCGCGGTTAATCAGTTCCAGACTCTACCGCGATAAATGAATTTCTTCGAAGTAGGATTCTTTATATACAGTTGTGCCTCACCACTTCACGCTTCGACTTCTGCGGCTTCACTCTATCGTGGTTTTCTCCATTATAGTATAGTATTTGAAAAAACTGTGATAGAGTGAAACCGCGAAAGTCGAAGTGCGAAGTGGCAAGGGACGACCGTACCTGGGGTTTTTCTAATTGCCGAGAGGTGGTGACATTTTGTTGAATGTGTTCAGGTGATTTCTCTGACCTGTGACTCAAGAATACAAAGTGTATGAGTAGGAGAGAGAGAGGATGACGCTCACAGAATGGGGACACTGTGTGGTGTGAGAGAGACTGATCGTGAGAGCACAGAGCGCACATCAAGGAAGGGTGGGGCTGACCCATGGCCACTGTGTAGCAAGGAGTGGTGTCCCCACATGGGATGATGTCTGCATAGCCCATGGTGGGGCCTCAGTGAAGCACTCAGTCTGTCCCAAGTCTCACCCTCCTCCTTTGTGGAACGAGGGCCAGGTGTTCTGTGCTTCACAGCTCTAGGGTCTGGAGACTCATGAGAGCAGAGGGTTCAGCCCTCTCACATCATCACAGACAAGCGGTTCACTGCAGTGCACTCTTCTGTTGGCCAGGGTGGGTCACGTGTCTGTTGTTATGCCCGTGCTTGTTGAATTGCCCTTCGTGTGCCTGAAAGAGAAGTTCCATGTTGTCAGCACTGTGTTCTGTGGCCTGAAACTTACCTGAAGGTTATTTGTGGTGACTTAGGCACAGTCCCTCTTTCTTTACTGTTTGTTACATAGTTTATTGGATACTTATGCCTGCTAATCACTGTCCATTTGGCTCTTAACCTTCACTAAGAATAGAAACAGAAATTAATATAGTAATGATGGGTTTCACAATTTGCAAGTTAGATTATTTGTAGACAAATTGCAGAGTTTTAGAATTTGGAGTAAAAACAACATTGGAGAAATAGGATGAGAAGGGGAGAAAATAACTTCATCTTTGCAGAGAACTAAGTGACTTTATTTTTATTTTTTAAAAATATATAAGCAAAGTAGGAAAAGTCTACAGGAGGGGAACAGAAGTGATCAAGGGGCTAGGAGTGAAAATTATTTCAATCATATGGGGACAAATCCCAGTCTGATGCCTGAGCATAAAACCTTTAAGTGAATAATTTATAGATTAGATTATAAAATAGTAGTATTGGGAACACATCTTGAACTTGGAGATATACCTTAAAGAAATAAAATGAAGTGTTACTTATGAAGAGGATTGTGCACTTGTGAAATTCATTACCCAGAGAAGTGGTACCATTTGAAAGTAAAATTCAATTATAAAAGTGATTTGCATACAGAAATCAAGAAATTTTAAGTCATTAAGGGAAACCTGAATTTTGAGGTTAATACTGAGATGTAAGAGAGGGAAATGGGGTGGCTGAAATAGAACTGACCAGGACATTCTTGTCTTTAATAATAAAATAAAATGTGAACATAAATAAAACTTAGAGTTAGGTTTTATTTTCCATTTTAGTTGACTTTTCTGAAAACAAATACCTTCTATAGTACTTTTACCTTAAAAATTCCAAACTACTATCTACTACTACTTCAGGACTTCTTGACCTGGGGTCCATGGACCCAAGCAGTCTGTGGATAAAATTATATTTCAATATAGTTTGTTTTCTTTATGATCTTATGCATTTTATTTACTACGTTTAAAAACATGACTCTGAGGAGGCCACAGGCTTTTCCAGATCACTGGAGGAGTGTGTGGTGGAAGGAATGTTAAGATTCTTGTGGACCAAATCAGCCATCTGGATTGCCCAGGGGGTAGCAGAGAAGGACACTGTCTTGCTTCACAACTCTGGCAAGGATCTTGGCTACCAGGGCACTTCCCTTGGAGAGGCAGAGAACCCTCTCCACTTTGGTCTGGATGTAGAGGACATAGAGGATGGAGTTGGGACAGAAACTGATAAGGAACTAGAAGAGAAGGGGCCTGGTTAGCGAGATGAAGCTGGGATGGTAGGAGCGATCTTCCTGGCAGAACAGGGGTCATGGCCCTTTCTTGGTTGCTGCTAACAAAGACTCTCCTTGGCTCCGTTCTCTGATCCCATCCTGCAGTACTGGACACACTTTTGGACCGTCACACTAATGCGTGGGCCCCTTCATCCTTGTCCTGATTTTTGGAAGCTCACACAGCCCTGAGCCAGCCTACTTGGCCAGTCATTGTTTTGTCCTCAGCGTGTAACCCTTCATGACCCAGACTGATGATCCTGAGACTTTGGATCCCTCACCCAAAGGTGCTCCTTGTCATATGGCCCAGGGGCCAAGCCTCTGCCAAGCTGAGAACCACACCCTATAGTTGTGGTGGATCACTGCAAAAGAGCACTGAGCAGAGCGGAGGAGTTGAGCTTGAGATCTAGTCTGTTTTACCTGTGGGCTGTGTCGGGCTGGAGGGCCACCTCTTCTAACTCACACGAAGGCACTGCAGAAGCCTGAGCCAGAGCTGCTGGTGGTACTGCCTCTAAGTGACTTTATTTTAATTGGAACAGTTATGAGCAGTTAAGTAATGAGATTTGTGGTTTTAGTGGATGGTTTGGAAACTGGTCACGTCATGTGTTTGTATGGACTACAAACTAAGAATAGTTGTTAAATGTTTAAGTGTTTGAGAAGAAAAAATGAAATGAATAATGTTTGGTGACATGAAAATGATAAGAAATTTGAATGAGTGTCTGCAGTTTTAGCATTACGAAGCCATGCTCATGATGTACGTGTCACCTGTGTGTGCTTTTGTCTTCCAGGCAGCGCTGAGTGGTTGCCACTGAAGCTATTGGGTGGCCCACAAAGCCTAAAATATTTACTCTCTGGCCCTTTAAAAAAATTCTTGCCCTGGCTTAGAACTCACATTATTCTCTGAGGGGTGATAGTGTTAAGCTATCTAGATAGCACTTTAGAAGAAAATGAGTCATATACTTGTTAACTGTAGAAGGTGTAGCTCGCATCAGGTAGCTTTATTAAATGATAATTGACTTTTTGTTTTAACAGAGATATCGAACAAAGCCATACTGTTGTGGCCTCTGTAAATACTCTACAAAAGTGCTTACTTCATTCAAAAATCATTTACATCGCTACCATGAAGATGAAATTGACCAAGAGCTGGTGATCCCTTGCCCAAACTGCGTGTTTTCCTCTCAGCCCAAAGTGGTGGGACGGCACTTCAGAATGTTCCATGCGCCTGTCCGGAAAGTGCAGAACTACACAGTGAACATCTTAGGTGAGACTAAGTCATCCAGGAGTGATGTCATCAGTTTTACATGTTTAAAATGTAACTTTTCAAACACTTTGTACTACAGCATGAAGAAGCATGTGCTGGTAGCCCATTTTCACTACTTAATTAACTCCTACTTTGGCCTACGAACTGAGGAAATGGGTGAGCAACCCAAGACTGATGATCCCCCTTCTACGGAGAAGATGCCACCCTCTGACAAGTATTACTGTAAAAAGTGCAATGCCAATGCCAGCAGTCAGGATGCGTTAATGTATCATATTTTGACATCCGATATACACAGGGATTTGGAAAATAAGCTTAGGTCTGTGATTTCAGAACATATTAAGAAGACTGGACTTCTGAAGCAGATGCATATCGCTCCCAAACCCGCTGCACACTTGACCATACCACCAGGCGCCAGTGCCCCAGGCATCCCTTCCACGCCCCCCTGCTTTCATCTTGCCTTGCCACCCAACGGTCAAAGTCAGACTGCCATCCAGCCAGTTCAGGGCTCAGTCCAGCCAGTGACACTGGCCTCGGGCACTTCTGGAAGCCTCACCCATTCTCCTCCTGCCACTGCCCAGTCTCATGTGACTCTGGTCTCCAGTCCACTGCCCGGGGGCCAGAGCAGCCTCACTGTGCCTCCCTCAGGGCCACAGCCTGTCTTCCTTTCTCATGGAGTCCCACTTCCTCAGTCAGCAAATCCTCCTGTGTTGCCCTTGAGTCAGCCAGTTGGACCTGTCAGTAAGTCTGCTGGAACTGGTGTCCTCCCGATCAACCAGACCATCCGCCCAGGGGTTTTATCCCTCAATCAGCCTGTTGGGCCCGTAAGCCGACCAGTTGGGTCTGGAGTTCTTTCGGTAAACAGACCTGTTGGGTCCACTGTCCTTCCTGTCAGTCCCTCTGTCACCCCTGGGGTTCTTCAGGCAGTCTCTCCAGGGGTGATTTCTGTGAGTCGGACTGTCCCGTCAGGTGTCCTTCCTGCAGGCCAAATGACCCCTGCTGGGGTTATCCCTTCAGGACAGACAGCAACTTCTGGGGTTCTTCCTGCTGGACAGATGGTCCAGTCTGGGGTTCTCCCCATCGGCCAGACGGCCCCGTCAGGGGTTCTCCCCCATGGGCTGACCGTCCCATCACGGGCACTCCCTCCTGGCCAGACGGTCCCACTGCGGGTTCTTCCTGCAGGCCAGGTGGTCCCACCTGGGCTCCTTTCTCCCAACCAGACAGTCTCGTCAAGCATTCTCCCTGGGAGCCAGGGTGTGAATTCTGGTATGCTGCATCTCAGCCAGCCGGTCATGTCGGGAGTTCTTCCTGTGAGCCAGCCAGTGAGACCTGGGGTCCTGCAACTGAACCAGTCTGTGAATACCAACATCCTGCCTGCAGGTCAGCCGGTCAGACCTGGTGCTTCACAAAACACAGCTTTCCTGACCTCAGGCTCCATTCTCAGGCAGCTGATACCTACAGGGAAGCAGGTGAATGGGATTCCCACATACACACTTGCTCCGGTATCTGTCACTTTGCCTGTGCCACCTGGAGGTGTTACAGGTGTCGCCCCACCCCAGGTGCCCATCCAGCTCCTGCAGTCAGGCACAGCCACACAGATGGCCAGTCCAGTGGCCGGCATGCCCTCTCCCCCAGTGGTGGTGAATGCAGCTCCAAATGTGTTCATTCAGCCCTCCTCCTCTGCAGCAGAGGCGGGCCCGGTGCTCAAACAGGCAAAGCAATGGAAAACCTGTCCAGTCTGCAACGAGCTCTTCCCTTCCAATGTCTACCAGGTCCATATGGAAGTAGCTCATAAGCACAGCGAGTCCAAATCTGTTGAAAAACTGGAGCCAGAAAAACTGGCTGCATGTGCACCCTTTTTAAAATGGATGAGAGAGAAGACAGTTCGGTGTCTCTCTTGTAAATGCTTGCTGTCAGAGGAAGAGCTCATCCATCACCTGCTGATGCATGGCCTGGGATGCCTGTTCTGTCCACGCACTTTCCATGACATTAAAGGTCTTTCAGAGCACAGTAGGACCATGCACCTGGGGAAGAAGAAGGTGCCTGTGGATTATAGTAACAAAGGTTTCCAACTGGATATTGATTCCAACGGCAACCTGCTGTTTCCACATCTTGATTTCATTACCGTGTTGCCAAAGGAAGAGTTAGGGGAGCGGGAAGTCTACCTGGCAATACTGGCTGGGATACACTCCAAGTCACTCGTGCCCGTGTATATTAAAGTGAGGCCTCAGGCAGATGGTGCACCTGGGGTCCCCAGCAAACAGGTGTTGACCTGCCCTTTTTGCTTTGGCACTTTTGTGACAACTGAGGCGTATGAGCTGCATTTGAAGGACAGGCACCACATCACACCAACAGTCCACACAATCCTGAAATCTCCGGCTTTCAAGTGCATCCACTGCTGTGGGGTCTACACTGGCAACATGACCCTGGCCGCCATCGCCATCCACCTGCTGCGCTGCAGAAGTGCCCCGAAGGACAGCAGCTCGGACCTGCAGGCGCAGCCTGGTGTCATCGAGCACAGTGAGCTGCTGCTCGTCAACGGTGAGGTGCTGCAGGACTCCAGCTCTCCTGTCAAGAGAAAGCTTCCTGAGGGCCACTTTGGGGCAGAAGGCCAGCGGGAAGGGGAGCAGCGGCCTCCAGCCACAGACACTGACGCGCCCCCGGCTCCAGAGAAGGTAATGGGTGTCGTGCCTCTTAAAAGACAAAGGAATGAAAGCAGGACGGAGGGACCACTTGTTAATGATGATGCTCTTCAGATTTTAGCATTAAACCCCCGAAAATATGAAGACCGTTCTTATGAAGAAAAAAAGCAATTTCTTAAGGATTATTTCCACAAGAGACCCTATCCTAGTAAAAAGGAAATAGAGCTGCTGTCCTCGCTCTTGTGGGTGTGGAAAATCGATGTGGCTTCGTTTTTTGGAAAAAGAAGATATATTTGCATGAAAGCAATAAAAAGTCACAAGCCTTCTGTCCTCTTAGGCTTTGATATGTCTGAACTTAAAAATGTTAAACACAGATTGAACTTTGAGTATGAACCACAAAACTTGTAAAAAATTAGGAAATTAGTAGTTTTTTCAATTGAGATTTTTATAAATGTTATTTTCTTCACTGTATGTTGAACTAATCAATTTCAGTGGTCTTTATGCTGCTCTTTAGATGTATTTCAGGTGCTCAGCAGGACTTCCACGTGAAGAAGTGATAGTTCTCTCAGAGTTACATTTCCCTGCAGCTGGATTTTGTCACAGTTACTTTTAGTTTTTCCCTGTCGAGTGAATTAAATCTCCGTGTTCCGTGCACGCCGTGTTTCCCCAGCAGTGCCGGGTCGTGTGGTGGAACTGAAATCCACCTCTGTTTGTTTTCCATGTAAGGACATTTTAGCTTGTTTCAGAATCCTTAATTAACTGCAGATTAAAGCTTTGATCTCCCTCAGCTTCACATGTAGCCGCAAATGATGCAGTGAATGTTTAGAGAAGTGAGCAGACCCTGTGATGTGTGCGGCTCCTAAGGGTGCATGGTGTTCACTGTACTGATTTCTTTTTGTAAGATACTTGCTTATTAGATTATAATTTTCATTTACATTTTTTTAGGTTTGTCTTAGCCGTTTTTTATCATAACTCATAGAAAACCAAATGTTTTCATTTGTTAAAAAAATATACTGAACCTGAAGTCTGGTATTTTAGCTTGTAAGTCAAGAGTTATTTTAGAAATAAAGTAATTCTTTTCAGTGTAGCCTTCCCCCTCTTTTTGATATGGTGATAAGTCGTTTTTCATTCAAAGGTAAGACAATAAATCTTTAGTGCCTTTAGAATAAACACTGAAAACACACACGGACTCTCCTACTAACCTAACTACTCATAAACCAGTGAAGGGGAAGGACCATGTTACTCAGGAATACATTTTTTACCCCTGAGTGTGGATACTGAAATGTAAGCATAGGTCTTCAGGGACAAGGGGAAATCAGTAGACCAACAGCTATAAGCTCCATGGTTGGGCCATTAATTTTTGACCGTTTCCTAGAAGTAAGTGTATACCTACTGGGGAAAAGGGTGTTCCATAGCCCAGTGTCTGGCTAATGGGACGGGTGTAGCGAATGAACTCCATTGTGTTATCGTTCTTTGGACAGTGGTTAAACCTCGTGTTTTCTCACATGGTAACACGGCATAAAAGAGCTCAAAGCACCAGAACCAGTAAAGGAGACCAGCCAGGTTCGACTTTATGTCGTACTTACTGCTGGTGGCACACAGCATACGCACCTGTCCAATATATTCAGAGGATAGGGCGGTCTCTGGGAAATAAGATAATGTTACTTATGGATTTAAAATATAATACTTGCATGTAATTGCTATAATGTGCATTTTTGAGGCGGTTGTGAAACTGGTCTGTGATTGTTGGTGTACTCTGTTGTAAATTCAAAAGAGCTTGT
Source organism: Tadarida brasiliensis (assembly GCA_030848825.1). Taxonomy (NCBI): domain Eukaryota; kingdom Metazoa; phylum Chordata; class Mammalia; order Chiroptera; family Molossidae; genus Tadarida; species Tadarida brasiliensis. The sequence goes on from CM061261.1 coordinate 112,410,640, forward strand.
TGAAGTTTATTTTTTTTTTTACCTGTTGTTTTCAGAGTGTCTATTTTGAATTAAAATTTGTTATACCACTACAAATAGACGTGTTTAATTCTCTTAATAGAGCGCCACTGTGACTCATAGGAGTAATCGCAGCGTAGAAATAGATGCCACATTCATTTTCTGAAAGGACAGGACCTGTTACTGTGAAAACAAGCCAGCATAACTCAGAAGGACTGGTTCATTACCAGGTGTGAGAGAGAGATGGCAGATGTTCTTTCTGTTGTTAATCCACACCTGAGGATATTTTTCCATTGATTTTTAGATAGAATGGAAGGGAGGGAGGGAGAGAGAAAAAAACATGAGTGTGAGAGAGACACATTGATTAGTATGACCCCAACCGGGACCAGGGATCGAACCTGCAACCCCAGGTACATGCCCTTGACCGGGAATCGAACCCATGACCCTTCAGTCCTCAGGTGACGCTTTATCCACTGAGGGCAGGCTAGATATTCTTGATGTGTCTGTAACAGTGGCCACCAAACTGTCCAAAACGAACTTGCCTTTATGGAGGTTGTGCCTTAGTGCCATTGTGGAGGAGGCCAGGCGGGGGTGCTGACGGGGCAGGTGCTGCCTGCCTGGTGTGACCTGCCGTTTTCAGCCATGTGTATCGGTTCTGTTGGCATTTGGGCCTGACAGCTCATTGTTGAGGTGACCGTCCTGCGCATTGCCAAACTGGAGGAGCATTCCTGCCTCTACCTGCAGCAGGTGAGGACGCCCCCTGCCCAGTCTTGGCAACCAGAGCTTTGTTGCCCAGTGCCCCTGGGGGCAGAACCCATCCTGATGACAGTCACTGCGACAGAGGAACTGACTTCGAACTGGGTCTTGGCTGTCGTTCAGCTTCTGGTGTTCAGCTCGTGACTGGTTTTTAAATAATGGTTCAGGCTCACAAATTAGGCAAAATTTTATATAAGCCAAATTTCCAAAAGCACATGTGAGAGTTCTTTCAGATGAAAGACGAGTGCACAGGGGTGGGCGAATGTAGGTTTAGTTATTCTCGTGGAAAGACCTGCAGGCTGTGATTATTGCAGTGACTTGATTGACTCAGAAAAAGGCACACAGCTGTTAACCTGTTTTGCCTACCCCTGTACTTATTATTTGAAAACGAAAAACTGAACTGCAGATTAATAGTTGGTGGTTGAGGTTTGTAAAACTGTCTTAAAAGATTATTAGAAATTGCGTAGGGAAGGACAGTTCTTTTTTATATGATGGTTACAAAAAATTGTATACTTTAAAATATTTCTTTATGTAGCATCAGCCTTTCTATCCTCACATGAGGATATGTTTATTGATTTATTTATATATTTTAGAGAGAAACATTGACTGTTTGCCTTCTGTGTGCACCCCACCTGGGAGTGACCAGCAACCTTTTGGTGTTTGGGATCATGCTCCACCAGCTGACCCCAGCCAGGGCAGGGTCAGCTTCTAACTGTCACCTGTTGGAAGCCTGTTCCGTTAGAATGAAGCGTACTGTTCTAGCTTCTCTGATTTAGTTTACCTTTATTTGATGTGTTTTTTGTTTTTTAATCCTCACCAGAGGATATTTTTCTATTTATCTTCAGATAGAGTGGGAGGGAGAGACAGAGACAGAGACAGAGAGAGAGAGAGAGAAGCATCGACGTGAGAGAGAAACATCGACAGGTTCCCTCCCGCACAACTCCAACCAGGGCCAGTGACGAACCGCAATCAAGGTACGTGCCCCTGGCCAGAAACGAACCCGCGACTCTCTGGTCCGCAGGCTGATGCTCTAACTGCTGAGTCAAACCGGCCAGAGCAGATGTGTTATTTTTTAATAAAAACCATATCAGTTCACTTCTTCACAGTGAGTAAGTGAGAGGGCCCCAGACAAAGATCAGTGTAGTATGACTCCCACAGAATTATGGGGAGCACATGTGTTCAGTATCTTTTGCTACATGGGCCACAGGGCAAAAGTGTGATTGGCAGACGTCACTGAGGAAGGCATGCAGAGAGCCACATGCCACGTGGGAGACGGTGTTGGTGACAGCATGGTGCCAGAGTTGGAGAAGAGGCAGCCACGCGCACGGAGACTGACATGGTGGAGATGGTGTCGTGCTGGGGTGTCGGGTCTTCAGCACCGGGAAGAACTAATTGACCATAATGCAGATGAGTTTGCTCCTCCTCCGCCCTTCAGTTCCATCGCGATCAAGCCAAACAGCCAATCTGTGCACAAGCCAGTTGGGGGCTGAAGACCGTCATCCGTGTACCAGCAGATAACAGCGCAGGCACTGCCCAGCTGCTGGGCGCCACACAGCCCAGTATTGGTGCTCCAGGCTTAGAAGTTCTGCCAGAGCGCTTCAAGGAACCGCTGGACCACGTGGTGATGAGGAAAGGGCTGCTGCTCGACAAAGCCTCTGCCACCTGGCCTCCTTGGTGCTGGGCACAGGAACTTAGGCCGGTTCAGTCTGCCTTGCAGGAGTCCATGTGCTTCTCTCTTATCAGGTTTTGAAATAGGGCCTCTGGAAACTATGCGGTGCTGCAGTTGGCACTCGAGAGACTTCCTTTGCAAGGCAGCGGCCTGGCTAGGCCCATGGTAGGTGGGTGTTGTCTGAAGCAGCTCAGCACAGCCATGCCAGCAGTTCCTGGCTGTGCCCGGGCGGGGCTGCCCACCTTCCCTACGCATTTCCTACAGCCCCAAGTCTGACATCACTGTGCAGGTCACTGAACAAAGCAACTGAACCCTGACCAAGAACGGAAAATAAACAGCCCCAAAAGCAACCTTGTGCGTGTGTGTTCACCGCCCCAAGTTAAGTCTCTCCATCACCATTTCTCCCCTGTGCCCTCCTCTCCTCCCCCAACCCCCTTCCCCTCTGGTAATCACATGCGGTCTAACCTACTTTTTATATTTGGTTTTAAGCAGGCCTTCCTAGTAAATAATAAACATTTATCAACCATTGCTAGGAAACAGGCTGAATACTTCAATAATAGTAATAATAACAATGTCATACGTCGTGCTTCCTATGCTCTGTGCACTGTTACCAGGCTGAGGTGCACTTGACTACAAAGGAAGTGGTAGTATCCCTTCTACATGCAGAGAGACTGAAGCAGAGAGAAGTTAACCTTGGCCAAGGTAGGAAGAACTGGGAGAAAAGTGGGAGGCTTGGCTCTTAATTGATATGGTATAGCCTCTGCCCATGTACTACCCCACCTAAAACTCAAAGCAATCCTATGATGTAGGCATTATTATTATTATTATTTTTAATCCTTACCTGAGGATATTTTTCTATTCATCTTCAGATAGAGTGGGAGAGGGAGAGAGAGAGAAACATTGACTGGCTGCCTCCCGCATGACCCCGACTGGTGCCGGGGACAAACCGCAACTGAGGTACGTGCCCTTGACTGGAATCGAACCCGCGACTCATTGATCCGTGGGCCAGCGCTCTAACTGCTGAGCCAAACGGCCAGGGCGATATAGGTATTATTTTATCTGCATCATACAGATGGAGAAACGGATTCAGGGGTTGAGTGACAGCCTGCCGCTCCTCAGGACTTGGATTGTTGGGACTTTCAGGGCCCAAACTGGAGACGTCCAGGCCAGCAGGAACACGTTGGTCCCTTACTCAAAGGTCAGTGTACTCCTCAGGGTGACACGTCATTTAATGATGATGCAATGCTACGTCTACTACCTCTACTATCTCTACACAGTGCTCTGCTATCTCTACGCGGTGCTCCGCTATCTCTGCGCGGTGCCCCGCTATCTCTGCGTGGTGCCCCGCTATCGCTACGCGGTACTCTGCTATCTCTACGCAATACTCTACTATCTCTGTGCAATACTCTACTATCTCGCAGTACCCTACTATCTCTACGCAATACTCTACTATCTCTACTATCTCTACGCAGTACTCTGCTATCTCTACTCAATACTATCTAGACTTGTACATAGCTCTTTTTAAGAAAATATTTTTATTGATTTTTTTTTTTTTGGTAGAGAAAGAGAGAGGGAAAGAATGAGAGAGAAACATCAATGTGAGAGAGATACATGGACCATCTGCCTTCTGCACGCCCCCTACTGGGGGTCAAGCCCACAACCCCAAGCCTGTGCCCTGACCGGGGATCAAACCGGGACCTCTCAGTCCATGGGACGATGCTCAATCCACTGAGCCACACTGGCTGGGCGAATTTTTCTAGTTTTTGATAATTTGTATTAATTACTACTTAGTCTTTAAAATTAACTACAAGTTTAACAATCATTTTAGCAGTAAAGATGTTATATAGGGAAACTTCTTATATTCAGTGATTGTGCCATAAGGACACTACTAGAGTTCAGATCCTGAACTCAGGAGTTTCTTAATTCGTGGTCCATGAACCATCTGACTCTACCACGATAAATGAATTTCTGTGAAGTAGGATTCTTTATGTACAGTCGTCCCTCGCCACTTCGCGCTTCGACTTCCGCGGCTTCACTCTATCGCGAGTTTTTCAAACACTGCACTATATACTATATTTGAAAAACCACAATAGAGTGAAGCCGTGGAAGTCGAAGCGCGAAGTGGCGAGGGATGACTGTATTTATATCTTTGATTTTTTTATTTGAGGGTGAGAGAGAGGAAGGAGGGGAGAGAGAGCGAGAAACTTCGGTCTGTTGTTCCGTTATTGATGCATCATTGCTTGATTCTTGTATGTGCCCTGACTGGGGATCGAACCCACAGCCTGGGTGTATCAGGATGACGTTCTAACCAGCTCAGCTACCCAGCCCGGGTGAAAATTGATAATTAATAGCAATGAATAATAATAATGCTTTAGTGGGTTCAGGAGCTTTTCTTAAGGCAGTTTTTACCTAGCACGTGGGAGGCATTCAGGCAGATTCCGAGGGGAGATCTTCTTGTTCACGGACAGTGTCTTTGGTCCTAGAAGGGACAGGAGCTGCACGCAAGGTTGGCTGCTGTCTCGTGGAAGAGGACTTCTGAAAACAGAGGAAATGCAGAAGAGATCATTTTGGAGAAATTAAGCATTTTGCAGGAAAGGTAATTTTTGATTATTTTTAAAAACAAATTTTGTCTAGATTTTATAAGTGCTTTCAAATATCTAGAGTGAGTGTGTACACCAGTGAGAGAACCTACACAAAAGAGGGGCACAGGGTCCAATGCTCGGGCAGCGCTCCCTCTAGTCACATGATCTAGTCACCTGACTCCAAGTGCTTCACTGCCCAGTTGTGAGGTGGTGCTCTTCTGGAACTTACTAGAAATCGGTGACTTCAGCCTGGAGCTGCGTGCTGCTGCCCCAGGGGTTCTGGGCCCCTTGTTCCCTGGTCACTCTGTTTCACTGTCGACGTTCTTATTCTGGGTGGTGGTAGTGACCGTCGTTGCCCAATATATTACTAAATTAGAAGCAAACTGAATGCACATATATCAATACCCAGCACTGTACAATTTTCTGGCCACATTCTAGGTATTTCTTGTCGGAGTTCTGGCTTCTATGCAGCAGTCCGTGTGAATGGATGTGGTGCCTAGAGGTGAAGGTGAGCACTATCCCGTCCAGTCAGGTGGTGCTCACGGCTGGCTTGTCCCATTGCTGGCATTCACTGTGGTCCCTTGATCGAATGGTGTCTGCCAGGCTTCTCCACTGTGAAATCATGCTGTTTCCCTTTGTCATTAATACCTATATGAGAAGGTACTTCGAGATTATGCAAATGTCCCATTCCTCTTTAAAAATAAAGCACTATTCAGCCCAGCTGGTGTGGCTCAGTGGATTGAGCCTTGTCCAGTGGACTGAGAGGTCCCGGTTCAATTCCAGGTCAGGGCACATGCCTGGGTTGCGGGCTTGATCCCCAGTAGGGGGTGTGCAGGAGGCAGCTGATCAATGTTTCTCTCTCATCGATGTTTCTATCTCTCCCTTCCTCTCTCTCTAAAAAAAATCAATAAAAAAACATTAAAAAAAATAAAGCATTATTTGTGTGCATACTCTAGGATTATCAGCAAAATTATTTCATATAGAGTTCACTATACAGATAATACTGCTGTCAGAAATCTTTGGGCCAGACTTCCCTGGGAATGTGCTATGTGCATTTGTCAGCATATCAAAGCTTCTATAAATTAAATGACACATTCTGCACAGCAAAAGAAACAGCCGTCAAAATAGAAAGGGAACCCACTGTATGGGAGAGCATAACTGCCAACGATACATCAAATAAGGGGCTAAATTCCAAAATAAATAGAGCACTCATACAACTCAACAAAAGGAAGGCAACCCAATTAAAATATGGGCAGAGGACCTAAATAGACACCTCTCCAAACAGGACATACAAATGGTCAAGAGACATGAAGAAATGCTCAACATCACTAATCATCAGAGAGATGCAAATTAAAACAACAATGAGGTATCACCTCACACCTGTCAGAATAGCCGCCATCAACAAAGCATCAAACAACAAATGTTGGTGAGGGTGTGGAGAAAAGGGGACTCTAGCACACTGCTGGTGGGAATGCAGTCTGGTGCAGCCACTGAGGAAAACAATATGGTGTTTCCTCAAAAAATTAAAAAGTGATCTGCCATTTGACCCAGTGATCCCACTTCTAGGAATATATTCTAAGAAGCCTGAAACACCAATCAGAAAGAATATATGTATCCCTATGTTCATAGCAGCACCATTTACAATTGCTAAGATCTGGAAACAGCCCAAGTGTCCATCAGTAGATGAGTGGATAAAAAAGCTGTGGTACATATACACAGTGGAGTACTATGCAGCTGTAAGAAAGAAAGATCTCTTATCCTTTGAGACGACATGGAGGGACCTGGAGAGTATTATCCTAAGCGAAACAAGCCAATCCGAGAAAGACAAATACCACATGATCTCACTTATTTGTGTAATATCATGAACAAAACAAGCTGAGAAACAAAATAGACCGGGAGACATGTAAGTGGGGTGCAGACTGACAAACCTCAGAAGAAGTGAATGGGGGGAGGGGAGGGAAGAGATAAACCACAGAACTTATATGCATGAATGCGTAAACAAGGACGTAGACAATAATGCTGGGTGGGGGGCGGGATAGAGAGGAGGGTGTCAATGGGGGGAAAAGGAGAAACATCTGTAACAAAAATAAATTAATAAACATTAAAAAAAATTAGATGACACACCCAGTATCGGAAAGATGTGAACAAAACACAAAGCGCAGCTTGAGACCCAAAAACAGAATGAAGTGCTGCAGCGATTGGACACATGCCCTGTGAGTTTTTGTGTCCACTTGCGTTCACTGGAATCTTTCAGAACGCATCACACACGTTTGCCGAGCTTGTGTCTACCGCATTTCAGTGGCTTTAATTTACACGATGTGCAGAGTCAGCACTAATCTGAAATCTAAAAGTAAAGGGTGAGGCCGGACTAAGTTACTCCGACTACAGGCAGATCTCCTCGTTTTATGGGGCTTCTCTTTATGGAGCTTCGCAGATTCTGCGTTTTTATCAACATCGAGGCAGACCGTCCATCAGCAAAAAGATCACAACTTGCCAAAGGCTCAGATGTTGCTTAGCAATTTTTAGCAATAAAGCAATTTTAAATTAAGGTATGTACATTGTTTTTTAAACATAATGGGTATTGCACACTTAATAGACTATGGTACAGCTAAACATAACTTTCATAGGTACTGGGAAACCAAAATATTTATGCAACTTGCTTTATTGCAATGCTTGCTTTATTGTGGTCTGGACCTGAACCTGCAAAATCTCTGAGGTATGTCCATACATAATTTTGGGTAAATGTGGCCTTTATTACTATGTTACATATTATAGGTTTCTAAAGTTGGTCAAAATCAATAGTTAATCTTGGACCAAAAGTGTCCAAAGGACTCAATCCCTCATCACTGGAGGCTCCTGGGGTTTGCATAAGGAATGTGTGACTTGGGTCTGTAGGCTGCTCCAGGCCCTCCTCACTTATTCTCATATTTCACCAGTTCCCACATGTGAGTTGGTGTCATATAGCTATAGAAAGAAAAGCATGAACTGCCCTAAATATTTAATTCTGACATTTGATTCCTTGCCTGGTGCTAATTGCAGAATCATAACTTGAAATGAAAAGACAGTAAATAGATCAATTAGATTTTTGTTCTGTTGCAAATTCAGTTGGCATCTGAATATTTGGATAGCTTAGTTAAAAATCCAAATATTTTGGTGATTTAAAAATATGGCTATAGCTTGGTGTTTAAATCACAGCCAGGTCGGAGACGGAAACCAAGCACGCCACATCTGACACGCCCACAAACTCATCGACTCATCGGGGCTTCAAGACCCATGTCTAAGGTTTTGGTCTATAATCAACATTAGTTTAAGATGAGCTAAATTTGTGCATTTAATTTATGAATACAGTTTCATTCTTTGTGCATAGATATGCCTTTACAGAGGCTGTGTGTAAGAGGAGGTGTGTAGTTTGCCATTGCTGCGCCGTCTGAGCACTGAGGGCAGAGCGGGCCTCCTGTTGTTTTCACAGCGCACGGGGTGTCCCACCTGCACCTCCGTCCTCAGGGACAGGGGACCAAGGCAACACCGGCCTCACACCTCACGATCCCACAGCAGTCTGCAGAGCCCAGTTCTTTCAGGAGCTAAAGGTAGGGACCTGGGCACCAAAAGAGGGGAGCACAGCAAGTAACCAGAGGAAAGCTTGGTGTGTCTGGAGCAGCCCAGCTTCTCCAGCTGCCAGGACGTTGGGGCCAGCAGAGGCAGTGCTGGGCTGGGCTGGGCGTGGTGGCCAGGGGCCGCGTGTGAGGCTTAGTTGTGTCTTCACTGTGATAGGCCGCTCAGTGCTTTGGGTGGCTGGATCCTTTCCTATTTTATTTTATTTTTCTAAAGCCACTTTACGGGGTATGAGTGGCATACAAAAAGAATACATGATCAATGTATGCAACTTGATGAGTTTGGAGATTAGTTCACACCCATAAAGCCATCACCACAATCTATACACATAGCCATCACCTCCCAAAGTTTCCCGCCTCCCTTTTAAAATTTATTTATTTATTTATTTTTACAGATAGAGCAGGAGGGAGAGGGGGAGGAAGAGAGAGAGAAAAACATCGATGTGAGAGAGACACATCAACTGGTTGCAACCCACACGACCCCAACAGGGGCCGGGGACAAACTGCAACCGAGGTATGTGCCCTTAGCGGGAACCGAACCCAGGACTCTCTGATCCGAGGGCCGATGCTCTAACCACTGAGCCCAGCCAGCCAGGGCTAAAATTGATTTATTTATGTATTGATTGTCATCACCATCTGTGTGTGTGGTAAGAACACTTACCATAGGTCCACCCTTTCACAAACTCCAAGTGCACAGCCCGGCACTGTCGCTGACTGCAGGACTATGCTGTGAGTAGGTCTCCAGAACCGATCCATCTGGCACAGCTGAAACTTTCTACCCCGAATGCCACACTGCACGTTAGCAGTGAGACCCAGACCAGCCTTCTGGCACGAAGGCCAGCAGCTGCCTGCCAGGGCTCTCCAGATGCTGCTCCACTGTGGAGGGGCAGGGCTGTGGGGTGGGGTGCTGGCCGCTCTGAGCCCATCCGTCAGAGAGCTTTGGAGACCCTCCACTCCTGACTTCTGAGGCCAGGGTGCCAGGTCACCTACCAATAGTGCACAACATACGGTTCTTAAACTTGACCAAGTTAGAGGGCAGGGAGAGGGTGGGCTGGGTGGGATCCTGAGGGTTCCCTGGAGGCCAACGTGGCGACCTGCCCAGGCGTCTCCCCTTAGCACTGCATTCACGGTGATGGGGCTCCTGTGCAGTGCAGGGTGTCGGCTCTGCCTGCCACAAACAGCCTCCACGCACTGCCAGGTGCCCTGGGGAGGGGGAGGTTATTGCACTAGAACCCTCTGCTCTCCCCTGCTGCGCAGACTTGCATCCTGGCCAGTTCCAGGCGCACCCAGCAAACAGGGCTCACTTCCTGGCAAGGGGTCCCGGGGTGGGAGAGCTGGAGTCTCCCTCCCTTCTCCATTGCCATGTCTGTCTCTTCCCCCCACAGTTTCTTTTCCTTCACGGTCTCTTCTCGTCACAGTCTCCCGTCTCCTGCCATCATCTCTGGTCTTCAGGGTCTCTTCTCAGTCGTGGTCTCTTCCCCTCCACAGTCTCTTCTCCATCATGGTCTCCTCCTGTCACAGTCTCCTCCCTGTCGCTGTCTCCTTGCCAACAGGGTCGTCTCCCTGCCGTGGTCTCCTCTCCATCAGGGACTTTTCTCCATCACAGTTGGCATCAACAACATCTGCTAATTCAGCAGCTCACATGATGTTGACCATTTTTCTCTCTCTTATCAGGGTCTTAAAAATAATTTATCTCACCCTGGCTGGTATGCTCAGTGGTTAGAGCATCGGCCCACACACCAAAGAGCCATGGGTTCGAGTCCTGGTCAAGGGCACATACCTGGGTTGCAGGCTCCATCCCCGGCCCTGGTCAGGTCGAGTGCAGGAGGGAACCAATTGTTGTGTCTCTTTCACATCAGTGTTTCTCTCTCTCTGACTCCACCCCCCTCCCTCCTGTGTACTCTCTCTAAAACAATCAATGGAAAAAATATCCTTGGGTGAGGATTAACCAAAAAAAACACAAACTTTACAATTTATCTGTTTCATTATCAGATACCCCTTTATTTCTGATGAAAATGCCTTTAGTGCCCACATACCTAGACGTTTGCGATTTAGAAACTACTGTCGCTTTCTGAAATAAGCCAGTCAGAGAAAGACAAGTATCACATGATCTCACTTACTTGTGGAATATAATGAACTAAAGCTGATGAACAAAATAGATCCAGAGACATGGAAGCAGCGAACAGACTGACAGACCTCAGAGGGAGGGGGGCATGGGGGGCAGGAAGAGATAAACCAGAGGACTTATATGTACATACGCACAGCCAGTGGACACAGACAACAGTGCAGTGCAGGGAGGAGGATGTCAATGGGGAAAAAGGAGGGACATCTGTAATACTTTCAACAATAAAGAAAAAAATGTTTATAAAAAAAACTGTTGCTTTCATTTAAGCTACTGAGAACTGTAAGGGCAAACCAAGGGCTTTGGGGGAACACATTCTTCTGGGTCTACAGCATGTTTCCTTCTTGATCCTGGGGGCTTGGGTACCCGTTCTGGAGCAATTATTTGATGCCAAAGATTTGAGGAAGATCGGGCCCCTCCCCCACCTCTTTCCTCTCTCAGTGACTGTCTGAAGCCAGCTGTGAGCCCTGTATAAATGGTTTGAGCCTCAGTGAAGGAACACCTCTGGCTGGCATGTTAGTTCCTCTCAAGGGCAGGGTGCCTACTCCTGGCACCCTCCCTGGGAAGGCACAAGACCCTCCGACCCCTGGTGCTGGCAGAGCTGTTCAGTGATGTCAAAGTGGGGCCTCAGCGGGGGAGTGTTTCAGTTATCAGCACAGCAGCGTTCACCTCACGAATGAAAACTGAGGTCAGTTCAGTGACGTGTTCAAGGCCACCTGGGTCCAGGGTCCTCTGTGGGATCCTACAGGCCTCCCAAAATTCCCAACCCCTTTGCTGAGCCTCCTCGTTTAATGGCACTGAAATCTCTGAATGCCTCACCGAGGTGCTGGCTCAGAGATGTCTGACAGCTGCAGTCAGCCTGTGACTAGGGCACGTTCCCACCATTTGGAGCCCACCTGCCAGCTAGAGAGAGCCCACCCATGGGCCTCCCAGGCTCCTCTGACCCAGGCTGTGTCAGACAGGGCCTGTGAAGAGCATTGCAGTCGTGCTGCTGGCCCAAGAAGAAGCTTTTCCAGCTGAAGGCTCAGCTGTTCTTTTTTTTTTTTTTTTTTTATCCTCACCCGAGGACATTTTTCCATTTTTTGTTCAAATAGAGTGGGAGGGATAGAGAGGAAGAGAGAGAGAGAGAGAGAGAGAGAGAGAGAGAGAGAGAGAGAGAGAGAGAGAGAGAGAAACATCGACGTGAAAGGGACACATCGAGTGGCCGCCTCCCGCACGACCAACCAGGGCCGGGGACAAATTGCAACCGAGGTACGTGCCCTTAGCGGGAACCAAACCCGGGTCTCTCTGGACCGCAGGCCGACGCTCTAACCGCTGAGCCAAACCGGCCAGGGCTCAGCTGTTCTTGTCTATACCTGACCCACCCACAGGCTTGGAGCCCTAATCAAGTTCTGGCTGGAAACTCAGGCTGCACGCGTGAACAGCCAGCTTTCCCAGCTTTCCTCCTGCTGATCATGCTGATCCAGAACTGACAGGGCAGCAGGCAGCTGCCACCCAAGCACCTCCCAAGATCCTGTCCAAGTGCAAAGCCCACGTCAGTGGGTCTGGGTGGGGAACTGCTCCGGAGTGCAGGTGGAGCGAGGCTGCTGGGCCTTGGACCACACTGCGCCAAAGGCACGACAGACGCGTGCATCCCATCCAGCCTGAATCCTGGAGCTCCCAGCCCTTCCTCCCACTCCAAGCCCTCAGCTTGCTGACAGTTGCCATCCCCACCCTGGAATCCTGCTCATTACCCCTCAGCACCTTGTCCCTCCTGGAGCATGCCCCCGAGCCTCTCTCACCCACACAGGACAATGATGTCCACTGCCAGCAATCAGTAGTAACCTGTGACTCTTCTCAGGTTGGCATTCAGCTTAGGAAATTGTCCTTTGAGAGAAAGTCAGCACCTCTGGACACAGCTTGCTCTCTCTCAGCTTGCCGAATGTGTATCTCTCAGACATTTTTTACTCTACCTGGAATTTATTACATTTTGCATAGATAATACACCAATATACCAGTTCCTTTCTGCCTTTCAGACCAGTGGACATCCTCAACCTTCTGTCTGGAATAGTGTTCCCTGCTTCTGTGGGACTCTGGGCATTTCTGTTGGCTTGATTGCTTTCCATGAGGCTTGTTTCAGAACTCTGCCTGCAAGTCTGGCCCCCGGACAGCCTGGTGTTCCTCTTATGGGCAGGGACTGCAATTCGGTGCCTCTTCGACTGCATCCTGCACATGCCAGGACATGTAGTGAAAGTAAAATAAAATTTTGGGTAGTGCAATTTGGCAATCTGTAGTAAAGGGTTTAGAGATATGTGCACTATATGGCCTACTAATTAGAAATAAGTGAATTCAAGGAACACAGTACTATATAAAACATCCAGTAATGGAATAGTTGAACATTATGCCTGTATTCATATGTGCAGCTTTAAAAAACCACATTTTCTAAGAACAGTCAATGAAAATGTTCTTTATATAATAACACGAGATGAAATCAGCAGGCTGCCAAACTGCATGATCACAATTGTGTAAAATATATAAATACATATGCAGAAAAATAAAGACATAAAAATATACCAAAATGTTAATAAAACTGAATGCTGATAACTATGATTACGGGTGATTTTAACTTTTTTCCTGTCATTTATTCGTATTCTCTACATTGGTTTTACAATAAATTTATAGTAAATGTATAATCATACAACATAATTATTTGCAGCATACTTTGCGGTAATTTTCTCTAGATAATCACAGCCGATGCCATCTTTCTCCTAACACGTGCTTTTCTATGAGCCTGGGTAGAAGTCTTCCTTCTCGTCAGGTAGGCCTAGAAGGCCTTTGATCCTCTCCTTATTCTTTTTATTTATTTTTTCTTTCTTTCCGTATCTGTTTACTCTGACCAGCGCTGTACCGTGCCTTAGGAGTTTGCCTCCTGCAGAACCTTCGCCCAGACCATCTACCACCTGGCAGCTAGGACAGACAGGTGTGGTTCCCATATCATCCCAGACGAGGGCAAAAATCAGCCCAGAGCAGCCCCCTTCCCCGGCAGGGAGGTGGAAGCGGGGGTGAGCTCGGGAGAGAGAAAGCGCGGGCGCGGAGTGGGAATGAGGCACCCCTAGGGGCGGGGGGAAGGCGATGCTTCGCCAGGGCTCGGGGTTGCGCGCACTGAGGCGCGCACCTTCCTCGAGCAGCAGCCCCGGGGCGGGTCTTTGGGAGACGGGTCCTCAGCGGGCGGGGCGGGGCGGGGCTTGGGGGAAGGTCCTCGGGGCATCCAGAGAGAGTTTAATTGGCGCGGGTGCTCGGGGGCAGGTCCTCGTGGGGCGGGTCCTGGAGGCGCTGGGCGGGTCCTCGCAGGGCGGGTCCTCGGGCCTTGGGGCCAGACAAGGGATCCTAGGGCTCGAGGGCGGGTCCTCGGGGCGCAGGACTGGGGTTGGGGGGCGGGAGCTCGGGGCGCGGGGCGGGTCTTCGGGGGGGCGGGTCCTTGGGGGCGGGTCCTCGGTTGCAGGGCGGCTCCTGGGGGCGGTTCCTTAGGGCGCGGGGCGGGGATTGGCGGCGGGTGCTTGGGGGGCGGGTGCTCTGGGCGGCGCGCTCCGGCGTCCTCCGCTCCTCCCGCGCGCGGCCGCTGAAGTCCCCGAGGCGCGCGGCCAGCCCAGCTCGGGCCGCCGCAGTCCGAGCAGCCCCGCGGCCGGGGAGCGCGGGCCGGGACCGAGGCCGCGGCGGGGGAGTGCCGCCCCCAGTGTCTTTCTGGAGCCCCTGGAGCGGGGCGAGGGCTAAGACGGGGGCTGAGTGGGGCCGGAACCATGAACCGGAGTTTCCACAAGTCTCAGACCCTGCGCTTCTACGACTGCAGCGCGGTGGAAGTCAAGAGCAAGGTGAGCCGGGGCTGGCGTTCTGCGCCCCCTCGAATGAATGGGTGCCCCGCAGGGCATTGGGCGGTGCGGGGGGCCCGCTCTGGCGACAGCTTTGGCGCGCGAGCGCCGTCTGTGATGTGTAGGGTCCCGCCGTCCTTCCCGCCCCGGCGCGGACACAAAGCCCGCAACCCGCTGGGGTCCAGCTGGAGCTCCGGCGCTCGGGGGTCTGAGCCATCGACCGGTCCGCGCGGGCTCCGGACACTCCGCGGGAGCGGCTCTTTTGTTCCACGAGCGGGTGGCGCCCGGCACGCCGCACGGTGGAGGGGCTTCGGGGGCCCGGGCCGGGGGAGGGCCCTGACCGTGCTGCCTCCTTCCCCAGAGGAGATTCGGAACCGGTGACGGGAGACCACACCGGCCCCCAACCCCGGGACCAGACCCCAGCCTTCCGGCGCGCCCCCGGCCCAGCCTCCCAGGGCGCGCCGGGCCGGCGGCTTCTCCCGCTGCCCGCGCCCGGCCCGAGCGTGCCCGAACTTGCGGGCAGCAGTGCACGTTTGGGCTACTAACTGATAGGATCTGGCGCTGCTGCACTTTGCAGGGACGGCTCCTTCGCCCCAGACGCTTTTGTCTACGAGGGTCTCGGTGGGGGACCCCGCGGGCAGAGGCGGAGCTGCAGTTTTTCGGGGACTTGGAGAAGGGGGCCCCTCGGGCCTTTCGCCGACTGCTGCCTGGAAGCCAGCCCTCTCGCCCTTTCTCTCTGTGCCCCCTCCCCGCGGTCAAGCCGGGCGGAGCAGCCTGCGTGGTGGGAGGGGCGGGCCGGAGGGTGGGCTCTGACCCCCACCTGTGCGCACTCTTGGGGTGCGGGGCGGGTGCACCCTGCCTGGTCTCTGGGGGGATGAGTCCAGCGGCCTCTGTACTGGGTGCCCCTACCTGCCGAGGGGACCCTCTGGTGTAGGATTTCCAGGGTATCCGCAGAGGAAGGGGTGGAGGTTTTGAAGCTGCAGCAAGTTGCAGGATTTCCTTGTCATCTTCGCTCTTACATCTTCCATGAACCCCTCATTTACAATAATATAGCACCTATCCTCCAGGGCTGACTTTTTTGCCCTCACCCCACTCATCGCTCTTTAGCCTGGCAGTGCCCCTACCCCCAAATCGAATGTGCCCGCGGAGTCGTGTGGGAGAAGAACCCGCAGGCGTGAGTGGGACTTCCAAGTAGTTGTCGATTTCTTTAGCTCAGGGGGAATGTGGCTTTTTTGAGCTCATTGTCCACTACAGTAGCTGAGCAGAGTAGTGTTTTATTTTCTGAATTTTTAATTTTGAGGTCATCATAGATTCACAGGCAGTTGTGGGATAAAATACAGAGTCTCCCCAAAGGGGACACCTTGTAGCCAGTGTCACATCCAGGACCTCAGCAGACATGTGAGCACGTGTGGAGGCCGAGTGTACGGCCCTGCCATCACCAGCACTGTCACAAGGCCCCTCCTGCTGCCCCTTCACATGGCTACTTGACCCTACTTGACCCCAAGTGGGCACTGACTGACACTAACGCTGTTCCTGGGTGGCACTAGCCATGGTCCACAGGATCAGTCCCATGGGCAGCCTGGTACCCGACTCCCAGGGGATCCCACGGGAGGAAATGCCTCCCAAAGGTCCTGTCCAGCCCTTCTGGACTGCTGGCCCGGGCAGGCCGCTGGGGCTGGGGGGAAGGGCCTGCCTTGGCCTCTCCTTGGGCACTGGGGGCTGTGGGTGTGCTGGCGGCCCAGTGGGTGCACCATGCCTCCCTAATTCTGTGTTCAAGTTCAGTGCAGTGAATGCTTCCTGGGGGTGAGTGGCAGAGCTGGAGTTTTGATCGAATTTGGGAGCATCCTTGGAAGGGCCACACCAATGGGGCCCTGCTAGGCTGGTTGGTTCTACAGCCCCCACCTCTTTCAGACGATGGGCTCACCTTGCTGTTTGTACAGAGGCTCCACGTGGCTCTTCCCTCTGCGCTCACCCTCCCACTGACCCTCTCATGGATGTTGACTCGCATGGAGTCCATCTCTGCAGGAGCCTTAACTTCTGCTCTCGAAACACAGGAGGCAGAACTTGATGTCAGTAATGTCTGTTTGACCTAAATGCTGCACCATAACACCTGGTTTGTATGTGAGGAAGCTGGTGCTGGGGAGCCGAGTGCAGACGGTTCTGACACCTGCTACCCTGAGCTTTCAGGCAAGTCGTTTACTTTTCTGAGCCTCAGTTATTCATCTGTGAAATGGGCATGGTACCTGCTCTGTGACCTCCCCAGACCCAACGAGGTGATAGGTGCGGAAGTGTTTTGAAAACTGCACCCACAGTCGTAAGAGTGAAGGCTGTATGTCAGGGTTCTGTTGCATTTCAGGATATTGGGCCTGAAAATTGTCTCTGATTCACTCAGAATAATTGAGATCAGCCATCTGTCACAGCTGGTCAATTCCCAAAGCCTTGGGGACATTATTTCTTGACCTGGTGGCTCTCCCCCATCGTGTAGCCTCTTAGGCTTCCCCAAACATTTCTGCCTTACCACCTGTGATTCCCCAGTTCTGGCTGTGGGGACACTGTTTTCCCACTTACTTGGACTTCTGCCTCTCCTCCTCCCCCCTCAGCCCTGCCGTGGGAAGGAAGGGCCCTGCAGGTATCTGGGGGAGCAAGTCTTGGCCCACCAGAGGGTAGCCAAGAAAGCCAGTGCTGGGAGGGTCTGCAGGGGGCAAAGCAATTGGAGACGACTTGCCATTTGAAGAGAAGTTAGGAAGCGACAGGTGCTGCGGAGAACTCTGCTGTGCCTTTCACCCCATCGTGTGCGTGCGCCAGCCCACCGGCACTTGCGGGGGCCTGAGAAAGGGACACAGCCATCCTATCTCAGCAGGTGCTGCACCCTCACCTCGCCCTCTGGCCCTCTGCTTGGAGTCCCGTTTTGGGTCTCATGCTGGTCTCAGCCATGTTCCCTGGCTCCACCCAAAATGCTCTCTGTGAGTCTTCTCTACCCTGAGGACCTTTACAAGCCCATCCTGGGCCTCCCCAGGCAGGCTCCCTGTCCTCCGACCCCCGTTTCTCGCTTCTCTCATTGCTGGGCCCTCGTCACAGCGCTGGCACAGGCTGTTTTCCAGAGGAGGGACCGAGGACCATGTTTACACTCACAGACAGGGCTCCTGTCTATTATGTTAGGGGAGAGGAACACCACTGAAGGTTTTAATACAGTTTTTGCTACTTTGTTTAAATAATATTGGAGACCTTTTTGGATTCTAAACAAATATATTGTCATTGTAGATTTAGATATCCTATCAGACGGGGTGTGATTCCCCCGTCTAAAGATGACCCACTGCTCAGGGCTGCCTTGCACCCGTCCAGCCCTTTCCATGCAAAGTGTGCGTTTGTCTTCGCGTCACAGAATCGGGGCGTTTTCACAGGCGTGTTGTTCTGCCTCCTACCCTTCCCCTTCAGCCTCACAGTGTGCACTGCAAATGTTTCTCCTGTCATAAATATTTTTAGAAAACATATTTTAAAAATGACTACATAATATTCTAGCTGACGTGTAAACCATAACTAATGTAACCAGTGTCCTATTTCCAGTTTTTCTCTAGGATAAACGATGCTGTGAATAATGTCTTTATATTTAAATCTTTATATAAATGTATCATGTAAAGTGTATAGAGAATACGGATTCCGTTATCAGTGTAGAACTCTCATTACTTCTTGAGGACAAACTCCGAGAAGTGACATTACTGGGTGAAGGCTTGGGATCCATACTGCTACATTTTCTTACAGAAAGTCTCTCCTACGGGTTTATAGGCTCCGTTTCATGTCTCCCCGTCCCTTTTCGTTCCTCCAGAACTGTGTTTTCTTATTTTCTCGCTACAGCAGTGAAACGCTGTCCCTTGGTCTTACTTTTTGTCTTAGGTGTAAGTGAACTGAGACGTATTGTATCTGTTGGCTGTTTGCGCATCTGCTCCTTCCCTGCGCCCTTTCTTCTGTGAGTGCTCTCGTTTCCTCCGGACTGTGCAGCTGCCTGTCCAGTCAGTGCCGATGGGGCTGGGGACAGTGTTGCAAGTCCTTGTGTCCCTTGTCCCCGCATCTTGTCCTGGCGAAGGGTGCTGGCTGCTCAGCCTGCAGGGACACGCCCTTCGGGCTGCTGTGCTGGCTCAGGCTCCCCGAGGGTGCTGGGCCCTTGCCTTCCGAGGGCTCGCTGAGAGCCGCCTGACGTGGTTTGACTCACCTGTGTGTCAGCTACACCCTGTGAGGTTCCGGTTTTGCTGTACCTGAGCATGCCACCTTCAAACAGGTTTGGGGACTTGATGTGGGATGTTGCTCCCAGAGGAGACTCTTCTCGGGGACCCAGGTAGAGATGTCAGTCTGTGCGCACTGATGCTGTCCATGACACGCCGGTGAGCAGTAGGAAGCCTTATGAACATTCCTGGGGTTCACACCCTTTCCTAGGACCCGTAGCATCTTAGACAGAGGGTTCTCCCCACTTGAGGGAAGGGAGGAGTGTCAGGGGTCAGAATCTCTACCGTTTATGAATCAGCCAAAAGGGGGGGCATCCTGACCTCCCCCTGACGGGCCTCCTGGGCTTTTAGAGACCAGCAAGGAAGGAGCCTGGGGTGGCCACAGCAGAAGCCCACAACACAGATGAGCCGGGTCCTGAGGGTCCAGCGTCATACTTGTTCAGCCGACTGTTGTCCTGCTGACTGGCTCCCCACATCCTGGCCCCAGATTTCCGTTCTATGTGAACCTGGAGCAGTGGTAGCCTCTGATGGCCCAGGCCGACACTGCCCTCTGCATAGACTGTGATCACAAGTATTTATTCAAACGTATTGACCACCCACCCCAGTATAGATAGGTAGTTATGTGCCAGATACTGTTCAAAATACAGAGTGATTACGAATCAGTTTATTGATCTGCATCACAGCCTTGCAGGGTGGTTCTGGTCTCAGCCCTTTCTAACAACACAGGTCCAGGGAGTCTCTCAAAGCTGCCCAAGGTCAGAGAGTCACGCATTTGACCACCAACTGTCTGTGGCCCTGGGGGTGGAGGGCTCCTGACTCCTCTCCCTCAGACAGCCCTGAAATCCAGGGCCCTGTCGGTGCAGGTGTTCCTGGCTCGCTCTGCATAGGAGACAGGCCCCTCTGGCTGAGTGGACCTAGAGCCGGGGAGGGTGAGGTCTTGTGTTTTTGGGAAACAGAAGCTGCTCTTCCTGCATCTTTGCAGGTGGTTCTTGCTGCACAGCCTCAAGGGAAGTCCTCTGCTTAGAGCTGTCCCAAAGAGTCTGGTTCCACCAGCAATTCATTGATTTGTTTCCTCACACCTGCTGTGTGCCAGACACGGGGCTCGTGCTGGGGTATAGAAGTAGCCAGGAAAGACGGTGTCCCTAACTTAAAAGTTCCAGTCCAGCAAAGGTTCGTTTGGCAAGTGAGCGGATTGGCATGGGCTGGGTGTGGGGTCCTTCACATCTCCTTGCAATGGACGGTGTTCAGTGCGGCTGGCCACCTGCCCGCCCAGCAGGACCACTCGATGCTCAGGCCCCAGGACCTGCTCTTCCCTCCTTCCTCTCCTCACCTGTGCACGGCCCCGGCGTCCTCCGGCTCAGAAAGCTGGCGGTGTCACCTGGCGGCGCGCTCCCAGGAGAGCGTTGCATCTGCGATGTGAAGGGCACGTTCCTGCATACGAGAGGTGCCCAGGGAATGGTGGGTGAGTTGGGTTCGGATGGGGAAGCCTGTGTTTTCCTGATCACTGTTGGGTCCGAAGTGCTGGCTTGGGTATGTCAGAAGGAAACTGCTTTTCGAGGAAAATCGCCGAAGCTTAATCCACAGATCGGCTCATTCCCAGGGCATCTCTGCCTGGGGCCAGCAGCCGGCCCTCCCTGCCAGCTCCGTGAGGCAGCGAGGGGACAACGTGCGGAGAAGACAATCTAAACGAGAAAGAGAGACTCTGAAAGTAAGAGGAAATAGATGTGAAGGTCGTGCTGAAGATCTGCTACGTGGCTGTCTCAGTTTCAGGGCCTGCACTGTCCATGGAGGTGCCCCTGCCCTGCCTGTACCCTGGGCCCTCGTCCGTGCCCGCCAGAGCTCTCCCCCCCCCCCCCAGCCTGGTCTTACCCACAGCGTAGGGCTGGCAGGACCAGCAGGAACACTCGTTAACTTTGGTCCTCAGTTCCCTGCCTCCTTAATTCAGTTCTCCCAGCTCCCTGGGGTCCAGGGATGTGTGTCCTGCACCCCACCCCCCATCCCTTAGTCTCTCCCCAGGCAGAGTTCCACCCAGCGGGAGGCCCACTCCCCACGCCAGCCAAGCATCTGCTCTGTACCCGGTTGGGGTGTGTGTGTAGCATTTTACTTGGGGGGAAGAAAAAAGCCTTTGCTGCTTAGAGAGCTTGGAAACCACCCTGGTCCTCCTGCGTGGCCTGGCTCCATTTAATTCTCACTCTGTCCCCTGCCCTGGTCCACAGCTGATCGTCCAGCACCCCAGCTCTGTCCTGCTCTTGCCCAGGGAAACTCAGCCTGTCAGGATGCTGTTCCAGACCACCTTACCACGCTGGAGTCTCGTGCGGGGGGGGGGGGGGGGGGGGGTTGGCAGTAAAGGGCTCTAATCTCAGGCATGCAGCTGATCCCACTTCATGTGTGCACCCCTGAGCGACCACTGTCAGGTCAAGGTGTGAACCATGCCGGCGTCCAGGAGGCTCCTTCAGCCTGCTCAGTCAGCACGCACCCCAGTGTGACCCCCACGAGGTCTCCTCCCCAAAGACGAGAGTCGCCGTGCACGCCTGTGTCCGCAAAGCCGCCCATGCTGTGCAGGGGAAGCGGGTTGTATTTTTAAGGGATGCCGCGTGTTCCTCTCTGCACCGGTCAGTGCTGAGGTCTGGGCTGTTCCTGAAGTGTGGTGCCCGGCGCCGCGCATATCCCCTGGCGGCCGTGGGAGCCCCCCTGGCGGCCGTGGGAGCCCCCTGGCGGCCGTGGGAGTCCCCCTGGCGGTCGTCGGAGCCCCCTGGCGGCCGTGGGAGTCCCCCTGGCGGCCGTGGGAGCCACCCTGGCGGTCGTGGGAGACCCCTGCCGGTGGTGGGAGCCCCCCTGGCAGGACCCACGAGCACTGTGCTGTGCTCTGGCCTCACAGGACACAGAGAGGACCAGGGTGGTCGCGCTCAGTCTCACCTACAGCTCAGGGGGCTGTTTTCTACTCAGGTGTGTAGATGCAGACCCTGGCCTCCGCTGCCATCGCTGTCTGAGGACTTGACCTTGAACCGTAGCTTATTATTGTTGATTAATCCATCCAATGAGCCCTGCCCGGGCAGGTTTGACTCAGTGGTTAGAGGGTCGGCCTTTGGACTGAAGGGTTTGATTCTCAGTCAAGGGCATGTACCTGGGTTGCAGGGTCAATCCCTGGCCCCGTCGGGGTCGTGCGGGAGGCAACCAATCCATGTGTCTCTCTCACATCGATGTTTCTCTCACTGTCTCCCTCCCTCTCTCACACTCTATCTGAAAAAAATCAATGGAAAAATATCCTCAGGTGAAGATTAAAAAAAAAAGTGTGAGTCCCCCAAGTGGAATGAAGACCCCAGCCGCATCCAGCATGGTGGGCTGTGGAGACCCGAGACCCTGCGTGTTGGAGGAGGTTGGTGGGCTCTGTGTGGCTGGCAGGAGCTTCTCTGCTACTCCTGCAGCCCTGCCTCGTGAGCGGGCACATCGCATTTCCGTGCCAGGTAGAGCGCTGGGCGGAAGCTGGGTTCCACATCAGTCGGACCACCCAGCAGAGCTCTCTGCCTTTCCTTCTGAGACAGGATGTGAGACTGGTGTGCAGTCCAGAAAGTTCCCCTGAATTGCCTCCTTTTGGGGACGTGTGCTGTTGTGGAAGGGCCCCGAGGTCCCTGGGTTCAGGCTGTGGAAGAGAGAATGGTGAGGGCCGTTTGCTCAGCTATGCTAGAGAAATTGGAGACTAAAGTAATTCTAGTATCCTGTTTTCCAAGGCTTGGGGGCCTGGCCAACGGCTCCCCCTACCAGTCCTGACTTCACGTCCCTCGCTGGTCTGGAATACTAAGGAGGTGATGCTATGGGACAGATAAACTTCTCTACCTGTAGGACGGTCCCCACATGGAGCAGGAGGTGGCCCCTGGCCCCGGGCCTGTGCACCTGGGGCCTGTCAGCGGCTGTAAGGTGCAGGCATAAGAAGCAGAGATCCAGCAAGAAGGTGCGCCTGTCACGTGGAGGTGACACAGAAGCTCTGGGTGTCTGCACAGGCGTCAGACAGACATTCTGGACGTCAAGGAAAGCTTCTGTGAGAAGCGGTGTGTTGAGGAAGCCCACCCATGTCTCACCTTGAGCTCAGAGTCACCTGTCCCATCCACCCCCTTCCTGAGCTGGGAGCATCTCCCAGGGATGTGCCCACTGCTTGGCCCCGGCGGTCGTGGACTCTGGTCAAGCCTGGCTGAGCACTAGCACCTGCCCATGGTGAATGGATGGGCCGTTGGGGCTGCCCTGCAGTTCCAACTCCAGTGTGTTTCTGGGGGGTATCTAGACTCTGGGCTCTCTCCCTGCCCCTGTGCCTGTCCAGCCTGGTGGGAGCAGCTGCCTCCAGGTCTCACCAGGTGGAGGAGAGTCTGGGTGGGTGTGACCTTGTCGGTGTCAGTGAAGTGTCATTTCTTGGAGCATCAGGTGTGTGCTGTGCCTTCTGCCGGCCCTCCTGCCAGGCAGGCACACAGCACTGCTGCTTCCTGATGCTCATGACACCTCATGCACGGGCTGCAGAGAGGAGGCCCTGGGGCTGGACCTGGCTGTTTCCTCGTCCAGCCAACCGAGGTCTTAGCCAGAAGTGGCAGAACCAGGTCTCAGCTGCTGCACCTGCTCCCACTCAGTTCCCCTGCTCCAATTCCCCTCCCAGGAAGTAGACAATGCTCACCTGCTCCGACGTGCTCTGGACACTGGCTCGGGGTTGGGCTGCTTCCTGTGGACCCCCCGTGAGCTCTGGCCCTGCACAGCCCGTGGGGCCTGGCTGCCTGTCGCACTTCCTCCTGTCCTGCGGCACAGGCTCTCTGCAGCCGTCACCAGTGTCATCGGTGACTTCCCAGGGCACCAGCACACCTGGACATGGCACGTAGCAGAGGCCCCTTGACTTTCATGGTCGGGGTGGGCAGCGCCCGCTGGGCTCGAGTCTCCACTCGTAAGCACAGGTGTTCTTTTATGGAATTATAAAAAGGTTGTTTCATTTTGAAAAATAGTCCTGAGAAACAACTGCTTGCCCGAGAGGGAGGGACAGGGCCCACGAGAGCAATCACTGCGATCAGCAGTGTGGGGCGCCTCAGTGAGGAGGGGTCCCACCGGCAGGAGCGTTGCTCTCAGAGAAGGTGGCCTTGCGTGTGCCCCCTGACCCCTGTGCTTGTCACAGGGCTCCGGGGACGGCCGGTCGGAGCTGCTGGTGGGTCTCTCTCGGCTCGCACACTTGTATTTGATTTTGACAACAACCCTGTCAGGAATCCGCTGTTGTCCCTTTTTTTTAAATCCTCACCTGAGGATATTTTTCTATTTATCATCAAATAGAGTGGGAGGGAGGGAGGAAGAGAGAGAGACAGACAGACACATCGACTGGTTGCCTCCAGCACTACCCGACCAGGGCCAGGGACATACTGCAACCGAGGTACATGCCCTTGACCAGAATCGAACCTGCAACTCATTGGTCCACAGGCCGACGCTCTAACCATTGAGCCAAACCGGCCAGGGCTGTTGTCCCTTTTTTTTGTTGTTTTTTACAAAGGAGGAAATTCACTCGGAGAGGCTGAAATGGCCCAGAGTCACGCAGCTAGTAAAGGTGAGTCAGGAATTTGAACCTGGTGTGTCAACCCAGGGCCTGGCTCTGAATGACTCTGCCCTACTGACTGTGTTGATAAGACACCCCTGACCAGACCGCATCCCTCCTCAGCCCGTCCCCATCCACTGTGAGCTCACATCAGTCGTGACCTCGCTTCCCTGTGCAGGCCAGGGTCCAGGCTCCTCAGCCTGAGTGCATTTCTGTTTCAGGAATGTTCCATGGAGGTGGCGACCCATGAGCAGCCCTGTCCACAGCTCACCTCTCACAGCACCAGGGTCTCCCCGCACTTGCAGCAGACCATCCTTGTCCACACTCAGCTGTCCTTTTCTGCTGGGGAATCCCTTTCCACCTGGGGCATGCCTTCCCTTCCCTGTGCAATTCTTGCCCCGCCACTGGGGCTCTTTCGGGTTGTCTAAATCCCCCCCTGTATTAGCCTCGGTTCCTTTGTTTACTAGCTTGTGACTGTGGGCAGCTTTGAGTCCTCTGGGTCCCAGGCTGCTGCCTGTGAGTGGGAACAGTGACACCTCTGGCTGGTGTTAGGATTGAAGAGCCTGCACATAAAGCTTGGCACTGGCCACACCTTCTCCCCTAAACTGGAAAACCCTGCTGGGCAGAGGCCACAGACCATGTTCCTGAATCTCTGTCCTCCCACCTCAGCCCACCCCATGCCTGCAAAGAAAGCAGTGCTGAGTCCATGGGTGCAGGTGACATGTGCTCACAGAGGTGACCACCAATGCAGTGGGTTCACGGTCCCCAGCAGTTGCCGGGCAGCCTCATGCAGGACATGGGCTTGTCAGGGCAGTTCTGTAGGTGCCCACGGCGGCCCCGTCATCGCTCTGGATCGCGGTGGGTGGACCGGGCGCAGGAAGGGGCCAGGCTCTCTCTCAGCTCCACCCTGTCTGACTCACAGATCTGTGGCCTGATTTTAAACTGTCCCAACGTGCCAGCCCAGGAAGTCATGCCATGGCAGGGTCCCACACTCTAGCAGACTCAGATGCCTGGTCAGGTGCAGTCTGTGCTCTGTGCCTGTTCCCTAAAGGGAAGCCTTTCTGCAGTTTTCTGTGGTTTGCGTGTGCACACATGCTTCTTGGCCCTGCCCCCAAAACAGTCCTGTGATGCTTGTATGGACCCTACAAATGCATGCTCCTTAGATCTTTTGTGATTGGGCCCAGCCCCCTTCCTGACAGAAGCCCTGACCTTGCTCTTGGTGGGAGGGTTCTGATGGTCTCAGGGAGTCCCGTTCCCCTGCAGTGATTGGTTCAGAGAGGGGT
The DNA here is from genome assembly GCA_030848825.1 of Tadarida brasiliensis. NCBI lineage: Eukaryota > Metazoa > Chordata > Mammalia > Chiroptera > Molossidae > Tadarida > Tadarida brasiliensis. Next base: position 112,436,273 of record CM061261.1, read on the forward strand.
GTGACCGCCCTGCCATCCCCTCCACAATGAGACAGAGGACCCTCTTCCTCTGAATGCTGTGTTAATTGTGACTCGAGGACCCACCTCGACGAAGAGGGACATCAGAGATACCAGCCTCAGAACCATCCCTGCAGCACCCTAAGGTGCACAGTGCGGGCCTGAGGGTCTGGCCGCCCACACTGCACTCCTGCCTGATGGGCTGTCTTCCAAGGGCAGTGCTGCAGGTGAAGTGCCCCTGCCCTCTCTGCGTGTGCCCTTTAAATCTGGGCCTGTGTTGTACAGCCTCTTTGTTTGCATTTCTGAGTTTGTAATTGCACATTTGCACATGTGATTGCTGTCCACCATCTGGCTGTCAAACAAACCATCAGTGCATGAGGACACTCGAAGGAGCTCGGGCCTGGCCCTTGTCCTGCATTCAATGCAATTTTGTTGAGTGAACCAGCCCATAGCGGTGACTAGCAAGATGCTCACTGGATGTTTCCGACCTTGCTCTGCAGCCAGGTGTGCACCCCGGGGGGCTTGCTGGACCCCAGGCCGTGCATCTTGGCAGCTCAGGTGCTCCTTGTGCCGCACCTCGAGGAGCAGGAGCTGGGTTTTCTTTTCTTTCTTTCTTTTTTTTGATTAATCCTCACCCGGGGATATGTTTTTATTCATGTTTAGAGAGAGAGGAAGGGAGAGAGAGAAACATTGATCGGTTGCCCCCTGTACACGCCCTGACCGTGGATTGAACCTACAACCCGGGCATGTGCCCTGACCAAGAACCGAACCTGTGACCCAATGGTGCACGGACAACAATCCAACCAACCGAACCACACCGGCTAGGGCAGGGGGAGGGGCTTTAGAACCCGGGGCCGGGCCCAGCTCAGGCTCCCGGCTCTGAGAACTCCCGCCCTGGCTGGGCCTGCTGCCTGCTGGGTGATTTTGGACCTAATTGGGACCACACGGGAGAGTCAGCTTCATGTTTTCCTTCCATTTCCGCCTTGTCAGGCTTCCTGAGTCCTTAGCCCCAAACAGCACTCTGTTGGCTTCTTATTTCATCCCTGGGAATGTGCTTCATCTGTTCGATGAGCGTTTACCGCTTCCGTTTTTCACTATTGTAAATATTTTGATGAACATTTTCCATCCTTAACTGTCTGCTTCTGAGGATCTGCCATTGCTCTCACCTGGCAGGCGGGGTGGGGCCATCTGGGTGCTGCCCATGGGGCGGGGCCTAGTGGGGTGGGGCCTGGGCCGACCTCCCTCGGGGCAGCGAGGGGCTCAGCGCTGTGGCGACCCCAGGGTCACGTGTATGCAGGTTCAGGTCTGTTGTAGGGCGGTCGACAGGGCCTGTTCGAACAGATGTGAAGGGCATCGGGTTCCCAGGTGCCCCCCAGGAGTACCTGGTGTCCCAGATGAACACAGCGTCTGACAAGGGGAAGCGCCCGAGGGATCCCGGGTGCCTCCGCCCAGGCCCCCTGCAGGGAGCACGCGGGGATGTTGGGACCCAAAGGCCTGATGTCCAGGACCCCTGGGTCCTCGGGCAGTGACTGCATCAGGGCCCGAGCGCTGGCAGCCCCGACCCGCTGCGTGTGCAGCATTATGAGGCCCCACAGCCCTGCCCAGCACGTGGGTGCCGGGAGCCCAGGGAGGCCCAGGGCTGGCCCCCACGGCCAGAGCAGGACACGCGGAAGGGACCCAGGCCCGGTGCTGGAAGGCCTGTGCCCATACTGTCCCCAGCGGACCAAGCAGCGGACTGCGGGCCCATCCCGTCTCCTGGGGCACACACCAGATGTAGGTGTCCTTCCCGCACTTGTACTGCCCCTTCCCCACCAGGGAGGAAGCTCCGTGAGGACAGGCGTTTGCTCAGTGTGTGGGACCGCCAGTACCTGGAGCTCAGAGCTCAGAGCTCCAGGGCCATAGAACCTGAGCACGAGGGAAAGCAGGGCCCACACCTGACACTCACCCTTCGGTCGGAGAGGGCATTTTGAGTGCCTACTGTTGTCAAGGTCTGTGGGGGATGAAACAAGGTCACATTTTTTTATTTTTTACGGCTGAAAAGCCCAGTGCAGGACAGTATTTAATAAGTCACTATCGGCAGTTTGGAGAAGGGAGTTCAAGTCAAGAGACACACATCACCTAAAAGGGCACTTTTGTAAAAGTGTCCTGTGGTTCGGTGGTGCTTGGAGGTCACGCGTGTGAGAGGGAGTGGAGGGGGAATGAAGGTGCACCTCCTTCTGGGCAAAGTAATTTGGAAACAAAGCCTTTTTTTTTTTTTTTTTTTTCAAAAAAATGCCCAGTACCGTCAGGGAGCCCCTGGGTAGAGCAGAGAGCACAGGGGAACTTGTGTCTCTCAAACTGGCATTGAACCTTGAGTTCTGCCACCTGAAGTGAAGTCACGGCCAGTGCCCTGCCGGCTTCCTGCACAGGGTATGTGTGTGACACGCCTGGAGACCCCACTCACACATTTGCTCACCCATTTGCAGATATCCCAGCCTGCCGTCTTTGTGCCCATGAGAACATCTCTGGCTGGTGCCTGGCATCAGCCTCAGGTGGGCGGGCTGCAGCAGGTACACTGAGCAAGGCTGGCGCAGGCAAGCGTCCCGGTCCAGCTCCGTGCTCACATCTGGCTTCCTGTTTTGTGTCTGTCAGTGTTAAGTGAATTGAAATTCTAGAGTTTTACTTTAAAATGGTTAACAGAAGTTTATTTGATGAATTCAATGTGTATTTGAGTGCTTCCTGTATACCAGTGTGAGCTAGGCTGCAACGACCAGACCCTGCTCTCCCAGGCTCCTCCAGCTGTGAGCTGTGGTCCTCACTGCCCTGGCTCATGCGGTGATGAAACCTCTGTGGCTGCTTGGGGTTTGGGAGGTGTCTTAGAATGACCCACTTACTAAGCAGATTTTAAGTGGCAAAGACTCTTCCTTAATGCCTGGCTCCTGTGGCCTTGCCTGGTGAGTCTGTCGACACCCTGTCATGCCCCGTGGGCACCCTACAAACCAAGAGCCAGGTGACTTAACCTTTTTCAGGTTCAGAGCATCTGCGAGTCTGAGCTGCCCCCCCACAGGACCACAGAGGCTGGAAGGGCACTTTCAGGCAGGAAACTTGCCAATGGGGTTTAGTGCATGAGGGCAGCTGGCTAGATTTCCCGTGCCCACCAAACGGGCCTGTCCTGCTCTGAGCTAACCTCTTTGTACACAGAATCAAGTTGCTGATACGTGTGGGTGAATGTGGAGAGAGCTCCTTAGGTATCAAGAAAAAGAACATTTTACATCTTTAATATTTTTAACCTGGATAAAAAAGAAACAATCATGGTAATGGTAATAGGTTACCCTTGGAGTCATTATGATGTGAAATGATGAAAATAGATTTATATTGCCAGAGCCTGGTGACTCCAGAAATATCATTCATATAAAGTTTTAGTTCCTGAATGAGAGAGGAGAGGCTGAGGGCCTTCTGCAGTTTGTGGTCAGGGTGGAGAGGGGCATGGGAGAGAAGGCAAGTTCTGTCCTGTTTGGAATGCCTGTCCTTAGTCCTCCTTCCCCGTGCAGTGCAGTTGGACCCATTCGAACTGGAAAAGCTTGCCCTACCAGCTTGGACTAAGTATCACCTCCTGCTGCTCCCCTGCACAGCCTGCAGTCACGGGGCCTCCCCCAGTTCTTAGGGTGCTGACGGCAGGTGGTTGGCTCCCTGGTCCCTTGGGGCTCCCATCTGTCTGGAGACAGCAGACCCTCCTTTCACGTGTCCAGCCCCACCCTCTGCGGTTTCCATGTTTCTGGATGTGGGTTTCAAACAGCCTTCAATTGGCTGTTTTTTAAAAAAATTTATTTAAGGTGTAATATTTTAAAAATAGCTCTATAAGCTTTAATTCACATGAAATAAAATTCACAACTTTAAAGCGTACATTCGGTAGTTTTTAGCACATGCACGGAGTTGTGCGATCCTGACCACTTGTTTTGGAGCATTTCCTTGACCACATACCCACTGGCAGCCATTCTCGACTCCTTCCGACCCTCAGCCCCTGGCGACCACTGCTCTGCTGTCGCCGTGCATTCGCCTGTTCTGTGCGTTTCGTGTCGGTGGAATTGTACAATATGTGGTCTTTGTGTCTGGCATCTTTCCCTTAGCGTGTGTCAGTACTTCATCTTTTTGTGGCCGAAGAATATGTAGTTATAAGGATCGACCAGTGCTGGCTGGTGGCTCAGCTGGTTGGAGCATCGTCCCTTACACCAAAAGGGTAAGGGTTCGATCCCCGTCGGGGTGCATCTAGGAGGCAACCAATCGACGTTTCTCTCTCTCTAAAACCAATGGAAAAAACATATTCTTGTGTGAGGATTAAAAAAAAAAGGATAGCCCACATTTCGTTTATCCATCATCACTGAGGGACACCTGATTGTTGTCACTCTTGGCTGTTGTAAATAATGTTGCTGTGAACATTCATGTAGTTTTGTGTGGACATATGTGTTCATTACTCTTGGGTGCACACCTAGGAGTGAGATTTCCGGCCCTGCGGTGCCCTCCGCCAGCATTTCCCAGAGCTGCCAGGCGGTTTTCAAAGCAGCTGCCCCTGGTACCTCCCTCCCAGCAGCCAAGGCGAGGTCAGACCCTCGCTCTCCCAGCACCTTGTCACCTGTCTCTGGTCAGAGTCATCCTAGTGGGCGAAGCTGTAACTCATTATGGGTTGATTTGCATGTTTCTGACGATGAACGATGCTGAGGTTTTTCCGTATGTTTACGGGCCATTTGTTCATCTTCTTTGGAGAAATATCTATTCAACTTCTTTGCCCATTTTTAAAAAAAGCGCTGTCTTGTTATCGTTGAATTTTAAGGGTTCTTTATATATTTTTTATGCAAGTCCCTTATTATATATATGATTTGCAATATTTTCTCCCATTCTTTCTAATTGGCTTTTCACTTACTTTTTTTTTTTTTTTTAATCCTCACCCGAGGACATTTTTTCATTTTTTGTTCAGATAGTGGGAGGGAGAGAGAGAGAGAGAAACATCGATGTGAAAGGGACACATCGAGTGGCTGCCACCCGCACGACCAACCAGGGCCGGGGACAAACTGCAACCGAGGTACATGCCCCTAGCGGGAACCGAACCCGGGTCTCTCTGTACCGCAGGCGGACACTCTAACCGCTGAGCCAAACCGGCCAGGGCGGCTTTTCACTTTCTTGATGGTGTCCTTTGAAGCACAATAGTTTTCAATTTTGATGAATGCCAATTTTTCTGTTTTTTTTTTTCTTTTGTTGCGTATGTGTTGAGCAGCATATCAGAGAATCATTGCCTAACCCAAGTGATGTAAATTTAATCCTGTGTCTTCTATACATTTTATACATTCAGTTCTCATATTGGGTCTATGTCCAATCAGAGTTAATTTTTGCTTATGATAGGAGGTAGGAATCCAACCTCATTGTTTTGCATGTGGGTATCAAGCTAGCACCATCTGTTGAAAAGGCTATTCTTTTCCACTGCTGAATTTTCCTGGCATTCTTATCCAAAGTCAGTTGATCACAAATGTAAGGTTGTTTTTTCTGGACTCGCAATTCTGTTCTATTGGGTGTGTGTCTGTCTGTATGCGGCACTACACTGTAAGGTCTGAAACTCAAGAGTGTGAGTTCTCTCACTCTGCTCTTTTTCAAGTCTTTGGATTGTTTGGGTCCCTTGCATTTCTATACACATTTTAGGAACAGGTCTTCGATATCTGCGAAAAGCAGCTAGGATTTTAATTTGTTTGAATTGAATCTGTAATCAACTGGGGGAGTATTGCCTTCTTAAAATATTGTCTTCCAATCCATGAGCATCAAATGTTCACTTTATCTGTTCCCTGAAGACATTTGCTAATAACTTTGAGGAGAATACTTGGCAGGATGGAAACTCGTTAGATAAGTGCAGTTTGTGTATTAGAAAAGAAGAGCGAGATGACTGGCATCCCCATAGGCTACCTCACGCGTGAAGGGCGGTTTGGTCTTGTCCTGCTCCGATGTCCACCGTGCTCGTACCCTCGGGTCGCCTTCACTGTCAACAGTACTGCGTACACTAGTTTTCAGTGTACATGGCTTTTAACTTCTTCCGGTACATTTATTTCCAAATATTTTTATCTTTCTTGATGACGTTTTCATATAATATGATGTCACAACTCTGGAACTAAGACCCTTCCTCTCAAGGTTTTGTGTTGTTGCTGCTGTTAGTTTGTTGGTGACTTTCTTGGACTAGTTCTGTGAAGTGTGTTCTTTGCCGTGTGTGACCACTGAGGTCTCTGCTTGGTTAGGTCGGTTCATCTGATGATTGGTCCCTAAATTACTTGAACAGTCAGACTTTTGCCTGTGCTCAGGACTCTGTGTGTGTCGGGGCACACCCTCACCCCTCCAGCACTTCACCCCTTTAGCCTTCTCTTCCTGACTGTGCAGAACCCCACGGTCGGCAGGTGCGAGGGGTTACAGGCAGCCCTGTGCACGTGGGTGGCCTTCCAGGTCTCTGAGGATCCGTCAGAGCGTGTCCGCAGCCCATGGGCATCTCATTCTCCAGCACATCCTTTTCCCCTCTTTTGCTTTTTTATTATATTAAATATACATAGCAGAATTTACATCGTAGTGTTGTGAACACATGTGCGCTGTCGTGCTGCCGTCACAGCGTCTGTCTCCATGACGTCTGCCTTGTGAAGCTGGAGCTCTGCACCTGTGAGACAACTTCCCGTTGCTCCCTCCTCCCAGGCCCTGGCTGCCACCATGCCACTCTCTGTCTCAGATTTTGACTCCTCATTAAGCACGTCATATAAATGGAATCATAAAGTTGTAGCACAAGCCAGACTTTCCTTCCTGTTAAGGCTGAATAATATTCTGTTGCATGGACGGACCTCATTTTGCTCGTCCCTTCATCTGTCGATGGACAGTTTGAGTTGCTTCTCCATTTTAGCTGCTATGACCATGGTTGTATAAATGTCTCTTTGAGACCCTGCTTTCAGTTTTCTGGGTGTATACTCAGAAGTGGAATTGTGGGCTCAAAGGATATTTCTGTTTTCAGTGTTCTGAGGAAGCTCCCTACTGTGTTCTACGGTGATGCACACTTCACATTCCCATCAGCAGTGCAGAGGGTTCCAGTGTCCCCACAGCTTCGCCAAAACTTGCTTTTCGGGGTGTGTGTGTGTGCATGTGTGTGCTCGTAGTCCTCCTCACAGGTGCGAATCTCCAGCATTGCTTTCTGTCGTGTTTGTCCAGTTCTTTTTCTCCAGCTGGCACCTTCCCTGGGGTATTTTCATAGTGATCCCTCTACTCTTCAAACATCACAACCCCCCTCAAAGAATTCTGAGAAGTACCTCAACAGGTGATAATATCTTTGAAAGTTAGCATCGAATTTTCTCATAATAAATATAGTGACATAGCATATAATTTCCGTCGTGTTGTGAAATTTCATTTAAAAATATAACTTTTCTCATATGATCTTTAATCATTAAACAGTTGCTGCTGATTATTCTTAACTAATCTGTTTTCTTTTTCTTCATCGATTTTAGAGAGAGGAAGGGAGAGGGATAGAAACATCGATGAGAGAGAACATGGATTGGTCCCCTCCTGCATGCCCCCCACTGGGGATTTGGCCCACAACCTGGGCATGTGCCCTGACCGGGAATCGAACCAGTGGCCTCTTGGTGCAGGGTCCACGCTCAAGCACTGAGCCACACTGGGTGGGCTGCAGATTGTTCTTAACTCATGCTCGAGGAAAGGGGTTTTCCCTGAGTGAGCGCTGACTCAGGTCATGTGAAGACAAGCCCTGGGAGCAGGGCTTTGCAGAGAGGTTTCACAATGACAGTTTGTGGCTGAGGGGCTCTGGGGCGAGCAGCAAACCATCTGCCCCCGCAGGGTGTTAGGCTGCTGGTTTTCAGAGCTGAGGACAGGGAGGTAGGAAGTTAAAGCAGAGCGCTGCTCTGAGATTCGGAATACACTCTCCTCGGTTGTTGAAAGCCTTTGGTTACTTCCATAGTTCTCAGAAAGTGGATTTTGACCATTTCGCCTTGTTCTTGGTTTTAGAAGGACTGGATTTTTGCAGATCATTACTCCACGGTTCCAGAGGGGCTTGAAAGTGAGCTCTTAGAGCAGCATGTACTCTGCGCTTCCCAGCTCTTAGCTCTCCTGGTTTCCACCACATTTTGTCTCCTTGCTTCTTGACCAAGGAGAAGTTTCTTGCTCTCTGACAAAGAGCTTTGTCAGTGACATAGTTTACACAATAGCCCATTACTTGTGTAGCAACTGGTACTATTCACCCCAACAAGTACTTGTCGGGGTTTCCCCTTCTTAACTGTGACGAGAAATGAGATGAACAGGCAGGTAGGTAGATAGGTAGGTAGATACATAGATAGAATCTTTCTTTTGTAATTACAGTATAATGATTATATTATTACTTGTTTAATATTTTTCAAGGGAATAAAATTGAATCACATTTACAAGCTCATTCATTTTTGCTTGTTGGCTTCCTTTTTATGTATATATATATATATTAAGAGGTAACCCCCCATTTGTACTATTCTGTTGGAATAATAATTGGCTTCAGCTATGAAATACAATAAATATTATCCAAATAATAATAATAGAATGACAGTGTATTTGTCTATAAGCTCTGGGAAATGTAAGTTTTACGTCTGTGAATGTCCTGACAACAGATGATGTTCCTTTTGAAAAAGTGCTTGATTTTTCACCAGTTTTCACAACAGTGGGTTGGTTCCCTGGCATCATCCAAAAAGTGAAAAATAAATTCTTGGTTATTATAAACTAAAGTATTTATGCATACTGGGTATGTTCCAGCCCCCAACAGTTATGATCTTTATTGATGATCAGATGTACGAATAATCCCGTTGTTAGTTATTTGGAGATTTTTCAAGCTAGTTTGTGAGTCCTTTTGGTTTCACCCTAATAGTTTTCAGGTGACTAGGGTGTCTGTGCCACTGGGTCCTACAGGACACCTGCTACATAAGGCCACTCTGCCAAGACCAGGAGACGTAGCAGGTCACAGAAACAGGAAGACAGCCAGAATAAGGTAAAAAAGAAACAGGTCCCAAATGAAAAAACAGGACACAACTCCAGAAAAAGAACTAAATGAAATGGAGGCAAGCACTCTACCAGATGCAGAATTCAAAACACTGGTTTCAAGAATGCTCAGTGAACTTGGGGGAAGAGTAGATGAATTTAGGGAGAACTTCAAAAAAGAGACAGTAAACACAAAAAAGAACCAGCCAGAAATAAAGAACACAGTAACTGACATGAAGAATACAGCAGGTTTGATGAAGCAGAGAATCGAATCAGTGATTTTGAAGACAAGGTAGCAAAAAACACCCAATTAGAACAGCAAAAAGAAAAATTAAAAAAAAAAAAACAACTGTGGATAGTTTAAGGGACCTGTGGGACAACATCAAATAGGTACCAACATTTGCATCATAGGGGTCTCAGAAGGGGAAGAGAGAGCAAGGGATTGAGAATCTATTTGAAGAAATCATGACTGAAAACCTCCCTAACCTGGTGAAGAAAATATACACACTGGCCCAGGAAGTGCAGAGAGTCCGAAACAAGATGAACCCAAAGAGGCCCACACCAAAACACATCGTAATTAAAGTGCCAACGTTTAAAGATTAAGAGAGAATCTTAAAAAGCAGTTAGTTACCTACAAGGGAGCTCCCACAAGACTGTTAGCTGATTTCTCATCAGATAATTTGCAGCCCAGAAGGGAATGGCACGAAATATTCAAAGTGATGAAAATCGAGGATCTACAACCAAAATTACCCAGCAAAGCTATCATTTAGAGTCAAAGGACAGATAAAGAGCTTCCCAGACAAGGAAAAGCTAAAGGACTTTATCACCACCAACTCAGTATTACAAAAAATGTTAAAAGGACTTCTTAAGAAGAAGAAAAGATGAAAAATGTGAATAATAAAATGGCAATAACTACATGCCTATCAACAATTTCTTTGAATGTAAATGGATTAAATGCTGTAATCATAAGAAGCGATGTGCCCTGGCCAGTGTGGCGCCGTGGGTTGGCATTGCCGCGTGCCCTGAGTGTTCGTGGGTCTGAGCTTGTTGGTGGGGTGTAGGAGGAACTGATCCATGCTTTGCTCTCATATCAGTGTTTCTCTCCCTCCTTCTCTCTCTAAACATCAATAAAAATATTTTAAAAAAAGACACAGTGTGGCTGACTGGAAACAAGACGTTGCATATGCTGTTGATGAGAAGCCCACTTCAGATCTAAAGACACACAGAGGCTGAAGGTAAAGGGGTGGGAAAATATTTTATGCAAATGTAAACAGAAAAAGGATATGGTGGCAATACTTGTATCAGACAAAACAGACTTTAAAACAGACTATAACGAGACAAAGAAGAACATTTAACACACAGTCACCAAGATAAGGACGCAACCTAGGTGTCCATCGATAGATGAATGAAAGAGAAGCTGTGGTACACATATACAATAGAATATTACTCGGCCATAAAAAAGAATGAAATCTTACTATTTGTGACAACACGGAAGGACCTAGAGGGCATTATGCAAAGTGAAAGAAGTCAGACAGAGAAAGACAAATACCATGTGCTTCCATGTATATGTGAAATCTGAAAAACAAAATGAACAGAAACAAAATCATAGACGTAGAGAACAGTTTTACAGTTGCCAGACAGGAGGGGTAGGGGGCTGAGTGAAGAGGTGAAGGGGGGAAGCAGCACAGGTGGCAGGTGCAGCGTGGTCACAGAGAGGTGCAGTGCAGCCTGGGGCAGAGTCAGTGACAGTGCGGTGACTGTACGGTGCCCGGTGGGGCTGGACGTATCTGGGGGATCACTTCCTAAAGTGTCTGATCGTCTAACCACTATGTTGTACACCTGAAAGTAAGGTAATAGTGTATGTTACCTGATACTGAAAAATAAAACAATAACATAAAAGAACGGTTTAGGTGGTACCTTTTATGTTATGTGCATTTTGCCATGATACAAAAAATTGGGGGGAAATGCTGGTATCATATCACATTTCCCAGCTCTTTTCCCGAACTCTGGAGCTCATGCAGATGTGAAGCGTGTTCCTCCTACAGCCTTATGCTCAAACACAGTCAGACCTGCTGCTGTCAGGAAAAGATCTGAATTCATGTTCAATCTAAATCAAGACATCGTGCACCTGAAGCTGATGCAGCCATTGTAAGTTTGTATATCAACTGCACTTCAATGCATTTATTTATTTTTTTAAATGTTTTATTGGATTTTTAGAGAGAGAGGAAGGGAGAGGGAAAGAGAGATAGAAATATCGATGAGAGAGAAACATTGCCGCCTCCTGCACGCCACCCACTGGGGATCGAACCCGCAACCCGGGCATGTGCCCTGACCGGGAATCGAACCAGGACCTCTGAGTCCATGGGTTGATGCTCAGTCTACTGAGCCACACTGCTGGGCTGTACTTAAATTTTAAAAATTAAAAATTAACATGTTAAGACAATATTCTCAGGAAAATTATTAAAAGAACTGAGAAAGAGATTGAGCTGCATCAAATGCAGTTGGACTGAAACGCTGCGGACAGTGTGTTAACGCCTGCTGTGCCCTGCATGGCGGGGCGGGCACAGGTCCGGGAGGTGGGAGAGGGATGCGGGTCGGCCTGTGTCCCCTGAATGACAGCGAGTGTGCTGTGCCTGGGGCGGGGGGGGGGGGGGGCGGATATTCCACTAAGAATTATATAGGAAGCAGAAATACTCTTACTAGTTTTATTAGATGTGATTAGAGTCATTTCTTGTATTTAGTGAAGAAAAGGACGGCTCGGGAGTCGGCATGTACGAGGTGTGTGAGATGGCGGAGACGGTGGTCGGTACTGAAGTGAGCCCATGATGGGATGGGCCAGCCGCATCTGAAAACCATCACTTAGGTTGTAGGCTTGATCTCTTGTGTCTTGAAAAGTTCTGTAGCCCCGTGTGGGCCAGTTGTGCATTCTTAGAATAAATAACGGAGTAAGAATGATGTTATCTGTATGTAAAGGGGGAGATTCGGTTTGCTCTGGGGGGGGGGTGGGGCACCGGCCCCGCCTCTCCCGGCCCCTTCCAGGCCCTGCTGAGCTCAGAGCTGTCTGCCCTAACTCAGCCGCTGAAGGGGGCTTGTCCCAGATTGGTGTTTTGGGCTGTCCCACAGTGTGTGCCTTGAAGTTTTCTCGTTCCGGGGGCAGTACAGGGTGGCTGAGGAGTTTGTTTCCCTCTGCGTTTTGAAAGGGGAATGCCTTAGGAGGCTGGTGCTCCCAGATCTATGGACATTGACGTCTGAGACGGACTCCCTTGGAACTAGTGGCTTTGTATGTGCAGTCCCCCGGCCAGCATCAGGGTCTCTGGGAACTTGCTGGAAATGCAGGTTCTTGAGCTGCCACGCCAGAGCCAGGTGACGGAGCCTGTCAGATCTGAGAAGCAGGCAGGCCGGTGTGGTCTGAGGGGTTCACCCTTGACACAGTGTCCAGAGGATATAGCGACTCGTTTCGAGCAAACTTGAGGCGTTTCGTGTTTGTGTATTTTGGAACCAGAGTAATTCGTTCGCAGTTTATCGACGAGCACAGCTGAAACTTCTGGACTTTTCCTAAAGGCATGGGGAGTCCTGCAACAATTTCAATTTTAAACAAGGAAGTGACTTTATATCATTTACATTTAAAAAAGACCAAACAGCTGTACTTCAAAAGGATCCGAGGTGCAAGCAAAATTGAAAGAAAGAAGGAACCTGGTAAAAAGGCCACATCACAGATCTCAGGGAGACGGAGCAGGTCTCTCTTCACAGAGGTTCTGGGTTCGAATCCCAGTCAGGGCACATACCTAGGTTGTGAGTTCAATCCCAGGTTAGGGCGCATACAGGAGACAACTGATCGATGTCTCTCTCACATCAATGTTCCTCTTTCTCTCTCCAAAAATCAATGAAGCCCTGGCCGGTTTGGCTCAGCGGTTAGAGGGTCGGCCTGCGGTCCAGAGAGACCAGGGTTCGGTTCCCACTAGGGGCATGTACCTCGGTTGCAGCTTGTCCCCAGCCCTGGTTGGTCGTGTGGGAGGCAGCCACTCGATGTGTCCCTTTCACGTCGATGTTTCTCTCTCTCTCTCTCTCTTCCTCTCTCTCCCTCCCACTCTATCTGGACAAAAAAAAACCAATGAAAACATATCCTCGGTTAGGATGAAAAAAGGGGATCCTCGTTCTTCTTGCTTTGGGAATCACCCAGTACCCCTCCCTCCTTCTGGGCCTCTCAGCCTTGCCTCAGATACCCAGAGAGTGGTGCACAGAGCCCCGGGCCACCTGCCAGGAGAGGAGCCAGGTCACCTCTGCAGGTGAACTGTCCGGGGACAGACACGCCTCTGTTGGTTTGACTGCGGGTTCTGACTGCTGTCCCTCACTTGGCAACAGGGGCTGTCAAGCATCAGCTGTCCTTGCCTCCCCTGCCTCCAAGGGTCAGAGCTGCTCAGGGCCCTGCAGATGTGGTCCTGGGCCCTGACGTTGCTTTCCCCACAGCCGGTGCTGCGCTCAGGGCTCCTGGCGGAGCCATCCCCTCGTGCTCACCTGGCTCCTGGAGGACAGGTCCTGCTCGCCCCGGGTCCCAGCCTGCAGGGCTCCGTGAACACTGCTCGTCCGTGTTGGTGTCCCGGGTCCCAGCCTGCAGGGCTCCGTGAACACTGCTCGTCCGTGTTGGTGTCCCGGGTCCCAGCCTGCAGGGCTCCGTGAACACTGCTCGTACGTGTTGGTGTCCTTTCCTGTTGTTGATTTTCGCCCTGTCTTGTGTTATAGTTTGGGGCTGAGTTCCGAAGGTTCTCCTTAGACCGTCACAAGCCGGGGAAGTTCGAGGACTTCTACCAGCTGGTTGTGCACACCCACCACATCGCCAACACCGAAGTGACCATCGGCTACGCGGACGTGCACGGCGACCTGCTGCCCATCAACAACGATGACAACTTCTGCAAGGCGGTGTCCAGCGCGAACCCCCTGCTCAGGGTCTTCATCCAGAAGCGAGGTACTGTCCCTGCGCGGCCCCGCTCAGAAGCACGCCGTGCCCCGTGCTGTCTGTCATCGCAGAGCCGTGCGACCGGTCTCGCAGTGGTCGGAGACGAGAGGAAGTCACATTCGCTTGGTCCCCATTACTGTATTAGAAAGGCTTAAAAATGTCTAAACTGCATTTTCCACTTTAAATAGTGTTGACTTCAGATTTTCAAATACTGAGGGAAAAAGTAATATTGAGACTTCCAGTGTTTTCACTGGAAGGAAGTTAATTCCGTAACGAGGAGGCCTGAGTCAGTAACCCAAGAACGAACGTTAGGGTTGCCAGTGTGTTTTCCACTGTGTTTCGGGGACTGGAAAAATATGTCAGCTTTAAATTGTTACTTTGGTAACTTGAGCTCTGAAGGCCTGGTCTTGCTGCAACAGCATCAGAGCCACATTTTAGGTTTGTTTTCTCTATTTGCTAAGTTTTGGAGAACTTTAAAATGTACCGTTGAATAATGGGATTAGGGGGGCATCCACCTCCCAGTAGAAAATCTGTGTATATCTTTGGGCTCCCCAGAGCATAGCTGTCCCTGGGCACCCAGAGGGGATCAGTTCCAGGACCCCTGCAGATACCAGAATCCGGGGACGCTCAGGTCCTCTCTGTGGAGCAGCCTAGATCGATGCAGACGGCTGGCCCCGCGTCCGCAGACGCCCAGCCACAGATCAGGAGCAGAGCAGGTGTTTACTGACCCTGTCCACGTGTCAGTGGACCCGCACAGGCTGTGCCCCTGTTGTTCAAGGGTCAGCTGTGCTGATGGAGAAAACCCCCTGAGGTGACGCTGGATATTCGGAAAATGACATTTTAGGGTGAACTTGGTCATGACTGTCCCTCCTTCCCCAAGGGCACCTCTGTCACACCGAGCGCCCTCAAGGAGCACGGTGGCCGCGGGCACACCTTCAGGTCACGTGTGTGCTGCGGTGACTTTCATGTCAGCGGGAGGGGAACAGTCCTGGTGGGGGCAGAGCCTGAGCACCGACGAAAAGTAGCAGCCGTGGGTACAGGTGGAGGCGCTGGGGACGCAGGGCCTGGTGCTCAGTGGCAGGCGTCTCCCTCGCAGGCGTCCCGAGGTGAGCGGGCAGCCTGTGTGCAGCTCAGAGCACGCCGCGGGGTCAGTGCTCCGAGAGTGTGAGCGTCGCGTCCTCTCGTTTGGGGTGACGGCGGGAACGCGTGGAGGGAGCGGCAGGAGACCGCTGACCTCGCTCTGCGCTGTTCTCTGGCACAAGATCAGAAGGCTCCGCATCTGCCTCTTGCTGAGCCTGGTGTCCGGCCCAGGATACCGAGAAGTCAACACAGGTGTCTCTTCCTCGCGGCGGCCTGGGGGGCGGCCTGGGGGCGCCGTGGCTCTGCAGGGCTTGGCTCCGCTGCGGCTGCCCGGTCCTCCCTGCCCCTGCGGCCCCCACTGCAGTCATGTGGGAGGTGTCTGCGCCCCCTCTCAGGAGGGCCTGGTCCCAAGCGCTCTTCCTGAGCGCTCCCTGCCCATCTGCTCTCCCTGTGCGGTGGCTGTCCCACAGCTCTGCCTGCACCGGCCGCAGGCCGCTCTGTGGTGTGGGCGGTGAGCACAGGCCGCTCTGTGGTGTGGGTGGGAGCGAGGTGCCCTGTGGACTGCAGACGCCAGGCGCGCTGCCCTCTGTGGGAAGGGACTGTGTCTGTACCACTGCGTGCGGGGCGTGGCTTGGAGCAGCACAGAGGCACTGTGTGCCCTTGGCCAGGCCGGTCCTCGTGACACTTGGCACTCTCGCTGTTGATCCCTGATGCTGAGTGAGACAGGAAGCTCTGGGCCGTGTCTGCAGGTGGGAATGCACCACCTCCCACGGCTCTGCGACTCTGGCTGGGGTCCCGCATCCTGTCATCAGTGTTGACTCTTTATCCTTCCTGCGGCATCAGAGAAAGAGCCCAGAGTTGGACAAGCTGGCTTGCGGTTCCTACCCCTCTTATTCTCAGCATGAGCCACCACAGCCCCCGCCTTTCTGTGTCATGTGTCAGTCTCGGGACCCCTGCGTGCAGACTGTCCGTCCAGCTCCTTCTCCCTAGCTGTGACCGGCGAGTGCTCACGCCCTCCTCAGAGGCACCCACCTCGGGCTGTGTTCAGGCCGAAACAGGAGACAGCTCCAGGTTCACTGGGTGCCAGCAACACTGTGCCGAGGAGCAGAACCTGTGACTGTGTCACCAATAGAAATGACAGGTGTTTTGTATTATGTTAGTGGCAGCCAGATATCTTCAGTGTCATTTACAGTAAATCATTGTTTTAAAACAATGGTACAGGTTGTTATTTAATGTTAGTAAGAAAGCACATACAGTCAGCCCTCCGTATCTGTGGGTTCCACATCCACGGGTTCAACCAACCACAGATCGGAGATATGTGGGGAAAAATGTTTTGATTTTGCTGATGTGCTATGTGGTGAGGCCTACAATGGTTGCAGACTTTTTCCTTGTTATTTTCTAATCAATACAGTTTCACAGCTATTCACCCAGCAGTTACACTGAATTACGAGTTATAAGTAACCTAGAGATGATTTAAAGTCCATGGGCGGATGTGTGTAGGTTACATGCAGACAGGACACCGTTTATATGAGGAGTTGAGCACCCGTGGGTGTTGGTGTCTGCGGGGTCCTGGAACCTTTCTCCCGTGAATATTGTGTCACACATTTGCTTTAGTATTTTGATAATTGTCTTCAAAGTGATCATTTCCTCTATAATCCCATGTATTTTACTTTGTGCCTTCAAGAATGCTATTCTGTGAAGGCATTTCCAAGCATCATGAGATTTTTGAGGGTTCTCGGGGCACTTGGGGTTCAGGACCCGTCGCAGTCAGCATTTCGGAGCTCAGACCACAAGCCAGAAGTCACTCGGATCTGTAGCTCCAGGAACCCAGTCAGGGACTTTTCCTGAGGACGTCGGACGGTGTTTCTGCTTGTGTGGTGTGTGTGTGTGCGTATGTATCTGCGCGTGTGGTGTGTGTGTGGCGTGTGTGGCATGTGTGTGTGTGTGTGTGTGTGTGTGTGTGTGGTGTGTGTGTGTGTGGGGGGAGCTCCGATCTCCTTCTGTACTATGTCTCTGCAGCCCCGTGCAGGCTGGGCCACTGGGAAAAGCTGTGAGGTCTTCCCTCGGTTAAACAGCAGATGTTATCATGCCTTTCACTTTCGTGCTTTGCCCATTTCAGTAAGAGACTAAAAGAGTCCTAGCGGCAGAATCTGGAGTCGTCTTTGCGTATTTGGACCCCAGAGGTGTTAGGGAAGCACTTCTCTCTGCCCTGCGGACCCCTGTCGTCCCCAACGAAGCTAGCCCAGGCTGGAGAGAACGCAGGACAGGACCAGCAGAGATACTCGGAGTGTCTCTTTCTAATTTTAGCAGAACAAACAGGAAGTGCGAGCACCCATCAAGTAACTACTTCAACTACCAGCGTGCCCTGCACGCCTGTTATTGAGGAGATGGGCCCTTTCACCCTGGGGCCCCGGCTGGGCGTAGAGGGGGACCCTGACAGAGTCTCAGCTGCTCTCCGCCCCGGGCTGTCTGGGAGGGCGATGAAGTCTCCACATATCACAGGACTCTCAGAACAATGAGAACAAGACTCTCTGAACTGTTTACTTTCAAACAAACCCAAATATAGCACACTTGGCGTATCTGTTAACTGTTCTCTGGCAATTCTTTGGGTTCCTAGAATGAGGAAGACACATTTGTAAACTTTTTGATTTACCAGAAGTTGCATGATTGGGAGCTGGGTGAGGGGGGTGTTTGCTTGTGATTTCACTTAAGCGAGTTGCCAGAAGAAGTAATTCAGGGGTGTTCTTTGAAGTAAAATGTATAGAGTTACTGAGAGTTTGGTTTAGACATTGGCCGAATCTTAAGTACCAGGCATATAAATCCTGATTATGATGGCTTTTCTTGGATTCTTCATTAACAGTAGCCAGAGGGGTGTGGTTCTGAGTTGGGGCCCACTGTGCAGCCCTCGGGGAAGCCCTTGAGGTGTCTCCCTGGTGAAGCCGCCCCCACTGCATCTCTGTCCCCCGCTGTCTAACGAGCCCAGGCTGCGGAGGCTGTGAACTGAGGGCAGGGTGAGGCACAGGGCTGCTGAGCTGGGCTCATCTGTGTCCCCACACCCTAGAGACATGTGTGCTTCCGTCATTGCCACTATGTTCTGGAAGTTTGAGGATTTGGAGATTTTTTTTTTTTATCCTCACCCGAGGACATTTTTCCATTTTTTGTTCAGATAGAGTGGGAGGGAGAGAGAGGAAGAGAGAGAGAGAGAGAGAGAGAAACATCGACGTGAAAGGGACACATCGAGTGGCTGCCACCTGCACGACCAACAAGGGCCGGGGACAAACTGCAACTGAGGTACATGCCCTTAGCGGGAACCGAACCCGGGTCTCTCTGGACCGTGGGCCGAAGCTCCAACCGCTGAGTGAAACCGGCCAGGGCTGAGATTTTTTTAAATTGAGAAAAGGGCAGAACCTCTCGCACTGCCTCCGTGGGAACATGCAGAAAGCACATGCCTGACCCGCACCCCCAGGAGTGGGAGTGATGGGGACAGAATGTGCTGATGCAGCCGGTGAGAAGGAAAACAAAGACGAGCCACCCACTGTCCACAAGAATCCAGGGCTTGTCCGGGGGCTGGCCGCTGCGCAGGCTGTGACCAGCGTGGGCCACCTGTGTCCTTCTGCTCCAGCCAGTCCTGCTCTCTGAGCGTCCTGCAGCATGCCCAAGTCTGCCCGGCCAGTCGTGTGCACTTTCACATATTCAAGCCCGTCGGGTAATTTACGATTAGGATTCATGCACTTTAAAAACTTAACATCGTAACCATGTCCTATATCATTAAATTCTTTGTAAACCTTCTTGTTCTCAAAAGTCTTTTCTGTTTATAACATATTTGTAAAAGAAAATCCAGACTGCATGGACACAAGCCCCCTGCTCTGAGATGGTCCCTGTCCACAGGCCCTGGTACAGTGGTCAGTGGGACCTGGTGTCGCATGTACGGGTCCTAACGTGTGTGCTGTAGAGACTTCCGTAACCTGGCACTGTGTTTGTGACTCCGTGTATGTCGATATATACGGTCCTTTTCACAGACATATAAGTGGTATGTCTGTCACAAAGTGTAACCAATCCCTTAGTAATTCAGATCTCCACCGTTTCAGTGCGTCAGTATTATGAACTGTGTTGCACGTGTCTGGATACTGTCAGGTAGATTAGGAGGCGTGTCCTTTAGGAATCAGGGGCATATTCTGAAGTAAGGCATCCATTTCCAGTGGACCTGTCCTCGGCGGGGCGTTAGGAGAATGACCTTTGAATAGGGTCTTTGCAGAGCGCGTCTCTGGAAACTGTGGCGTGGAAACAGGTGCATTTTGAACGGACCCTGTTGACTGCGGCAGTGAAGCCTGTGAGGGTCTGGCCCGAGGTGGGGGCGGGGCTGCCCTTCTGCCAGGACAGCGCCCAGCGTGGGCCGCCGTAGACCTCCCGAGTCTAGAACCACAGCCGGCAACCACCCTTCCCCGAGCACCCAGTGCTTCAGGGTCTGTGTTCGGGGAGCTCCTCTGAGCCTGGCCTCGCGGGCAGCAGCTGCGGGCCCTGAGGGGCGCCGTGCCGCCGGTCCACCCGGTGGCTTCCACGGAGGCCGAGTGTTGGTGGCTGAACTGTCACGTCATCGTCTCTTGTCTGCATGCCGAGTGGTGCACTGTAACGAGAGCACGTTTGCTCACGCCAGTTCCCAGGGAGGATGAGCATGGCCTGCGGCTTTCATGTCACGTTAAGCCCGTAATCCTGACGGGTGGCTGGCTTCAGGCCGCCGGTGTGAGCAGGATGTGTGTCTGACACAGAGAGCAGCAGACTCCTCAGATCACGGAACCATACTGCGCCTGTTTGCAGGGTGGGCGAGGGTTCTTCGAGCAGGATTCTTCGACTCTGGAATGGCCCTGCTGGGTACTCTGCACCCCACACCCCCAGCCTCTTGCGTGCCTGACAGCTGGTGTGGTGCTCGGAGTGGGGGCCCGGGCACCTCCCACAGGAGGCGCAGCCCTGGTCCCCACCTGACCGTGCAGGCTGCAAACTCCTTCCTCCGGCGCTCCCCAAGCCTCGCACCGCCCGCGGGCCCAGGGCCAGCAGTTTGGCTGCCAGGACTGCTCTCTGAGCACAGGTTTCACCAGGGGGCAGTGGGTGAGCCGCGGAGCCCTGGAGAAGGGCCGGTCCCCCATGTGCAGGGGTGCTGCGTCGGAGGGGATGAGGGGAGGGTTTACGCAGAGGCTTAAACTGCTCAGCGTCACCTGCGGTAGGCGTGCAGTTTGGGAGGGACCTGCTGCCTCTGGAGAGCATGGAGTTAAAATCTAGTATGATGCCCTGGCCGGTTTGGCTCACTGGTTGGAGCGTCAGCCTGCAGACCAGAGAGTCCCGGGTTCAGTTCCTGCTAGGGGCACGTACCAAAAAAAAAAAAATCTGGTGCAATGTTTAATTAACTGTCACTGAAGTCTGGCAGAACAAAAAGTGTCTGCTGACATACAAATGGCCAAGAGACATCTGAAGAAATGCTCAACATCACTAA
Source organism: Tadarida brasiliensis (assembly GCA_030848825.1). NCBI lineage: Eukaryota > Metazoa > Chordata > Mammalia > Chiroptera > Molossidae > Tadarida > Tadarida brasiliensis. The sequence goes on from CM061261.1 coordinate 112,456,786, forward strand.
TCTTCAGAGAGATGCAAATTAAAACAACAATGAGGTATCACCTCACACCTGTCAGAATGGCCGCCATCAACAAATCATCAAACAACAAGAGCTGGCGAGGGTGTGGAGAAAAGGGGACTCTAGTACACTGCTGGTGGGAATGCAGACTGGTGCAGCCACTGTGGAAAACACTATGGTGTTACCTCAAAAAATTAAAAATTGAACTACCATTTGACCCAGTGATCCCACTTCTAGGAATATACCCTAAGAAGCCTTAAACACCAATCAGAAAGAATATATGTACCCCCTGTTCATAGCAGCACTACTTACAATAGCTAAGATCTGGAAACAGCCCAAGTGTCCATCAGTAGATGAATGGATAAAAAAGCTGTGGTACATGTACACAATGGAATACTATGCAGCTGTAAGAAAGAAAGATCTCTTATCCTTTGGGACGACATGGGAGGACCTGGAAACTATTATCCTAAGCAAAACAAGCCAAGCAGAGAAAAACAAATATCACATGATCTCACTTATTTCTGGAATATAATGAACTAAACAAACTGATGAACAAAATAGACCCAGAGACACAGAGGTAGGGCACAGACTGACAGTCCTCAGAAGAGGTGGGGGGAGGGAAGAGATAAACCACAGAACTTATACGCATGTATGCATAACCAATGGACATGGACAACAATGCTGGGGACAGGGAGGGGAGGGGAGGGTGATGGGGAGGAGGGTGTCAATGGGGGAAAAAGGAGAAACATCTGTAACAAAAATAAATTAATAAATTTAAAAAAAACAACAAAAAAACCAAAGTGTCCGCCCCGGGCTGTGGAAACAAGGGTGAGTGTTGAGCTTTGGGCCTTGTGGGGGGCGGGGGGGTGGCCACAGGTGTCAGCACAGAGGTCTTGGCCTCTGGCACCTCCCAGAAGTTGGGTCCTCGCTTCATTCCCGTGACCTGGATGATGGTGCCAGATTACCAGCCCGAACTTTGCCCCAGGACGTACAGAGCCCTCCAGGAAAGACTCAGCTGGCCGTCACCACCGTGTCCTTACTGAGGCCGTGGACTTCTGTGGCCCACGAGTGCAGAGAAGTTCGTCGTACAAAGGATGTTACCTGCGCCATTTGGAGTCCAGAGATATAAACATTTCCATCGTGACCTCTTCTTTTCCAGCAGCGTAAGCGCGTTTGGGATTTCCTCTTGCACAGTGGTTGGTCTTCCTGTTTTCCCTGTATCTCTGTACTTTCCACCCTCTCCTGTGGGAAAGTGAGTCAGCACGGGGGCTCCACCTGCACCCCGGTTCTCGTAAACACCGAAGCACTCTGGCCTGTAGATGCAGGCAGAGAACGGGGGCGAGACCGACAGCTGAGTTTGCAGCCATTTGCCTGAGCTGGTTTCTGCGGGGCTGAGTGCAGGGTGTGCCCTGTGGTCCTGCCGGCCACAGCCACCATCCACGGAGCCGCCGAGCGCAGGTGCGGGTTGGGAGTACTTTACCCGTAAAGAAGAGTATTGATACCATATAGATTAATAACAAAAGCAAACTTTTTATTGTGGCAAAGCATCCGTAACATAGAACACACCACTTAGCCGTGTTCAGCTGTGGGACTTAGCGCTGTCGAGTTCCTTTAGGTTGTTGTGCGACCCCCCAGCGGGTCTTGAACTTTTCCATTTTCCCGCCTGAAACTGCAGCAGTAAAACAGTATCTGCTTTGCTGTTAACGTCAGACTCCAAGAAGTGGCTCTGCACCTGTGAGTGTGAATTTCTGTAAAATGCCCACGGGCACATTTACAACTGTTACAAGTCCGTAGCCTGTCGCTTAGGAAGTCATTCCCACTGGCGATGGAGTCATCTGTCCCTGTAGACACCGGGCTCCCCCACCCTCTGGATACTTGTATCTGTTCCCTGCACGCTGACCCTGCGTCTTGGATCTTACAGGGCAGGTGGTGAGTCTCCAGTTAAATGACCAGGAAGAAGCCCATCCCAGCACCTCTGTCGTGCCAGGGCCCCAGCGGCGACTTTGAGGGGCGGGTACCCCGCCTGCCCCCAGCTGCGAGGGGCCTCTCTGAGCCGTGTGTCTCGAGGTGCCAGTGTGGTGCTGTGTGTGCTGGGGATGAGGGACCCTGACGATCCTGTGACGTCCTCTGTTGGTGCAGCAACAAGGACACTGCAGGCCTGCCCCCCAAACATTGCTATTTGCCCCCCAAAGCCAGGGGTGGGGCACCTGGTGACAGTCCAGCTCCCCAGTCCTTCCTTGCAGCTGTTAAGCCCAGAGAGTCTCTGCTGACGGAGACAGAGCAGGAATATGAGGAGGCTTTGGGATGGCGACCCCCCTCACCCACGGCGACGTGCTGGTGGTACCCTCCCTGCCCCCTCCTGCCCAGCTTGTCTCAGTGTCAGGGACCCTGTGCCATGCATACAGCGTGGCACACCCTTCTGTGTGTCCTGACAACTAGCCCGCAGCCCCAGGGGCCAGCTATCAGCGGCATCAGGTCTGCCCTCCCCTGGCCTTGGCTCACGTGGGGGGCTGCAGTGGGGTGGAAGGTTGGTCGAGGCCTCTCTCGGGCTCCTGTGCAGATGTGCCCCTGCCCGTCCCCTGTGTGAGCTCAGGGGAGCGCTCAGCTCAGAGACCACCGGGAAGGAGTGTGTTTGCTGGCGCGGCTAGCCTTGGGGAGCAGGTGCCGAGTAAGGGACGCTCCTGTGCGGCACCGTGTCACCCAGGAGCTGTTTTGGGGTAATGGACGTTCAGGAAGTCGGCAGTGGGTGCACTGGGAACGGCTGAACTGTGCACACTCACAGACGAGCTCAGTGGCAGGTGTGCAGGTACCGCGCGCTGTCTCAGTCCAGCTGTCCCAGAGCCTGGTTTTGAAGCTGGGCGCTCCGCTCCTCTGGAAGGGGGTCTCATCTCCCGGAGACGATGCGGGGATGCCTGTGTCCCTCTGGGGGTCCCCAGGATCTCCTGAGTGGGCGCACAGGCCAGGGCTCTCCCCAGGTCCCGGTGGGGACTTTCTCCCTGGCTTCTGTGCTCAGGAGCAGCAGGTGCAGTGATGGACACCTGGCGATGGCAGCATCTTTGGAGGCTCAGAGGAACAGACATGTTGGCCCGTTGGCACTTGGTGCTACCCAGCGGCCCTCTGCTCAGGGACAGCCTGCTGCGTTTGCACTGGACTCGGCTGGTGGGCTGGTGGTGCCTGTGGGGGCCCAGCCGAGGGTGGGCAGGGGCCCTCGGCTGATTAGGAAGGGGTGAGGACCTGGCTGGCACCCCCTGGGCCTCTTTGTGGGGCTCCTTCAATCTCCATGGAAAGGAAAGGAGATGGTTGGGTGGGTGCCCTGGCCCAGCCAGGGCTGCTGATGGCCCTGGGAGAGCGGCTGGAGGGGCTGCCTAAGTAGGGGCTGTCCTGCCAGCAGTTATTCTCGGCCGTTTGATTACAGTGTCCTCTCTGGTCAGCCTGCAGCGTCCTGTAAATACAGGCTGAGTGAGTCACAGCCCCAGGCTGCGGAGTGGTTGGGACGTGGACTCTGGACAGCCACGCTCTTCCTGGAGGTGACGGGCCCCAGGAGGCTCTCAGGAGCGTCTCTGGGGAGACGAGGCCTCTGGAGACTGTCCCCCCACAGCGTCTGCTCAGACACTGCCGCCACCGCCGCAGGCCCACTGTGACCTGGGGGCGTGTTGACCCTCCAGGTCTGACTTTTCTGAAGCCCGTCGCTCGTTCTGGCCCCGGACAGAGTGACCAGGCCGATGGGCTCCCGAGAGGCGTGTGCGGTCTGTGCTGCCGCGTGGGTGGGCGCTGGGCCTTCTTGTGCCTTCCTTTCCCTCCCATCTCCTTCCTCCCACAGCATGGAAAAGATTTCAGTGGGAGAGGGTGGGAAGCTGAACTTCTGAAACGTGGAGGGGCTGGAGGACGGTCCTGGGGGCAAGGGGACCGGAGCCGAGCTTGGCCAGTGAGATGAGATCGCTAGTCTTCTTCTGGGAGTGCTGTGTCCAGGCCGTGGGCCAGCTGGGCCCAGCCACGTGGCTTCTAAACTGGCCAGGTGGAAGGCTGCCGGGAGCTGGTCAGACCCCACAGCTGCTAGCGTCTCAGTTCTGGGGGTCGGAATCGGGCTTGGCAATTGGGGGAGGCAGCGCACGGGCCACAGGAGGGCCTGCGGAGTGCACACCCCACTTCCCGGGGTGACTGTGTCCGGATCAGTGACTTAGATAAAGCAATGTCAACTGTGGGCGCAGGAATCAAGCGGTGGAACTCCCCTGCAGCAGGAGGGTGGAGGGAGGCCGGCGTGCGCTGCCGGTACCATGTTTGTTCAGCTTTTGTCTGAGATCAGCTTCCACAGCCTGAGTGTTTCCCTCCAGCTCCCTGAGGGTCACCCCGTCCCCTAGCTGCTGGGCTGCTGTGGTCCCCCAACACCGTGGTTAAAGTGAGCCTGATTCCTCAGCTGACCGGCGTGTGCCCTTGGGCGAGTTGCTTCCTCTCTCCTGTGCCTCGGTTTCTCCACCCGGCAAACCCCAGTGTGAGGTGATGACATCTTTGGAAACCCCCAGGACAGTGCCTGGCACAGCAGGCCTTGCTGAGTGTGAGCTGTCATCCTGCCCCCTTCCTCAGCCCTGGAGGTGTGGGGGAGGGGTGGTGTGTCCTGGGGGGTCCTGGCCTCTGAGCTGCAACAGGGAAGGACCGGCTCTGCCCAGGTCCCTCAGCACGTGCCCAGCCGCCTGCCAGTGCTGAGCCCCCACGGCCGCAGGCGTCAGGCCCCAGAGCCAGGTCCTCGCGGTGCCTGTCTCCTGCCTGGGGGGCACCCGCTCCTTCCACCTGGAGCAGAGCTTAGCGCCCTGTGGCGTGCTGGGTTCTCCCCAGGTGAGGTCCGCTGTGTGGGGTGAGGTCCGCTGTGCGGAGCCCGGGCTCTGCCCCCGCCCGGAGCAGAACCAGGTCACCCCCCCCTCAGGAAGAGGCCTCCCTGGGCTTCAAAGCCATTACAGTAGCTGTTCCTGGATTCTTCCTGATTCCTTAGGATGGTCCTGCAGACCAGAAAAGATGAAAAGACATTGGCCAGGAAGCAGATTTTAGGGATCGAGGGTAAAATTTTATGCGTTGCTTTTAAAATAGTGGAAGGATAAAACAACAATGAGGTATCACCTCACACCTGTCAGAATAGCCACCATCAACAAAGCATCAAACAAGTGTTGGCGAGGGTGTGGAGAAAAGGGGACTCTAGTACACTGCTGGTGGGAGTGCAGACTGGTGCAGCCACTATGGAAAACACTATGGTGTTACCTCAAAAAATTAAAAATTGAATTACCATTTGACCCAGTGATCCCACTTCTAGGAATATACCCTAAGAAGCCTGAAACACCAATCAGAAAGAATACATGTACCCCTATGTTCATAGCAGCGCTATTTACAATAGCTAAGATCTGGAAACAGCCCAAGTGTCCATCAGTAGACGAATGGATAAAAAAGCTGTGGTACATATACACAATGGAGTACTATGCAGCTGTAAGAAAGAAAGATCTCTTATCCTTTGGGATGACATGGGAGGACCTGGAAACTATTATCCTAAGTGAAACAAGCCAAGCAGAGAAAGACAAATATGATCTCACTTATTTCTGGAATATAATGAACATAACAGTGTGAGGAACAGGGTAGTCCCAGAGACGTGGAAGTAGGGTACAGACTGACATTTGCCAGAAGAGGGGGTGGGGGAGGGGAGCGATGAACACAGAACTTGTACGCATGTACTCATAACCAATGGACATGGACAACAAAACTGGGGACGGGGCAGGGAGGGAGGGGGAGGAGGGTGTCAATGGGGGAAAAAAGGACAAACATCTGTAACAAAAGTAAATTAATAAAAAATAAAAAAATAAAAAAAATAAAATAGTGGAAGGAGCAACAACCACAGATGAAGTTACTGATGCTTGATTTCAGATTGCCCAACAGCAGCAGCGAAGGGTTGGCGTGTGCATGCGTGTGTGTGGCGTGTGTGTGCGTGTGTGTGCGTGTCCATGCATTTACCACTGTGTTCCAGGGTCTTTGGTTTTGTGCCTGGAATAATTTCACCTCGGGGTGGTGTGAGTTTAGCTTCAAGTTTAGCTAGATAGGAAACACAGTGAAAGTTAAATTACTGTCATTAAATCAGTTTTTAAATCACTTCCTCCTAATGCATTACAAGTTGAACCACCTCTGAGGACACGACGGGCCGCACGGATTTGTAGGCAGAGACGCTGTGGCTTTCCTACCTGTGTGCCCAGGGGAACATTCCTCAGCTCAGCAAGCGAGTCAGCACCTTCCAGACTTTATTCATCAGGGAAGTTACTGCAAAACACCCAGGCCACACACCTGGGTGCCGTACCCTCTAGATCATTGTAGACAATATGCTTCTCTAATAATATACGAGAAGGAATAGTTTCTTGTGTCCACAGCAGAGCCAGGAGGATCTGAGGGGCTGTGCAGACGTGTGCACGGTCCTACGCAGGAACCGAGCTCGCCCAGACCCCCGTGCCCTCCGAGGCTGAGAATCCTGCCTGGAAACCCGCTGGTCCCGTCCCCTGGGTCTGCCTGCTCGGCCCAGCTCTGTCTTCCTGCTGCGCTGGCTGGGAAACTGTTGTCTGATGAGGTCCTGGTTCTGCTTCGGATCCCGCTCCCCCTCCTCACGGAGCCACCTCAGAGGACCATGCTGGTGGCTGGCAGGGTGTGGAGTGGGGCGGCAGCAGGTGTGCGTGACGCCGCTTTCAGCAGGTGCACGGAGTGGGCACAGGCGCCCAGGCTGCTCGGGGCGACGGAGCGTCACCAACAGGGTGAATTCTGAGGAGTCGGTGCGTGTGTCCTTTGGGGTCGACGTCTTGGACTGGGGTCAACTCCCGTGTCGCCTTGACCTCTGCCCTGTGCAGGTGAAGGTGTCATGGCGGATGCTTGTCTGACAGAGGTGTTATAAGAGTTGATGAAATAATGAGGGCAGGTGACCTAGAGCTTCTGGAAGGCAAGGTCCTGTGTTTGCACGTCGCTGAAGCTGCAGGATCAGCGGGTTCATCAGCCACTTGCCTCTCTCCCTGTGGACTGGAATCGGGTCAGGTGTTTGGATGGTTGCTCCTTCCTTCCGAAAAGCCTGTGTCCTCACCGTCACCACCAAGAGACCTGCCAGAAGGCTAGTTGGAGCAGTCTGACGTGACTGCAAGGTCCAAGTTTATAACAAAAACGGGAGTCATCCAGAGCAGTCAGGAGGAGGTTGATTGTAGCCTACCTGGGGAAGGGGAAGAGATCAAAGGAAGGAAAAGATGAGACTCTGACTACTGTGTGGTTGAGAGGGCAGCAGCAGGACACGCAGAGGCACTTGGTCTGCGGGACCTAGTATTCCTTTTGTTCCTCCCAAAGCTGGAAGGAACCATTTTATGTATTTATTTATTTGATTTAAATCAAAACTTTGTTGAAATATAATTCATCCACTTAAAGTGTGCAGTTGCTGTTTTTCAGGATGTTGAGAGAATTGAATGTCCAGTCAATTTTAGAGGAGGTTCCTCACCCCAGAACAAAGCCCTGAGCCCATGAAGTGGTTTCTCCTCAGCAAACACGGACCTGCTTTCTGTCTGCGTGGATTTGCCTCTTCTGGGCATTTCAGAGAAATGAAACAATGAAACATGTGGTCTTTGTCACCTGGCGTCTCTCACTTAGTGTAATGTTCTCAGGATCCGTCCACATTTCAGCGTTTCAGCACGTCAATCATTTCTCGTGGCTGAGTGACATTCCGCTGTGTGGCCAGACCACGTTGGCTCATCCATTCCCAGGTGGATGGACACCGGGTTTCCCCGCCTTTTGGCTGTTGTGGGTCATGCTGCTGTGAACTTTCTGGCACAAGTTTCCCCGCCTTTTGGCTGTTGTGGGTCTTGCTGCTGTGAACTTTCTTGCACAAGTTTCCCCACCTTTTGGCTGTTGTGGGTCATGCTGCTGTGAACTTTCTTGCACACGTTTCCCCATCTTTTGGCTGTTGTGGGTCATGCTGCTGTGAACTTTCTTGCACAAGTTTCCCCGCCTTTTGGCTGTTGTGGGTCATGCTGCTGTGAACTTTCTGGCACAAGTTTCCCCGCCTTTTGGCTGTTGTGGGTCATGCTGCTGTGAACTTTCTTGCACAAGTTTCCCCACCTTTTGGCTGTTGTGGGTCATGCTGCTGTGAACTTTCTTGCACACATTTCCCCATCTTTTGGCTGTTGTGGGTCATGCTGCTGTGAACTTTCTTGCACAAGTTTCCCCGCCTTTTGGCTGTTGTGGGTCATGCTGCTGTGAACTTTCTTGCACAAGTTTCCCCGCCTTTTGGCTGTTGTGGGTCATGCTGCTGTGAACTTTCTGGCACAAGTTTCCCCGCCTTTTGGCTGTTGTGGGTCATGCTGCTGTGAACTTTCTTGCACAAGTTTCCCCACCTTTTGGCTGTTGTGGGTCATGCTGCTGTGAACTTTCTTGCACAAGTTTCCCCACCTTTTGGCTGTTGTGGGTCTTGCTGCTGTGAACTTTCTTGCACACGTTTCCCCGCCTTTTGGCTGTTGTGGGTCTTGCTGCTGTGAACTTTCTTGCACAAGTTTCTACGTAGAACGTGTTCATTTCAGTTCGGCGGTTCCTCAAGGTGTTAAACGTAGGGTCACCCGTGACTCAGCAGTCCCGCTCCTGGACACAGTCGTTCTCTGCCTTCCCCTCCGGGCACCTATGTGTACTCGTCTTTCCTAGATGCCACGGCCAGGACCTCGGGGTCGTGTCAGGTAGAGGAGCAGGGGAACCGACAGGAGTCCCAGGGTGGGTGCTGCAGGAGGAGCTGTGTTCATGCTCACGTCTTGGTTACGCGGCAGCACGTCTGTGAAGTGGCCCCGGGCAAGGAGGCCCTGGGGTAAGGCCTCACTGCAGTGAGACAGCCCTGCCCTGCTCTGCCCTGCGCTGGCAGAGAGATGTCCAGATGTCGTTTTTGGTGTTTCCGTCCCAGCTGTTGGGAAATGCGACCACCAGTGCTCAGTGGAAAGGGAAGTGCACACCCTGAGTCCCAGGGAGCTGGCTTATATAGGCAGAAGTCCCCGCTCCCTGTCCCGGATCGGTCTGTCCTCATACAAACGGGGCCTCCACATCCTTGGTTTGATTGGTCCAGAAGGCAGTCCATGAGGTCGGGGTGGAGCTGCCCCTGGGTGGATGAAGATGCTGACGGGGGAGGTGAGGGAAGCCTCGGTCCTCTTGGCTGAAATAGGGGCCAGGAGCTCCTTGACCCGGACGGTCGTGCAGGAACACAGCGCAGGCTCCTTCCAGTGCAGCTGGCGTGCGAGGCCGCTGTGTGCAAAGGGCTTTGTGGGCCGACTTTCACACTGGAGTCCAGTTAGCCGCCAGGAGCTGCGCTTAGTAGGCACCCTCTTCTTCAGGGTCCGCAGTCCGGTTCCTGGTCTTGGGTTCGGGGAAGCATTCAGTCTCCGTCAATGAATGTGAGGTCCGCTGTGTTTTTGTGTGAAAGCCCCTAGTGTTTGTTTCTTACATCAGGGCAAATTCATTTGCGGGAGGGTGTCCTTAATTTCATCTTGTTTTGGAAAGAAAAAGGATCAAAGAAAATAGAACTGCCTGGCCACTAACAGTTCTGAAAGAAAGCACATGAAGCAAGAGTAAGCACTTCGGCCTTGTCAGCGTTCGCTGCACACGTGTGATTGGAACGCCACTCTGGCCGTCTGTCCGTGGTTTCCTTCTGTCCCGTGTGCGCCTGGCCCCCACCAGGACATCCGAGTGGATTTCCTGACTCGGGGAATTTAAACTTTATACCACAGCTTTATTTAGAAGACATGTATTGTATTTTCCATTCCTTTTTGCTTAAACGTTGTATGAAATGTTGTTCAGGCGGGTTTTGGGATAGAAAGATCATTATGACTGGTTTTGCTAAATTCATACCTTCGTGGTCTGGGGAACAGTGGAGTTGCTAAAGCCAAAGGAATGTCTGCAGAAGCAAATGAGAGGTTTCTCCCGGCCCCGTGGGGAGCGCTTGTTATTCATAGCACAGACATGGAGACAGGAGATGAAACGGATTCCTAACTAGACTTGCCTGGTGCTCGGGGGTGTGTGTGAGGCTGGCTCAGCCCTGCGTGGAGGCCAGCGGGCCCTCCCTGCCCCCGCCCTGCCCCCTCCCTGCCGTGGCTGTGGCCAGCGCCCGCAGGGCCCCTGGGAGTTTGCTGACTGTAAAGCACAGGGAGGAGAACGTCGCTGGCAGGGTTTGTCCTTGGATTTTTCAGTTTTAGTTTTCAGAAGCCGCATTGGGAAGACCACACTTTCCCCTGTGACATTACGTGGCTCCCCCACACCCCGTGCTCATTCATGGCCTGTTTCACAGACAGTGGCTGTCACCTTCCTGTACATGGCTGGCGCCCCTTCCTCAGTTTCCCTGTGGATTCCTCCTTCAGATGGGAGCGTGAGAGGGTGGGCTGGGACGCAGTCTCCGAGGGAGGACAGCAGGCCCCCGGACCAGCTGCACAGACGGCCCACCCCCCGGCGCCTCCAGGAGGCTGGAGGAGGGGCCTCTGCCCTCGGACCAGGCACCTCCGCTTTTTGGCACCTGTCAGCTTCAGCTGAGCGTCCAGCCCAGAACCAGACAGCAAAACTGTGACCCTGGGCCACAGAGGTGTCTGTCCAGGGGTGTTCGTCCTGCCCAGATAGTAACTAGTTTTCACAGGAGTGAATCCAAGCGTTGGTGAGCTGTGTGTGTGCCATGTCCGGGGGGTGCCGCTTCAGAATGGACGGTGGGCTGTGACCGTCCCAGATGATTCTGGGTAACCGAAGGATGTGCTGGGTTAGACCTTTCTTCCCGGTGGAAGCTGTCTTTATCCACTTTGTGTTCGTCCTCAGGCACTTTGGCCAAAAACATTACCTTACAATGTGAATGAAGTTTTAGTGTGTATTTCAGATACTGTTGGAAATAAATTCAGAGCTGAGGTGTCGACAGCTAGAGATCGATCCCTCCGCCGTGAGCAGGGACAAGGAAGTGTGTTTAGTACCTATGGACGCTCACAGTTCTCAAAGCAGTCCCAGAGTCTGGACCCTGAGCTTGTTCCTCCAGCCGTCACCTGCCGTCTGTCTCTCTGAGGAACAGGGGAAAGCAGGGCCGGGGCCGGGGGCTGACATTTTCCCGAGCCCCTCAGCAAAGGCGGCCCAGGTGTTTCAGGAGAGGACACCGTGGTCCAAGTCAAAGGTCACGTCACGTTGCGGTGCTGGAGGACATTGAGTGCCTGGGTGACCCCTGATTCCAGCCTCAGTTTCCCTGCTGACAAGGGGAGGGGTGGAGTTAGATGCAGGTACGTGGGAACTCCACGTGGGCTGCCACGTGCTGTGGTCTTGGGGTCTTGTTGCAGTGTAGGTCCCGGCAGGCTGGGATTCCGCCGTCCAGCTCATGGGGACAGCTCCACGGTCCCACCTGCCCAGGTGGGCTCTGCAGCACCTCACAGGGAGGGACAAGGGATGGCATCAGGAGGGCTGGAGTGGCAGGCGGTCCCTGCCAAGCAACACGAAGAGCAGGGCCGTGGCTCTGAGACCCACGGGGCCCAGGGTGCCGAGGGTCTGAGGCTGCGTGAGGGGTGCTGGGCAAGAAGGGTCCCTTCTCCACGCATCTCCATGGGAACTCCGTATCCCCACTCCGAGGTGCTGGGCTGCGCCCACCCCACCCAGCGTTCCCGCTGGCTCTCGCGTGGCCCTGTCTTCATGTGCCATGGCTCATTAGCTGCCGGCCGGCCTCAGGATGCTGGCTGTGCAGGGCTCCTGGCTGCTGGACACGTGGTGTGGCAGGTGGTGGAGGCTCTCTGCCGGGGGGCACCCTGAGCCTTGTGGGGGTTCACCTCTGGCCCCCTACGTGCTGCCGAGAGCATCCCCGGTGAGGACAAGTACAGATGTCCCCACCATCACCGTGTGTCCCTTGCGTTCGGGAACCTTGGGGTCATGGCTAGTCCCTGGGCTTCCGGCTGAGGGTTGGCCTCTCCAGGAAGGCCGCCCGGGGTCTTGGGCATGGGGGGGGGGCACATGGGAGTGATAGGCAGGCACTGGGCCAGGCCTGCGTTTCACATCACGCTGAGCAGCCATCACTGGTGTGACAGAGATGAGTAGTTTGAAATTGCAGTGGTCCTTCTGGAAACTTCCAGGGCGGCTGCAGGCCCCGGTCATTGGGTGGTTCCCAGCTGTGCTGCAGTTAACTTCACAAGGACGGGGAAGAACAGCGACGCTGTGTCTTGGGCCCCACCCTGAGTCTGTCGGATCAGGGATCAGTGCGGGGAGTGCCCAGGGCGGCCAGCATGGGCCGTGGTTCAGGGTGACCCTGTCACAGGACTGGAGAGCCTGTGCAGGGCGAGTCCGCTCCCTCAGGACAGAGCCGAGGGCTGCACCATGGGCTGCGCTGCCTGTCTCTGCCTGTCCCTGCCCACGCCCGACCCAGCCTCTGGTCAGCGGGGCTGCCAGGACTGAACCACGCTGAGTAGGTGGAGCTCAAGGCCCTGAGTCCACACACAGGCCCAGCCTTCCTGTCCCTTATCCCGGGGCATGTGGCCACCAGCAGCCCCTCTGTGCAGAGCCCTGGACTGTGACCACGGCTAGAGGCACAGTGGGCACTGAGGTCAGACCTCTGCCTCTGGGCGAGGCGGATACGCCGGGCACACGGGAGCCTGCGGGGCTGGGCGGGCTGAACCCACAGCCGTCGGGATCCTGGCTCTTAGCTGACGGTTGTACCAGAACCGTCGCAGAGCCCCTGCTCTCGGCTGCTGGTGGCAACAGGACACAGCCCTGTAAGGCACGGAGTGCTCCCCCCACGGGGGCAGGGGGCAGGGGGCAGGGGCGTGTGGCTGCAGGTGATTGCACCTGCCCTGGCCTCGCTCTGTCTGAGGCTTCACCTGAGACACACCTGAGTGATTTCAGCCCCTGGATTACTAGGTGAAAACGTGTCCCTCTGGTTAAAAAATGTGACTGCAGCCCTGGCCAGTTTGTCTCAGCGGTTGGAGCGTCGGCCTGCAGACCGGAGAATCCCAGGTTTGGTTCCCGCTAAGGGCACGTACCTCGGGTGCAGTTTGTCCCTGGCCCCGGTTGGGGTCCTGTGGGTGGCGACCACTTGATGTGTCTCTCTCACGTCGATGTTTCTCTCTGTGTCTTCCTCCCTCTCTCCCTCCCGCTCTATTTGGGGGGGGAGTGACTGCAGGCTCCTTTACAGGTGAGGGCCACGCCCCGTGGGCCTGGCTGTGGGCTCAATAAGGAGGTTTGGCGAGAAGTCATCCCTTGTGGGCTGGAGGCGGGAACCACGAGTTCTGATTGGTGGTTTGTTCTCAGCCCCCCCCCCCCTTTGTGGCTCATGCAAAAATGTTGGAAATTGGAGGGTTAGCTCCCTTGTTCCCGGGACTCGCATGTTACTCGTCCACTGTCTGCCCAGCTGGGCCCCTCCCCTTCCCACTGATGCTGCTTCCAGAGAGCCTGGGCTGATTTGGAGTCAACATGGCCCTGTGTGGGGGGGGGGGAGGGTGGGCTTCGGGAAGGACACTCAGGGAGGTCACACTGGTGGCTCCAGGTGCCCCTGAAACTGTCTTCTCGCCCTCTCATCTTTGGTCCACATCCCTTCGGAGCAGCAGAGACCAGCCAGCCCCCGGCCCGTGTCCCTCCCGTCCCCTCGCAGGGTCGGGTCTCCATCCACCTGCATCAGGTGTTTTGGAGATGAAGGCTCTCTTTGGTTTCCTAAGAGGACCGTGGTACGAGGGTTGTGCTGAGGGTGAACTGCCTTCAAACTGAGCGCCCCTCCCTCCCAGCCCCTGAGAGTCGTTGTCTGGGGTGGGCCAGCCCTGGAACGGCCAGGACTCAGGACCGAGAGTGCAGCTCGGGCGGCCGGCCAGCAGGACACGAGGGATTCTGGAAGCTCCCTGCGGGCTCTCGCGCCAGAGAGGTCCTCCCGCTGGGGGTGCTGCGGTCGGCAATGCGGGCTAGGGCTGGAGCCGTGGAGCTGTGCTCATGGGCTCAGCAAGCTCGGGGAGGACTTGACCCAGAGGCACAGAGTTCTGCCTCAGCCACTGGCAGACGGTTCTGCCCTGTCCCCAGGGGCCGGCCCTCGGGAGCCACCTCTGCTGGGCGGGGTTTTCACTGAGCTTTTCTCTTAGAAGATGGCAGTTGTCAGAAGTAGTACACAGACCCTCGTGTCTTCTCCCTGGTCCCCCAGTGGTGACGTTCTACAAAGCTGTCCCAGGACGTCACACGTTGCTCTGCACACCTCGTCGGATCCCTCACCCCCACACGAATGCGCCGTCGTTGCTCAGTCGTGTGGCTCGTGTGGTTTCCGGACACAAAGTAGTCACTGCTTCCCGTCTTTGGCAACACACAGTGTTTCCTGGGACTGCAGTCCTTCCCGTGCGTGTCTCCTCTGGCCTCAGGGCTGCGAAAGGGCTGCTTACCTCCACACAGCTGTGCCTGTGCCCAGCCTCCGAGTGCCCCTGGCCTGTGGTCTCTGCCCGCGGTGCCCTCCAGGCCGAGGCAGGGAGCCGAGGTCCCGCAGCAGCTGCTGGTTTTGTGCTGGGGCTTTGAGGCGGTTTTGTTTTCAGTTTTGAAGGGAGTTAGAAATACACAGTATATGTAGGGTGAGTGGTTCTGAAAAACACAGTCTCAGTTCAAACTGAACACATGCACGTCTGTCAGTCTTGTCTCCGTGTGGAATGCTTCCGGTGGACCGGGCGCTCTGGGTCCTGGAGCCCCTGCGCACGCCCTTTGAGACTGGCAAGCCTCTCCTCGGGTTTCCGCCGCCCGCCCCGTTCCCACCATCCCTCCTCTCTCACACACTTCTCTCTGTCACTAATATTTTGCAGGTAAAATGTGAGTCCCAACGGCTTCTAGACGTGTCCTTTAGCTCCCACCATCCCTTTGACCTCCTTCCAACGTTCTGTCTTCGTCGTGACTTCCCCCCTCCTCCACCCCGGGTTGGTCCTCATCACTGACCCTGGGCATAAACCACAAACCTCTCCTCTCCTTCTAAAGCACCCCCTCCAGGAAGCCTTTCAGGATTGATTGTCCTCTGAGCAGAATGACATCCGCCGGGTAGCTGGGGCTGGTGGGCAGTTGGAGCAGGAGAATCCGCAGAGCCTTCACGAAAGCAGGCCTGAGAATGTCTCGTGCTGTGTGTTGACTCAGCGCCCAGCAGCCCCACTTGAGAGGGAGTCCTCAGGAGCACAGTGTGCCATCGATGGTGGTGCCAGCTGGGAGCACAGGGTGGGGCTGAGCTGTGCCACCATCCACACGGTGCAGCACTAGTACCATTGTGAGGGTCTCTGGTGGGTAATTAAGGTGAAAAGAGGTCGCAGGAGGGCCCAGATCTACAGGGCTGTGTCCTCAGGAGAAGGGGAGCCTGTCCCACAGGCTGTCCCAGGGAGGACTCAGCGCCTGCGGCCGGGGAGAGGCCCGGTCCCAGCGGTGGTGCCCTGAGAGCAGCCCCAGCCTGCAGAAGGGTGAGAGGTGCGTGTCTGCTGTTTAAACCGCGTCTGGGCGGCGCTGCGAGAGCAGCTGGAGGTAACCTCATATGTCCCCAATTCTGCAGCAAAACAGTCCGTGAACAGTTATGGTTTGTGTTATCTGTATGGGATACTTTGATGGTTAATTTCATGTGTCCAGATGGCTGGTAAGGCAGGACTACGAGGTGTGGGGGGAGGTGTTTCCAGGTGAGTTCGCATTCCATTCCGCAGACTGAGCACAGCAGAAGGGGGCGCCGTCCAGCCCGTCGAGGGCCTGCGTGCACGCCCGCCGGGGAAGGAGTGGGATCCTCTGTCCTCACGCAGAGCGTCTGTCTTCTCCCGCCCGTGGACTCGAAGCTCCTGGCTCTCCAGATGTGGGGACTTCTCCGCCTTCCTGACAGCCCGAGCCAGTTCCCATAACAAGTCTTTTATCTTCTCTGTGGGTATAGTGTTGGTTCCGTTTCCGTGGAGAACCTGACGGGCATGCGTGTGTTCAATGGCACAACAGCGTGGGGAAACGTTCATTAGGCTGTTCTTCGGAAGGGGCAGGATCATCGGGCATTTTCCTTCTGTTCTGCTTGTTTAACCATTTGAGCCGTCTCTGCATTCTGCTCCCAGCACGTGGGCTTGACCACTGGCTCTGCGTGTGCTGTAAGGAGTAACGAGTGAGCAGAGGTGATGTGAGATTTCCAGGGATCCTCAGTGTAACGGAGAAGCACAGGCCTCGAGGTTCCCTCCCGTGTCCGACAGTGTGGTGGCTGCTGCACCGGCAGCCCTGCTCCCCAGCGTGGTGACTCTAGCCTCAGTTTCCCCATCTGCTGAAGCCAGGGGGCCTTGTCCTCCCGGCTGGGACGCTCTCACCCGGGCCAGCGTCCAGGCGGGCTGTGCTCAGCTGACGGGCTCTCGGGACCTCGGGAAAGTCCCCGGGGAATGGCTGCCGGGCCCCTGCGTCTGCCCCTTGCCTGTGGGCCTGGGGGATGAAGGGTGGGTCCTGGGTGCCGCTCAGCACCCACAGCAGGTTGGAGAGGAGGGTTCAGGCGATGAACATGCAGCAGGGCTGGTGTTCGCTGCCGCCTCTGCGTTTCATGCTCAGGAGACGTTGGACCGGCTCAGGAACGGCAGACAGTGCGCTCAGCTGAGGACGGGCTATCAACCCGGCTTCTCCCGCGTCCTGAAGCCGTAAAGCCAAGAGGAGCAGGTTCTGTGACCCCGCACCGCTGACCTCAGCGATCTCATCCACAGTCTGGAGCCCAAATCTTAGTGGAGAGCTTTGAGGGCTGCCCAGAAATCCCTGAGTTGTCACTGTGTACTCCGAGGGCATCTCAGCAAACCCTTCGGGAGCAGAGCCAAGTCCCCCGAAGTCTGAGCATGGCTTTCTTTCAGCTGAGAAAGGAATTTCAGAGTAGACTTTACTTTTACTTTGAGGTGCTTTCAGGAAAGATACGTTGTTTGAAGAAACTTTTAACGGGAATAAATGAAGATAGGTTTGTGCTTTCTCCTCCCCTTCCGGGTGGCATCTGCCCGGGGTTGGCGGCCCTGCCTGGGCACGTGTGTGGGTGCGGCTCGTCTTCCCCTTGAGGTTCAGCCCAGAGCAGGCCTCCGGGTGTGTCTCACACTCACACAACGTTGGGGAAACGGGCAGCTGAACTTTGTGGGACTCAATTTCTCAGATTAGGGCTCCCCACTGAGCACTTGGTGTGTTCATGTTCAGTAACGCTGGTTCCAGCTACTTCTCCGACACCTGCTGTTCTGGGTGGGGCTGCTTCTCCAGGGCAGACAGGAGGAGCTCATGAGACCAGGCCCCAAGCACAGAGTGTTATTTATGCTTCTATTACTTTTTTAAACCAGGGCACAGCTACTTGTGTTTGCTGCTTTACTTAGAGATGCACAGGGGTGTGATCTTGGATTAGGTGACAGTTTCCTAAATATAACACCACAAGCACATGCATTAAAAGAAGAAACTGGATACATTGGATTTTGTCAAAATTTAAAACTTTGGGGTGTCAATAGACACTATAAATAAAATGAAAAGATAACCCACAGAATTGAAAAAATAGTTTCAAGTGTATCTTATAAGAACTTGATTTTAGGGTATATAAGAAACACTCACAGCACAACTGGAAATGGCAAAGGCTGTGAATAGATATTCCTTCCAAGACACGCACAGTGGCCGACACGCTCACGGAAACAGGAAACAAATGTCGAGGGTGCGCGGAGTTGGACCCGCAGACCTGCTGGTGGCGGCTCCTAGCGAGTCAGAGAGTGATCCCGCTCTGGGCATTTACCTGCCAGAAACGAACACACCCACACAAAAACTTGTTCGTGAATTTTCATAGCAGCGTTATTCACAATAGACAGAAATGGAAACAACTTAAGTGTTCTTCAAGAATACATGGATAGCCCTGGCGAGTTTGGCTCAGCATTTAGAGCGTTGGCCCTCGGACAAAAAAGTCACAGGTTCGATTCCCGTCAAGGGCACGTACCTCGGTTGCAGTTCCGTCCCCGGCCCTGGTTGGGGTCATGCAGGGAGCAACCAATCAATGTGTCTCTTTCTCTCTCTTTCTCTTTCTGTCTCTCCTTCCCACTCTATCCTAAGATAAATTGAAAAGTATCCTCGGGTGAGGATTTAAAAAACAAACAAACAAACAAGAATACATGGATAGCCCAGCCAGTGTGGCTCAGTGGTGAGCATCATCCATGCACCAAGAGGTCACTGGTTCCATTCCCAATCAGGGCACAGGCCTGGGTGGCGGGCTCGATGTCTAGTCGGGGGTGTGTAGGAGGCAGCCGATTGATGTTTCTCTCTCACATCAATGTTTCTATCACTCTCTCTTCTTCTCTCTCTAAAAAAATCAAAATATTTTTAAAACATTTTAAACATGTCTTTTAAAAAAAGAAACGTGGGTAAACAGAATGTGTCGATCCACAAGATGAAACTACCCGGACGTGGAAGGAATGCACTGCTGATGACGCTGCGGCCGGAACTGCATGCTGTGCTGAGTGACAGTCCGTGCAGACAGGCACCGTGCGTGGAGATGTTCAGGGTTGGCGAGTCCGTGCAGACAGAGGGACTCGTGCTTGCTCGGGGCTGGAGTGAGGCAAGCACTGCGCCGTGCTCAGGCCGCGTGCCTGCAGCCCCAGCCGACTCTTTGATTTGGGAGCTGGCTGACTCAGTTTGGGGGACCTGGGGAGACGCCTGCAGGGGGCTCAGGATGGAGCAGCCGCCCTCAGGGCAGGAAAGGGCAGACCACCGGGTTGGGGATCTGGCCAACCCTGCAGTTTGCAGCTAAGAGCTGCTCGTTACACGTTTCCTTTGTAGTGGGGCTGTTACTACTAGAGGTCCCAATGGACTCCCTGCCCTACCTCGTATCTGCATTCAGTTTGAATCATTTCGTAAAAATGTTCATTACACTTTCTTTGAATGTGGGACCAGCGCTGAGGAAAGCAGCCGTGGGGCAGGACACATGGAGCCTGTGTACAGTGACACGTCCCACGCAGATCCCCGCGGACTCCGGGCAGCACACCCAGGGGACGGTGCTGGTGAGAGACAGGAGAGCTCGGCCCCGCCGCCTCGGAGGGTGTCCTGACCCCACAGTACATCCAGGGAAGAGCGCCCGCAGGCCCCAGGTCGGAGGCACTGGGCGAGGAGGGTGCGGGCCCTCGGGGAGGCTGACGTGAGCCCTGCAGTGCTAGGATTTGAGGGGCCAGTAGAGGAAGGAGACAGCCTAAGTCTTCAGGGCAAAGTCTGGGGAGAGAGAACACTGCTGGGAGCCTTAGATTCTTCTGTCAAACGTGGTGCGTTTTGTTTTTCGACCTACATGGCAAAGTTGCCTAGTGTTTCCATTTCTGAAGTCTGAGAGTGAGTCTTGTTCCAACTTGCTCTGCTCCGTGGCACGGTGCTTCCAGCAGGCTTGCGTGTGTCTGCCTGTCGGCCCAGCCGTGGGAAGGGGCGCTGCGTGGCCGGCCTCCCGGGGCAAGCTGAGACGAGCAGGCGGTTGCGGGCCTTGCTGAGGCCCCGTCTCTCGCGGGCAGGCTCGGGGCCGTGCAGTGAGCTTCACAGGCCGGGATGGCAGCTCCCTTTCCTTTCTGGAGTTCTCTCGCTTTGAGGTCAGCAGCCATGTGCTTGCTCACTTCCTGTGGTACCTGGCCCTGATGATGCTCCCAGGTGACCAGGTGGGATGGGCTCCCGGCACTCGTCCTGTGACCCTGATGCCACGTTTGGCTGATTAGGAAGCTCCCCCTCTCTTCGTGATGCTGTGACGTCAGCCAGCTGCCCCTGGGAGAAGAGCAGGTGTGGACACGGCAGGGCCAGCCTGTCAGGCTGCAGGGGTTCCTGAGCCCCCTCCTGCGCGGGCGCCTCCTCCGAGTGGGGTGTCTGCCTGCGCCTCAGTTTCCACTGGAAGAATCAGGAACGGGGGTGGAGCACCTGTCCCCCCGCCGCGCGCCCGGCTGCGGTCCTTGCGCACCAGCCCGGTCCCGGTCCTGTGCGCTGGATTCCTGCTCCGAGCTCGTCCCGACGCTCCCACGGTGGCTGTGTCCTCAGGGCCGTGCCTGGACCGCGCTTTCCAGCCCTCTGGACGGCGCTTTGCCTATTTGTGTTCACGTTGCCGCGCTGCCGGTTGAGTGGGATGCGCGGCTCGGTCATTGCGCAGCCGCCCGGGGCCCTGCGGGGGGCGCCCCGCTGACCCGTCCCCAGCGAGACACACAGCTGCCCGGAGCCCAGCGAGGGCGCCCCGCTGACCGGTCCCCAGCGAGACACACAGCCGCCTCCCGCTCCGCGCCGCGTCCAGGGTGGAGTGGAGGCCCGTGTGCAGCTGCGGGGTTGAAGTTAAGTGAGTTCAGGCAGGTCCGTCCACTGGGATCTCATGAGTCTTTAACAACATCTCGAGCAGAGTGTTTTTGGGCCAGTGTCCCTAATCTGTACATTGGTGGGACCAGCTGGGCTGCAGAGGTGTCTGCTCGGCCCACCAGGCTCCGAGGGTCCCAGGCCTGGAGCCTCCTTACCGTCGTCCGCGGGACTTGTGGGGTGTGGGCTTTGGGAGTTGGTCCCCGCTGAGAGGGACAGTCTGTCTATCGGCGGCTGGCACGACAGGACAGGTTTTCAAAGTGAGGACGATTCTGAGCGGCATTTTCCCAGAGGAGGCCCTGTGTCGTGGGAGCCTGTGTGAGCAGAGCTATTTCTCCCGCTGATGTTGGAAATTGAAGTAGAGAAGAAAGTGTCATTTCATTTGAGTGGAAATGGGCAGAAGGACAGGGAGAGGGTAGGTGGACAATATGTGCCTGTCGAAATGGTTTCCTTTGTCAGAAATAGAAGACGCAACAGATTGCCTGATAGGCGAGCTACGGCGATTTCGCTCTAGTAAAAAGCTATTTTAGGAACCGAAGTTGGAATCCTAGGAGTGGGACATTCTTTTTTTTCCCAAATCCTCACCTGAGGATATTTTTCCTTTTGTCTTCACATGGGTGACGGGGAGACATTGATGTGAGAGAGACACTTCGATAGGGCCAGGGCCAGGGACCAAACCACAACGAAGGTCTGTGCCCTTGACCGGAATTGAACTCTCAACTCTCTGGTCCACGGGCCGATGCTCTAACCGCTGAGCCAAACTGGCCAGGGCAGGAAGGGGACATTGTTTACAAGCAAGTTTGATCTCAGGACAGCTGGGGATTTTCATGCACCTGCAGTGGTTCCCGTGTAACCTTCGTCCGAGGTGACGCCGCCCAGGTGCCGCTGGTTCAGGCTGGCCTGCTGCTTCCTTCCCGGCACCTCCTGCCCTGGGTGGACCAGGAGGGCGCCGTGCATCTTTACACCTTCACTCGGGGCTGCGTGGCTGGCGCCTCCCTCCCCCCGTCAGGATGGTGGGCACAGGCCGTTTCCGTGTCACCACTTCGGAGGCACTTGCTCTGACGGATGCCTAGGCCTGTTCACCTTTCAGTGTAAACAACCCTTTTACAACTTATGAAATGTCATTAACCAGTGTTACTGCCTCAAGTAAAACAACTGTTGTGGGGGGAGGTCCCCTGGTTCTGCATGTCAGCCCGCCTCACTCAGTCGAGGGTCAGTGAGAGGCATCTGTCCACTTGCAAAGCAGGACCTCAGAGGTCCCCTGAGCACACCTGTCCTGGGTCACCTCCTGCTGAGCGTCCTGGACCAGCGTGGAGGACAGGTGTTACCCTGCGGAATAGAGGCCCCCAGCTGTAGCTCTTTTTTCTGTTGTGAACGACCAGCGTCTTTCACGGAAACACAGTGAGCGCCCATCTTTCCATTGGCTGCGACTCCCTCGGAGGCTTGGTTGAATGGGTCCAGGTCGCTGGGCACACGGGCATGATCGTTTTAGCACAGGACGAAGGTCAGATGTTAGGGGCCCTGGTGTGTTGGGCCTTCTGGTGCTTGCCGTTGTAGGGTCCCTAAAGAAGGGAGGCACAAAGTGTGGGTGAGGGACTGAGCTGGGACAGGCCCACCTCCCGTCTGGCCACGCTGTGCACGGCCTCGACCTCCGAGAAGCTGGAAGCACAATGTGTAATCCAAGTCCGCTGTAGCTGTAAGAACAGGCCGAAATCTGCAGGTGTCTCCCCCACTTGTGTGATAATCTCTGCTGAGGACATTTAGTGGAAAATTGAAAATATTGTTTTGTTTTCAAACAACAAGCTGCCCCGAGCAGGAGCGGTCGTGTCTGCTGACGTCGGAAGGGTGGCTCCGGGTCGTGCCCTGACCCGGGTCGTGCCCTGACCGGGAGGTTGGCAGTAACTGCGTACAATAAACTGTTGATGTTGTTAGGTTCCAGGGACAGGGAGTTGTGTGTCCGTGTGTGCATTCAGTCTGACAACTGACACCAACATTCAACTTCAAACGTTTATCTGGTATAGGTAGAATATTTTATCAATTAAGACAGATTAACAGTGTTAATGTTGAAAAACTACAGTATATAATAATGTGTGGTTCAAAGAAAAGTGTCAAAATCAAAACAGTGTACAAAGCCCGGCTGGTGTGGCTCAGTGGACTGAGCATCAACCCATGGACTGAGAGGTCCCGGTTCAATTACCGGTCAGGGCACATGCCCGGATTGTGGGCTCGATGCCCAGTAGGGGGCGAGCAGGGGGCAGCCAATCGATGTTCTCTCTCATCGATGTTTCTCTCTCTCTCTCCCTCTCCCTTCCTTTCTCTAAAATCAATGAAGAAAGGACAAAATATATATTTTTTTAAAAGTTCTTATAAAAACACAGTAAGGGCTGGTTTTGATTATAGTTACTTTCTGACCTATAATTAGGCAGATATGAGAAGTCACTACTGTTTCTGTGTGTGAATGGTAGAGAGAAAGGACATGGGAGGCTCTCCATTTCCCTGACCTGCTTTATCTTCCTGGACCGAGAGCACCGGCCAGGGCTGCCGGCCTGCACACTGACCATCCACCCGGCACGGCTCCTGGCCTTCCTACCAGCTTTCCGCCCTTCTCAGAAAAACCTAATTCCAGAAGTTTCCACCGGGGTGAGGAGTCCTGATGTCCCACAGGCGGAGAGGCCGCTGACGGAGCTGCCTCGTGGGCACAGTGGAGTGGGGTTTCCCGGGACACGGGGCCAGGACTCCTGCTGAGGGACACGCACTGGCTGCTCTCGGAGACAGACGGGGAGCGGGGACACGGTCGTCGATATGGGGGAACGTGGTGTTCCCCGACCCGCATCGGCCTCGGGCGCCAGGCTGGGTGCCAGGCAGCACCGCAGGTGTCCCGCCTTCATTTCAGAAGGATGAGCACAAGCCAAGAGCCACAGCCTTTGTTTACAGGTGCAGATGGGGACACAGTGGTGGGTTGTCCCTCAGGAAATCAGTGGAAATGATAAATAACAGTACTTTCTGGCAACTGCCTAGATGTTAGCAGTTCGACACCATTTACAGCACGCGTGTTCTAAAATGCGAAGTTGGCTGGGCACGTATGTGGTCGTCAGATGAGTACACAGGCTCCCCGACACCGTCCTCTCCATGGGTCCGAGGAGGCCAGGACTCGCTGGTGAGCTCTGCTGTGGTACAACATTCAGGCAGGACAGTAGTGAAGGGTAGTGTGGACCTCAGAGAAACACTGGAATGAAGGTTCTAAGCTCTTGCGTGTTAGACGAGAAGAGAACATGTTGTGGAGGGAATTCCCTTGAAGTTGAAGGACCTGGATTCCAGGAACGGGACCAGAGGCTTGCCAGTGGTTTGGATCGGTGTTGTGGCGAGTGAGGCAGATGGAGGACAGCCCCAGCAGAGCGGGGCACAGGGGATGCAGGGATGGGACCCGGCCCAGGACCTTGCCTCTGGCCTCGTGTGGCTGCAGCAGGAACACCCAGCTGTTGCTTCATTGATTTTTTTTCTGGTCTTTTTTTGTTTTCCGTTTCACTGAATCGCTGTTTATCCTTACAATTTCCTTCCTCTCTCTCTCTCTCGGTCTTATTTTGCTCTTTTTCTAGGCTTCTGAGGTCAGAGCCTAGATCACTGCCTTGACTTTCCCCCTGCTTGGATGCGTCGCACACGCCCTGCACCGTCAGCGCGGCTCGCTCGGCTGCCTGTGTGTTCGCCCGGTCCGTGTGGTTTCTCCCTTGGAGTTTCCTTTCTGACCCATAGATGACTTACAAGTGTGTTGATTATTTCCCGAGTGCTTGGAGATTTTCCTGCGGTCTGTCTGGTATTGATTTCTAGTTTGATCTCATGGTTCACGAGCACACTCGGTGTGATCTCAGTTTGTAAGGATTTGTTGAGCTGTGCATGGCCCAGGATGTGGGTTTCCTGGCCACGTTCCACGGCCACGGTTGCCTGTTCCAATGTCTCTGCTGGGTCCTGTTGGCTGACTGTCCTGTGGAGTGTGTTGCTGATTCTCTGCAAACTTGTTCTATGAATTGTTGAGAGGAGCTCCGGTCATCATCTCCAACTTTTTTTTAAAAATATTTTTTCTTTATTGATTTTAGAGAGAGAGAGGAAGGGAGAGGGAAAGAGAGATAGAAACATTGATGAGAGAGAACATTGATTGGCCGCCTCCTGCATGCCCCCCACTGGGGATCGGGCCCACAACCTGGGCATGTGCCCTGAGCGGGAATCAAACCGGCGACCTCTTGGTGTAGGGTCGATGCTCAGCCACTGAGTCACACCAACCGGGTGGCATCTCCAACTGTAACTGTGGGTCTGTTTCTCCTTTTGGTTCCTCCAGGGCTTTGCCTGTCTTTCCAGTTTGTGGGTTTTGCTTCCCATGACTTGCACACAGTCCCATAGTGCGGCAGGTCAGCGTTCTGTCCTTGGTGTCCCCCCCCGTCCCTGTTCCCTCGGCTGCTTGGCTGAAGTCTAATTTATCTGACGTCAGCGGAGCATCTCATGCTTTCTTTTAATTAATGTTTGTGTGGGTCTGTCTGTCTGTCCTGTTACTATTAACTGGCCTCTATAGTTCCTTTTGTCTCCTCCTTATAGCTGGTGGGAGGCGAGTTCCCACGGACCCAGGGCAGGATGCCCGACCCTCGCTGTTCACGTCAGTTCAGAACATACTCTATTACAGCGTCTCCAAACAGTTTCATTTAAAATTATGTCTGTGTCTCTCTCTCCCGCTAGCTTCATGGTTTCTGCAGGACAGGCTTTCTGTAAGTCGTCGCTGTGTCACGCAAGTCACAGGGCCTGACACCGTAGGAGCTTGGTGGGCATGTGCTGAGCATGGGGTCTGTGTGCTGGCCAGTCGTCAGCATCGGAAGCCAAGTGAACCAAAGCACAGACGGCCAGAGGTGTGCCCGGTGACTGTGTCTCACAAGTTTTGCTTTGTCCCGTGATGTCTTTGATACATTGTTTAGTAGTGTGGTGTTTGGGTTCCACATTTTTTATAATTTTCCATTTTTCTTTGTGTTATTGATTTCTAACTTAACTGCACATGTATTTACCTTTATTGAGGTCTTTGTTTCCTGAGTCAGCTTTAAGTTCCTGTCTAGTGTCCTTTCATTTTATCTACAGGACTCCCTTGAACATTTATTTATTTATTTTTTAAAATGGAGTTTTAGAGAGAGAGGAAGGGGGAGGGAGAAAGAGAGAAATATCGATGTGAGAGTATAAAATTGATCGACTGCCTCCTCCTGGGGATGGAGGCTGCAACCCAGACACATGCCCTGACTGGGAATCCGAGTGGCACCCCTCAGGTGCACGGACGACACCACACCAGCTGGGCCTCACCGGCTGGGCACCCTTGAGCGTTTCTTTCAGGGCAGGTCTGGAGCTCACAATCTCCTCGGTTTTTGTTTATCTTGATTTCTCACTTACAGTTTTGATGGATATAAGGTTCTTGGTTAACAGTTCTTTTTCTTTTAGCACTTAGACTATATCAGCCCACTGCTTTCTGTTCTCCAAATTTTCTGCAGATAATCTTACTGAGGCTTCCTGGTATGTGATGACTCTCTTCCCTCTTGCTGCTTTCAAGGTTAATTTTTTTTTTAAATTTGATTGTAATTTGTCTTGGTTTGGGTTTCTTTGACTTCATGTTAATTAGATTTCATTGAGATTCTTAGATATTTATATTCACGCGTTTCATCAAATTTGGGAAGTTTCTGGCATTTTTTCTCCAAGTATTTTCTCCACCTCTTTCTCGGAACTCAAATGATGCACGTGTCGGTTTTGTTAACCAGAAACTAAAGGCCTTTCAAAATCAGAAGCAAACATGTTTATTTGAGATCAATAAGAATAGCTAGCTCGCCCTGGCCGGTTTGGCTCAGCCGTTAGAGCGTCGGCCTGCGGTACAGAGAGACCCGGGTTCGGTTCCCGCTAAGGGCACGTACCTCGGTTGCAGTTTGTCCCCGGCCCTGGTTGGTCGTGCGGGTGGCAGCCACTCGATGTGTCCCTTTCACGTCGATGTTTCTCTCTTTCTCTCTCTTCCTCTCTCTCCCACTCTATCTGAACAAAAAATGAAAAAATGTCCTCAGGCGAGGATAAAAAAAAAAAAAGAATAGCTAGCTGTTGAAGAAGCACTGAATTCAAGCAGAAGCCCAAATAGTGTTCTGTTTAGGAGACAAATGCAAGGGCTATTTATGAGAATGGGAAGGGGAACAACTATACCCATAGAAGGAAGGCATTTCTATAGGTGCAGATAGTATAACATAGTGATGCCAATTCTAAATAATGTTTTCAATTTTCAGTCTGATAGTCATCAATCTAGTCCTCATAATAACTGTTTTCTTTGCAAACGGTGTTTTGGGGGCTAAAGGTTTCTTAAGTGCAGTGCAGGGTTATTTTTTCCTGCGTTAACGTGCAAAGACCTGAGGCATAAGAAGTTCAAGGCAGATCTGGGAGGACAGCTACGGCTGCACTGAGGGGCTCCTTCGCTGGTCGGACACTGTGCTCTGTGGTGCCCATGGGTTCCTGAGGCTGTGCATTCGTTTCACTTCCGTATTGTTTCCTTTGTTTTGTCAGCAATAATTTATATTTTCCTATCTTAAGTTCATCGATTCCTTCTTTTGCTTGTTCAAAGCTGCCTTTGAATAACCCTAGTGAATTTTTCATTTCAGATATTATATCTTTCAGCTCCAGATTTTCTTTTTTTTTAAATCCTCACCTGAGGATATTTTTTTCTATTTATCATCAGATAGAGTAGGAGGGAAGGGAGGGGGGAGAGAGAAAGAGAGAGAGAGAAACATCATTGTAGGAGACACACACTGACTGTTTGCCCCCACACGACCCTGACCAGGGTCTGGACTGAACCTCAACTGAGGTACGTGCTCTTGATCAGAATCGAACCCGAGACTCTTTGGTCTGTGGCTGACACTCTAACCGCTGAGCCAAACCGCCAGGGCCATTTCCAGATTTTCTGTTTGATTTCCTCTTAGGTTTTTCTTTTTTATCACTTAGTGTTATTTCTGTTTTGTTCCCACATAGCTTTCTTGTCCTGTCTTTTCAGAGATAGTTTCTGGGTTTCTTTTGCAGGGGTTGATTGGGGGGTTGAAGGGGACACACCCTCCTGTTGCTTCGACTATCTTGCGTGTATTTGTATTTTTGCATATAAAAAATGTTTTTATTGAACACTGGACATTTGGATCTAATTACTTAACTCTGGAAATCAGATTCTACCCCTTCCCCATGGTTTGCTGTTTTTCTGTCATTTTTTAAAAAAGTTTTGTAGGCTCGTTTGTCTCTGGGATCATCCTGAGGGGTAACTGTGTCTTCTCCGGTCTTTTCTGAGCCATTTCCTGGGGATGTGTTGTCACTTTCTAGTTTTCCTTGATGTGCAGTTGTTTTCTTCTGCCTCCCATATGCACCCCAACCAGGGACGGAACCTGCAGCCTGGGTATGAGCCCTGACCAGGAATCGCACCGGCATGCCTTCGGACACTGGACCACGCCCTTGCCAACGAAGCCGCCCGGCCAGGGCTGTAGTTGTTTCAACCTGGTCTTCAGTGTCTGCCTCCCGGGCATGCTCCCTTTAAATCTCCCAGAAGTCATTTGAGCTGGTGGGGGAGGGGCTTGCCCCCTCGGTGGGGTGGGGCAACAGCACTGACTGCCCTCCTCGTTGTGCATCCCCTTAGGCAGAGGCAGCAATCAGCCATCAGCACGATCCCAGGGCCTTGGAGCTCAGGCTTTGCGCCCACAGTCTGTGCGCGCGGCCTGCTGGCACCGCGTGGGGCGCGCCGCTCCTGTGCTGGCGGAGGGAGCTTACCAGAGTGACCGTCGTTACTGTCCAGCTCTTCTTCTGGAGGCTGCAGACCTTCAGTACAGACTCCGGAGTTCCCAGTGGTGACATCAGACAGATTTGCCCCTGCAGTTGTCCTGCTTTGGAGAAATTCCTGGTGCTTCCTCTCCACCATCTTCCCAGAGTCCAGACAGGCACTCCTCACCCTTCCGTCTATTGTTAATTCTCTTTATTGCAGTGTCTTGTTATTACCTCATCACCGTCCCATCGTTTTATTGGTTGAGTGGGTCAGTTTGGAGATTTGCAGAAAGTTAATTGTAGGGAGGCTGCTGCACTTGAACTTGGCCTCAAACGTTTGCCCGGTAAAAACTGTTGGGCCAGCTCCGCCGATACCAGGATGGCTGTGCGCGTATCATTCGGGGGCTGTTCGATGCTCCCCAGGACAGGGCAGTGTGACAAAATGAACTGACCGGTCAGCTCTCAGACGCGTGTGTGAGACTTGTGTGGGGTTAGTAGTGCCCACGCCTCGGACCTTCCCCAGGTCCCATGGCGAGTCGGAGAAGCGGTTGAAAGCCGAACGTATGGGGTGCAGCCCGGGCTGCAGGTGTTGCTGCACTGTTTGTGCATTGTCACTGCGTGTCCTCTGCCCTGACTGTCGCCTCTTCTCTTCCAGAGGAGGCAGAGCACGGCCTGGCGACCGGCTCGCTGTCACGGCGCAGGAAGGCGCTGGCGCTGCGGGAGGAGGGGCCCCGGCGCCGCACGCACCTGCACATCGGGCTGCCGCACGACTTCCGCCCGGTGTCCTCCATCATCGACGTGGACATCCTGCCAGAGACGCACCGGCGTGTGAGGCTGTACCGGCACGGGTGCCAGAAGCCGCTGGGCTTCTACATCCGCGACGGCACGAGCGTGCGGGTGGCACCGCAGGGCTTGGAGAAGGTGCCGGGCATCTTCATCTCGCGCATGGTGCCCGGCGGCCTGGCCGAGAGCACCGGGCTACTGGCCGTGGACGACGAGGTGCTGGAGGTGAACGGCATCGAGGTGGCAGGGAAGACGCTGGACCAGGTCACGGACATGATGATCGCCAACAGCCACAATCTCATCGTCACGGTCAAGCCGGCCAACCAGCGGAACAACGTGCTGCGTGGCGGCCGCGCGTCCGGCAGCTCCGGCCGCTCCTCGGACAGCACGGCCAGCCGCCACAGCCTGCAGGCCCACGCAGCACACAGCCTGCACCCCGACGACATGGAGAGCGACGAGGAGCCCGACGTCGTGCTCGAGGGTGTCCTGGAGCCCCGGCTGGTCCCGCGGCCGACGCCTGGCAGCCTCGCCCGGGTCAATGGCGCGGGCCCGGCGTCCGGACTGCACGGCCCCGGGCGCGAGGGCAGCGTCCTCCGGCTGCTCAGCTCTCTGCGGTCCGACCCCCGCCACAGCCTGGCGCTGCCTCCCGGCGGGGTGGAGGAGCACGGGCCTGCCGTCACCCTGTAGCGCGGGCGTCACCCTGCAGCGCCGGCCGTCACCCTGTAGCATCCCCTTCCTGCCCCAGCGCCCTATCACAGCCCGGCGGCAGGGACCAGCCCCTCCACTTTGCAAGTTTGTACTCTCGTTTTAAAATAAGACAATAATTGTGTATGTCACCCCTCCTTCTGTGTTTTTATTTATCCCTTCCTTTTCTTCCACAAATCTACTCTGTTTCAACTTGTGGACAGAAAATAAAAATACTGTCTATTTTTATAAATTTCTCCACAAACGGAAAGTGCACACGCTCGTGCACCAGGCCGGGAGCCGGTCCAGGGCCTTTGTAAAAGTGTTTTCTGACCAAGGGTAGAAAATACTTCATTTTTAAATTTTAAAAATACTTTATTTTTTTAAAATAAAGCTTTAAATTTATTTTTTAAAGGGACAAATTCATGTTTTTAACTTAAGCCATGCAAACACACCTGCTTGTTGGCACCGTGGCTGTGGACTGCGCGTGTGGTTCCGGTGGGCTGGGCACTGTGAAGAAGGGTATGTCCAGAAGGGCGAGACTGGTTGTTAAGAACAGATGCACACACACCTATAATAGGTGTGACTGTAGAAGACACATTTCAAATCGCCATTGTTTATAGTCCTGTTTCAAATAGCCAAATGGGTGCTGAACTCCCAGAGGTCACTGGGAAGAGTTCTCCTAAGGTGGTTGTCTGGACATGGGATACCCTGAGGGCTGGCGGGAGGCAGCCAGCTCTGCTCAGTAATACCATTTGTGATCAAAAGACAGTATTTACTCAGAGATAAAAACAGCAGTGTTTTCTATGCTTCATTGACTCAGCCCAATTTTTGAAATGTTTCCACAGAAATGATGGGCAGCCTACCACACCTCCAGACAGGGCTTTGAAAACTCACAGACATTTGGACATATAAGTCTGTTATCTTCATTTTTAAATAACAAGTCATTTGAAACAATGATTTTTAACAGATTAAATTCATTGTCACTTCCCTTTGATCTTCTGGCAATATTTTCATATTTAGTAATTCTGAATGTTTATTCATGTTTATCACAATGAAATTTTATATGAAGGGTATATTGTTTGAATCCAAAGTTGAAGAGAAAATATTAGTTATATTTTGAGAACTAAACTTTGACCAAATAAAACTTTTGTGTAAATACAGGTAAAAATATTTTTTTAGGTGGCCCTTCAATGTAGCTTCTTCTGTGGCCCAGCACCCCCTGCTGGTCAGTGGCATAGATGTTCAGAGTTCGTGGATGTCAGGCTGATAACGGAAAACTGTATCTCACTGTTTTCATTTTTCCTGAATTTGTTAATTGAAAAGCAAATTATTTTTCTTCTGTGCAGAAAGTATTTATTGTTCAGAAATAGATTTTAATGAGTGATTTTTCCCTGCACCTATGTTTGATTTTTTCATTCGAATGTCAGTTTCTCTCTCCATTTTTTCCCCACACACAGGGAAGACCAAAGACACTCCCCCTTTGAGGTCCTAGAGAGAGTGCACACAGTTTCAAATTTATGAGCTCAGTGAACTGTATGAGCATCTTGTTGGTGCCCCAGCATTCGGAATTTTTGTTTTACTATGACGAGTACCGTAGAACCTGTACTCTAATGCTTACATAGTACCACCAAGGAGAAGTTCTTTTACTAAGTTATTGCTGGTTCAAGAGTATCTTGTTGAATAACTGGATGTGTTACCAAGAAAGAAAATTGTATTTCTTACCATGTTTTAAGTTGTTAAGCAAATGTGAATAATTTTTTTTTAAAGGAAAAAAAATGAGGCTTTACTCAGATTTGTGCGCTATTCAGAATTTTTAGGAGTTACGGACTGCTTGTAATCACTTCATGAGTGTATTTTTCTACCCAGGTCTATACGTCTGCCATTTGCCTAAAAAAAGCAAACAATATTGTATTACATGTTAAAGTTTTCTTGGTTTTATATATCAAAGAATAAAAACATTTTCTTTGCTTTTAATGGTATTCTTCCGTTGTGTTATAAATAATAAGAATCAGAGAGAAACATAGTTCAGGTGGGATGCCTGGAATACTTACCGCGTGACTTAATATATATATTAAGCCTCACCTGAGGATATATTTTTATTTATTTTTATTTTTTAAATTAATTAATTAATTAATTATTTTATTTTTGTTACAGATGTTTCTCCTTTTCCACCCACAGACACCCTCCTCCCTATTCCTTCCCCCCACCCCCCACCCCCGCCAAGCACTGTTGTCTATGTCCATTGGTTACGCATACATGCATAAAGTTCTTTGGTTTATCTCATCCCTCCCCCCTGCCCCTCTCCTCTGAGGTTTGTCAGTCTGAACCACACTCCTTTCTATGTCTCTGGGTCTATTTTGTTCATCAGCTTTTTCTGTTCATTCTATTCCGCAAATAAGTGAGATCATGTGGTATTTGTCTTTCTCTGATTGGCTTATTTCGCTTAGCATAATACTCTCCAGGTCCCTTCATGTCTCTCAAAGGATAAGAGATCTCTCTTTCTTACAGCTGCATAGTGTTCCATTGTGTATACGTACTACAGCTTTTTTTTTGTTTGTTTTGTATTTATCTTCAGACAGAGCGGGAGGGAGAGAGGGAGGAAGAGAGAGAGAGAAACATCGATTTGAGAGAGACACATCGACTGGTTGCCACCCACACGACCCCAACCGTGGCCGGGGACAAACTGCAACTGAGGTACGTGCCCTTAGCGGGAACCAAACCCGAGCCTCTCTGGTCTGCGGGCCGAGGCTAACCGCTGAGCCAAACTGGCCAGTGCTGTACTATAGCTTTTTTATCCACTCATCTATTGATGGACATTTGGGCTGTTTCCAGATCTTAGTGATTGTAAATAGTGCTGCTATGAACATTGGGGTACATACATTCTTTCTGATTGGTGTTTCAGGCATCTTAGGATATATTCCTAGAAGTGGGATCACTGGGTCAAATGGCAGTTCCACTTTTAATTTTTTGAGGAAACACCATATTGTTTTCCATAGTGGCTGCTCCAGTCTGCATTCTCACCAGCAGTGTACTAGAGTCCCCTTTTCTCCACACCCTCGCCAGCACTTGTTTGATGATTTGTTGATGGCAGCCATTCTGACAGGTGTGAGGTGATACCTCATAGTCGTTTTAATTTGCATCTCTCTGATGACTAGTGACGTTGAGCATTTTTTCATATGTCTCTTGGCCATTGTTTGGAGAGGTGTCTCTTTAGGTCCTCTGCCCATTTTTTAATTGTGTTCTTTGTCTTCCTTTTGTTGAGTTGTATGAGTACTCTATATTTTGGAAATTAACCCCTTATCTGATGTATCGTTGGCAACTATGCTCTCCCATATAGTGGGTTCTCTTTCCATTTTGATGGTTTTTTCTTTTGCTGTGAAGAAGCTTTTTAGTTTGATGTAGTCCCATGTATTAATTTTTTTCCTTTGTTTCTCTTGCCTTAGGCATTGTATCAGTGAAAATTGTGCTGTGTGTGATGTCTGAAATTTTATTGCCTACATTTTCTTCTAGGATTTTTATGGATTCACAAGTCACATTTAAGTCTTTTATCCATTTTGAGTTTATTCTTGTACATGGTGTAAGTTGGTGGTCTAGTTTCATTTTTTTGTATGTAGCTGTCCAATTTTCCCAACACCATTTATAAAAGAAGCTGTCTTTACTCCACTGTATGCTCTTGCCACCTTTGTCGAATATTAATTGAGCATAATGTCTTGGGTCCATTTCTGGGTTCTCTGTTCTGTTCCATTGATCTATATGCCTGATTTGTGCCAGTACCAGGCTGTTTTGATTACAATGGCTTTGTAGTATAACCTGATATCTGGTATTGTGATCCCTCCTACTTTGTTCTTCTTTTTCAAGATTGCTGTGGCTATTTGAGGTCTTTTTTGGTTCCGTATAAACTTTTGAAGTTTTTGTTCTAGTTCTGTGAAATATGTCATTGGTATTTTAATGCAGATTGCATTGAATCTATAGATTGCTTTGGGTAGTATGGACATTTTAATGATGTTAATTCTTCCAATCCATGAACAAGGTATATGATTCCACTTTTTCTTTCTTCCTCTATTTCTTTTTTCAATGTCCTGTAGTTTTCTGCAAATAGGTCCTTTACTTCTTTGGTTAAGTTTATTCCTAGGTATCTTTATTTTTTTTTCCACAATGGTAAATGAGATTGTTTTTTTAGTTTCTCTTTCTGTGAGTTCATTATTGGTGTATAAGAATGCCGTCGATTTCTTGATGTTAATTTTGTATCCTGCTACCTTGCCAAATTCATTTATTAAATCCAGTAGATTTTTGATGGAGTCTTTAGGGTTTTCTATGTACAATATCATGTCATCTGCAAATACAGTCGGCCCTCGTTTATCGCGGTTAATCAGTTCCAGACTCTACCGCGATAAATGAATTTCTGCGAAGTAGGATTCTTTATTTATATAGTCATCCCTCGCCACTTCGCTCGCGCTTCGACTTTCACGTTTTTTTCAAATATAGTATAGTATTTGAAAAATCCGCGATAGAGTGAAGCCATGAAAGTCGAAGCGCGAAGTGGCGTGGGACAACTGTAATGACAGTTTCAGTTCTTCCTTTCCAATTTGGATCCCTTTTATTTTTTCTTCTTGTCTAATTGCTGTGGCTAAGACTTCCAGTACTATGTTAAATAAGAGTGGCGAGAGTGGGCATCCCTGTCTTGTTCCTGTTCTTAAGGGAAATGCTTTTAGTTTTTGCACATTGAGTATGATGTTGGGTGTAGGTTTTTCATATACGGCCTTTATTATGTCAAGATATGATCCCTCTATTCCCACATTACTGAGCGTTTTTATCAGAAATGGGTGCTGGATTTTGTCAAATGCTTTTTCAATGTCTACTGATATGATCATATGGTTTTTATCTTTCATTTTGTTTATGTGGTGCATCACGTTTATTGATTTGCAAATATTGTACCAGCCTTGCATCCCTGGGATGAATCCCACTTGATCATGGTGAATAATTTTTTTAATGTATTTCTGGATCTGATTTGCTAATATTTTCTTAAGGATTTTGGCATCTATGTTCATCAGGGATATTGGCCTGTAGTTTTCTTTCTTTGTAGTGTCTTTATCTAGTTTTGAAATTAGAATTATGTTGTCCTCATAAAACGAGTTTGGAAGTCTTCCTCTTGAGTTTATTGGAATAGTTTGAGGAGAATGGGTGTTAGTTCTTCTTTGAATGTTCGGTAAAACTCCCCCATGAAGCCGTCTGGGCCTGGGCTTTTGTTTGCTGGGAGATTCTTGATTACATTTTCAATTTCCTTAGCTGTTGTTCGTCTGTTCAAGTTTTCTATCTCTTCTCGGTTTAGTTTTGGGAGACTATGTACCAGGACCCAGTTACAGGTGGTTGGGAGGCAGCTCCAGGAACCAACCCCTAAAGAATAAAGTTTAAGAGAGAGAGAGAGAGAGAGAGAGAGAGAGAGAGAGAGAGAGAGAGAGAATAAAACGAGTGAGCCAATAAGAAAAAATAGAAAAATGATGGTAGAATTAAATCTAATGTGGGAAAATATTACACAAAAAAGAAGTGGACTGGTCTTGGCTGGGTGGCTCCGTTGGTGAGAGCATTGTCCAGTACCCCGAACGGGTGCGGGTTTGATTCACAGGTAGGGCTCATACCTAGGATGCGGGTTTAATATGTCAATGTTTCTCTAAAAAAAAAAAAAAGTAATAAACATAATCCTCTGGGGAGGATAAAAAAAAAAAGATAATAAGTGGACTAAATCCTCAAATGAAAAAGGCAAACATTCACCCTGGCTGGTTTGACACAGTCGTTAGAGTGTCGGCCCGTGAACCAAAGAGTTGTGGGTTTGATTCTGGTCAAGGGCATGTACTTCGGTTATGTTTCAGTCCCCAGCCCTGGCCCTGGTTGGGGTTGTGCGGGAGGGGGACGGTTGATGTGTCCCTCTCACAACAGTGATTTTCTCTCTCCCTCCCTCCCTGCCTCCCCCCCACTCTATCTGAAAACCAGTGGAAAAAGACAGACATTCTATGACTGGATAAAATACTCAGTGAGATCCTAAATAATAAAAAAAAGTCCCACCTCATTTTAATTGTAAAGTTGTAAAGAGACCAAGAGGTTTACAAGTGAAATGATAAAAAATATAACATGAAAACTCTTATAAGAAAGCTGGGGTGGCTATATTTGTATCATAAGAAAAGTGAAGTGATTATATTATCACTAAAACAATCTTAGAACAATGAATATTATCAGTGATAAAGAGGGCTGTTCTGTAACAATGAAAAGATCAATTTAACAAGGAAATATAATACTCCTAAGTATGTAACATTAAATAGTATAACTTCAAAATGCACAAATTTAAAGAAGCAATCGACAATTCCAGAAAACTTTGAGATTTTAACACTCTTCTCTCAGTAACTGATAGAACAAATTAGGGGAAAAACAGCAAGGATGTAGAATATCTGAACCTGGGAGTTACAGTTTGTTAATTGATTTAGTTTAATTCATTGTCGCTTGTAGAAACCTCTACCCAGCAACAGCAGAGGGCACGTTTTTGCAAATGTACATGGAATATTCACCAAGATAGACTACATTCTGGGCCATAAAAACTTCTCAGTGTAAAAAAATGGAAATGTACAGTGTCCGCTCTTTCCTACAAATAATGAACGTAGGACGCAGTAACAGAAATGGATGCAATCCAGTGCGTAGGTGGGGATGGCACTGCATGCTTCTAAATACTCTATTGTTCGAAGGAGAAATCACAAGGAAAATGAAAACATATTTGGAACTGAATGAGAATGTAAACACAACCCATTAACATTTGTGGGATGGAGTCAAAGAACTACTTAAGAAAAAATTTAAGTGTTAAGTGCTTATATTAGATGCAAAGAAAAGTGTCAAGTCAGTAACCCAAACTTCCACCTTAAGCTAGAAAAAAGAGCAAATTAGGTCCAAGGTATGTATATGAAAGAACTTAACAAAGATACGAGTATTCATGAAAGAGTAAATAAAAAACACTACACAAACTTAATGAAATCAAATATTGTTGATTATAAAAGATCAATAAATGTTATCAAACCTTAACTAGACTAATCAGGAAGAAAAAGAGCACAAATGACCAATTTCAGGTATGAAGTACATGATGTAAATGGTTTCATAACAATGGATCACACAACTCAGATCAACTGTAGACGTTCCCTGACCTTCCCCAAATGCGGAAACTGCCTGAAGAAGGAGGAGAAGTTCTGGTGAAACTGGTTCTGATGTGTCCATGATCTGTCCCAGAGAACGCACAGGTCAGAGGAAGGGTATGAACTTTCATGGCCGATGGAGCTATAGTATGCAGCTCATGTTCCTGAGAGGAGATATAAAGTACAGATACTTTTCCTCATTGGGATTCTTCCTGTGTTTCTCGGACAATCTCCTTAGACTTATCCTATTTGGCTACTTCTTCCCTTCTAGGACTAGGACTTATGATGATCCCATATTCAGCTGTAACTTTATACAAATCAGAAAATGTTACCATATATCAGTGGATGAATTAAACAACTACCAATCCTGGGAAATTAAAAATGTGATGAGTGTGGCCGGTGTGGCTCAGTGGTTGAGCGTCGACCCATGCATCAAGAGGTCGCCGGTTCGATTCCCAGTCAGGACACATGCCCAGGTTGTGGGCCCAAACCCCAGTGGGGGGCGTGCAGGAGGCAGCCAATCAATGTTCTCTCTCATCGATGTTTCTATCTCTCTCTCCTTTTTACTTCCTCTCTCTCTAAAAGCAATAAAGGAAAACAATTTTTAAAAAAATGTGACGGGCTTTTAGAAACATAGTTGGGAGAGAATTTTAGCCTGTATATCAACACATTTATCCATTATTTTGAGAGATAGAATAGTTCTAAAGTTAGATTGTGGGGAGGACACCCAACTAACAGCCACACCAGTGTGGGAGCTATTCTATGCTCTTATGAAAGAAGCAAAACTTGAGAATTTTCAGATTTATTTTTTTAAATATGTGCAGTCAAGGCTGTACATGTGCCCATAAGTTTTTGCATGTAGTGTTTTTATTATCATTCAGTTCAAATAATTTTTTAAAATTCCAATGGAAGTTTCTTTTAGGATGCTAATTAGAAGTGTATTTCGTAACTGTTAAATATGAAGAGTTCCTAGGTACCTTCTATTCCTGATTTCTAGATTAACTGCAATGATCACAAGAAACATACTATATAAGATTTCAGTCATTTAAAGTTTGTTGAAACTTGCTTAATAGCCCAAAATTGCCACGTAAAAATGTTTCAAGTGTGATTCTCTGCTGCCATCTCTTGTGCATCTTGGGAATGACATCTCAGCGCAGGTCATCAGGAAAGGGCTTGGCGGTAATGGATTATCTATGAATGTTGAATGGAATGTTATTTAGAGTGTATTTCATACCTTTTAAATATAAGGACTTTCTAGTTACCTTTTGTTACTGATTTACAGGTTAATTGCAATTAGAAGAAGAAACATAGTTTATTTTTATTTATTTATCCTCACCTGAGGACATTTTTGCATTTTATCTTCAGATTGAGTGGGAGGGAGAGAGGGAGGAAGAGAGAGAGAAACATCGATGTGAGAGAGACACATCAAGTGGTTGCTACCCACACGACCTCAACCAGGGCCGGGGACAAACTGTAACCGAGGTACATGCCCTTAGTAGGAACCGAACCCGGGTCTCTCTGGTCCGCAGGCCGACGCTCTAACCGCCGAGCCAAACTGGCCAGGGCTAAAATATATATTTTAAACTTCCAAATTAGAAAACTAGATGGTTTAGGTTAAACTTACAGTTATAGAAAGTGGAATGTACTCTTTTGGAGCTCAGATTTCTAGCTTGAAGCAGAAAAACAGCCACTTTCTACAACTCATAGGGAGGAACCATTACCGTTTTGATGATCTGTGATTAGTCGAGCTACATTTTATGTTTATTTTGATGCACTGTTTTAACTTAGAAAAACAGTTTGATGTAGAACTGTATTCTGTGCTCCACGGGCTCCCGCCTCGTTCCCCCAGTGTCGCTGTGCCTTGTTGCAGCCCTTTGTCTTGTGCTTTATTTAATCTCAGAGTTTCATCCGGTAACATTTTATGGTTACGAATGTTTGATGTTTAGGGTTCAGGATTTCACAAGTATAGGGTTGGGGGATAGCGTTTTAGGGGTTAGGTTTTGAGGTTAGGATTTTGGGTCCCTGGTCTGGAGTCCTGTGGACAGTGTCAGGGTTTGGGTCCTGAGGTTCCGATCCTGTGTCTGGCATCTTGTAAGTGGTGTCCGGTGTCCAGTGCTCATTTGGGGACCTGGGCTCCTAATCACAGATCTGAGTTCCGACTGCGGTGTCTGTGGTCTCGAGTCGAACTGTAATGGGCTCTTTGTCGGTGTCTGGATTCTGGTCAGGTGTGGCTGGTTTCCTGGACTGGCGTGTGGGTCCATGTGGGGCTCCGTCACCAGGGTCTGACATTCGGTGTCCTGTGTCCGTCAGTCTCTGGCACCTGGTGCCTGGCATTCATCATCCAGAGTCTGGCTTTGGGTCTGAGGCTGAGCTTTTGATTTGGGTCTGCTGTGGGGACCGAGGTCTGTGTCTGGGGTCCCGAGTCTGGCTCTGGTGTCTGTTAGCTGATGGTCATTATCTTCAATTTAGTGGCAACTGGAGTCCTTCCGTTAGGCTGTGGTGAAGAAGGAGCCTGCATTTGTGCAACCACTCAAGCGTGGTGCAGCAGGGGGTGGGAACGCGCGAGGTTGAGGACCTCGTGTTGTTGCAGGAGGAGGATGACGCTGACCGCTGTGGGACAGCTCTGTGGTGCTGCTTCCCAGTTATGCACTTCCTCCTCGTGGCTTTGAGGAAGCCCTGGGCTCGAGGGTGCCCCGGGAGAATCCCCTTTCTGGCTCCACAACCCTGCTCTGCTCTGCTCCAATCCACGTGTTCCCGTCATTCCTTCTTTGCTCAGTCTGGATGTCTTTATCAGTCAGTTCACTGTGGGAGCAAGTCTGCAGGCCACTCTGAGTTGAAGCTTGTGTGAGAAGCCCCTGTGTAGAAATAAACATCAGGCCATTTTTTAAGAATTTGAGCTCAGCTGTCCACCAGGGCCTTCATAGGTGGTGTAATTTTCGGAGCACCCACTTACGTGTTGCCCGCTATGTGGATGGCACAGGGAGCCCTGGGTTGAGGGAGGGGACCTGGAGGCAGACTCCAACTGGCTATTGAGGAGAAGAGGGGTCCCTGGGGTCCGGGGTGTACTTCAGCCAGCTGGAGTTCAGTGGCACTTTCTCCAGGCCATGTTCAAGTCAGCTCTTCCCCAGCACCAGTTTCCTGGGAGAGTCCTCCGGTTCTGGTGGGACCACTTTCTGTGATCACCTCTTCAGGACGGGAACTGAGAAGGCCACAGTATGGCAAATGTTATACTTTCAAAGAGGGAAACTTGAGACTGTGAATTCTGGAAACTAAAAGACCAAGGTCATTGATTCTTAGTGACAGTGCAGAACAGTTTTTAAAGAGTGATATATGAGCCACGAAAAGAAGAGCAATCATCAGATGTCCACAGTGGCTCAGTGTCCTAGGGTGTCAGATGCTGTTTGCAGGGAGCCCAGAGTGTCCTCTCTGACTCACGCGGTGCTTGTGCCTCAGCCTGTGGTGTTGGCACCCAGTGAATGCCCAGGACACCTTGTCGGGAAGCGAGCCAGAGACACTCTGACTGATTCAGGTGGTGGCATTTTGCTTAGGTGTTCAAGTCACCTCAGCAGTGGGGAGGTGTCTCCATGGGACCAGGAGGAGTTTCCACAAACCTTGATGAAAAGGTGAGGGAGAAAGAGTGTCAGTCTACAGAGGACCCGCAGAGGGATGGGTTGGTGTGGAAAATTGTGTGCGTGTGTGTGTTTTAGTTTATGTGTTGTCATATAGTCAGAGTTCAGGTGAGGGCTAGTGTTACTGAACATAGGTTTATTTATGCTTTGCTTCATGTTATGGAGGAACTGAAGACATTTGGGACTGTTAGCAAGCATATTCTGTGGAGTATTTTAAAAAATGTACTATGAGGAAGTATATTTCTGGAAATGAATTTGTTCATAAATTAACCAATCTAATGAATACTGGTGTCACAGGCAATTTTTAAGTAATTATGAAGGGGCCAAAATTCTGCCACCTTGATGCTGCTTTTTGGAATATTGATTTTAAGCTGTTTATCAAGGACCAACCTCTGAAAGAACCTGGACCGGCAGCTTTTCCTGCCCAATGAAATGCTATCTCTGCTGCCATCTGGTGCACATTTCAGGAATGGCAGCTATGTTCTAAGCATCTGCTCATAACGTTTTGCAAGGATTCCTTGAAGGCCCCAGGCACCTTGCATCATCCCAGCTCAGAATGTGTTTTATACCCATATTTTCTTTCTACCTTTGAACCTCTCCTGCATGTGGGGTCTCTGAGTTTCTCATGTATGTGAGGTTCCCATACATATGTATGTCTTAAATTTGTTTATTTTCTGTTGCTAATCTGTGTCATATCTATTTGATTATTACACCAGAAAATAACCTGGAGTTTAGAGGGAAGTTTGTTTGTTTTTCACATAAGAAAGTAATCAGACATTTTGTGTAATTTAAAATTTGGAAGTCCACCTACTTGAATCTGTCCTGAAATAAGATTTAAC
The DNA here is from genome assembly GCA_030848825.1 of Tadarida brasiliensis. NCBI lineage: Eukaryota > Metazoa > Chordata > Mammalia > Chiroptera > Molossidae > Tadarida > Tadarida brasiliensis. The sequence goes on from CM061261.1 coordinate 112,497,952, forward strand.
AATTTATTTAAAGTAACATTCTCTCTACTGAATTTGTCAGTGAAATAGGGAACAATGTACTAATTTCACTTCTGGATGTAAAAACATTTATTTACTGTTGCAAAGGTGGGAACAATGATGATGAGAGTTTTGCATGTTCATTTTAAACTGACAGTTAAGAAAAAAGAAGCTGAGAAAGAACCTATAGTTCTCCCCCTCTTTTCCTGAGAGATTTCAACGGTAAAACCTGGTTTTAGGAAGGGAGCAGGGGCATCACTGGCTTAGCTTCAGACAGTAAGACTCCATGCAGCAGCCTTTGACCACCCCACACACCATGTGAAAAACTGTTAAAGCAATTAGGACAAACACATTTTGTTCCAGAAGCAGGCAAATCTATACATCTGGCTTACGAAGTGCAGACAGGCTCTCTGCTAATCTGAAGAGTGGGGTGGGGGTCCGAGGCGTTACATACCCTCCTGTCCATAGGTTTCAACATTCTTCTGCTGAATATTTTAATAGTAATTCTCAAGGTCCCCTTTTACTTTGTTGTGGCCTTCCCACAATTCATACGAGCACCTGGCGATTTTATCTTGTCAAGCCTTGAGAATGCTGGCATTTCTGTTTAGGGAGCAAAATAGAAAACTGCCTTTTTTCCTTTCCCTGTTCCTAAAAGGGCTAATTTCTTTGTTTAATGGGTGAGAAAGACCCTCCCTTCCCACTCCCTTTCTTGCATTCTCTCCTTAGGAGATTTTTAACCACTTGCTGTCCAGTGTCCTTGGCTGGGGAAGGCAATGGCGTGTTATTTGCATGCCAGCTGCAAGCTGCCCACACTGTTGGTCCTGGTTTAACTTTCCTGTCTCAGTTCCCTATTCCTCCTGTCCTGGAATTTTCCTAGATTCTTAAAACCCCAAAACACTTTGGTTGGGGTGCGGTGAAGAAGGAGACTTCATTCAGTGCAAGTAGCTCATTGTGATACAGCTCAGCTGTGGGCATAGCACGGCTGTGAGAAGCTCAGTGTTGTTATAAGGGAATCATGAAGCTGCACCCTGTGGACACAGCTCAGTAGTGCTACTTCTTAAATATGAAGATCGTGGCTTTGGAGGGCTCTGGGGTGAGGCTGCCCTGGGCAAGCTCCATTTCAGGCCACACAACTGAGCTCTGCTCTGCTCTAGTCCATGTGTTCCAGTCTCGTCCTGTCATTGCTGCTTTTTCCAGCCTAGATGTCTTAGCACTCAGTTCAATTTGGGGGAAATTTGCAGGCTGCTCCCTGAATTGAGGTTTGTATGAGAAGTCCCTGTGTAGAATTGGATATGAGTCCCAGTTTTTTCAAAATTTGAGTCAAGTTATCCACCAGCAGCCCGAGCCCTTCATAGTTGGTATCTTTCTTCTGAGCATCCACATATGTGTTGTACACCATGGGAAATGCACAGAGAGCCCTGGGGTGAGGGAGCAGGAGAGAGCTGGGGGCAGATTTCTGTCCTGAATCCAACCAGCTACTGAGGAAAAGAGAGGTGTCTGGGGAAGAATGTAGGAGACGTGGGGGCCAAATTTCCACTTTGGCTTGAGTTCTGCATGTGAGGTGCATGTGAGAGGAAAAGGGTTTTTTGGTTATGACTTGGGAGAGACCTGGAGACACATTATTTATCCCCTCTGCACACAGCTTTTGAGGGGGTCGTGGGTAACAGGCAAGGACATACCTCCTTGCTTCGGCCAGTGTGTGAAGAGCACAGTGGTTCTGGGGGTAACTGGGCAGGAAAGACTTTGAGCAGAGTTCTGCACCCCAACTGCAGCCAGCTTGTGTGGTTGCCGCAGTTGAGTGTCAGAAGGAGAAAAACCCAGAGCTGAATTTTTCATCCCTGCTTTAGCCAGAATGTGATGGGTAAGAGGGTCTGAGCAAGAAGGCCAGAGGACACGAGGGGCCAATGGACACATGGAAGGGAATTGTGCATCCTGACTCCAGCCCAGCATCTAATGTGCAGCTGGCACCTTCAGAAACAGGTGAGGGGAGACCAGGAGCCATTTCCTTCTCCCTGGCTCCACCAACTCTGTGATGGGCAGAGGGTGTCCTGAAATAAAAGGAAGGAGAGACCTGGATGTGAATTTTCCATCCTGGCCTAGGCACTGTGTGTGAGGTAGAGGGGTGCCTGGGAGAAGGGGCAACTTCCAACAAGTCTTAGAGAACCCGAGGGGTGCCTGCGGCGAGGGGTGCCCTTCAGCCGCTGGAGCTCTGAGCACTTTCTTCAGGGTGTTTTCCAGTCAGCACGTCCTCAGGGCCAGACTGCTGGGGGAGTCCCCCAGGTCCCAGGGGGACCACCTTGGTGGTCAGCTCCCAGGACAGGATCCAGGACTGCACTGCTTCCAAACAGACAGATGAACGGAACAGAGGGCGGGTGTATCCATGCGCCCAGACCCGCAGGTGCACGTTGCCGGGTGACAGCGTCTCCTCGGGTTGGAGGACGAGCCTTACGTACGAGCGCTGCCGGCAGCGAGGGAGCCGCGGGCCGCAGGGGAGAGTCCAGCAGCGGGCGCTGTCCCGAGTGGACAGGCGGGCCGTGGGAGCAGAGGGGCGGGGTGGGGACCCGGGGGAGATTTGGGCCGGAAGTTAGGTGAGTGGCCTGGCTGTGCACCGGAAGCAGAAAGCCCGCCATGCCGTGCTGGCAGAAGGAATCGAGGCGCGAGGCGGCTGCACCTGAGGGAGCAGAGGTGTGGACCTGAGGAGGGGGGCCCTTGAGCCTGGACGGGTGTGGCGGCTGCGGACAGGAGGCCTGAGGTGGCCTGGGGGCCGGAGGAGGGGGTCCGGAGGGTGAGGGTCAGCGGGTCCGGAGGGTGAGGGGCAGCGGGTCCTGAGGGTGAGGGTCCGAGTCCGGAGGGTGAGGGGCAGCGGGTGAGGGTGAGGGTCAGCGGGTCCGGAGGGTGAGGGGCAGCGGGTCCGGAGGGTGAGGGGCAGCGGGTGAGGGTGAGGGTCAGCGGGTCCGGAGGGTGAGGGGCAGCGGGTCCGGAGGGTGAGGGGCAGCGGGTCCTGAGGGTGAGGGTCCGAGTCCGGAGGGTGAGGGGCAGCGGGTGAGGGTGAGGGTTAGCGGGTCCGGAGGCTGAGGGTCAGCGGGTCCGGAGGGTGAGGGGCAGCGGGTGAGGGTGAGGGTCCGGGTCCTGAGGGTGAGGGTCAGCGGGTCCGGAGGCTGAGGGTCAGCGGGTCCGGAGGGTGAGGGTCCGGGTCCTGAGGGTGAGGGTCCGGGTCCCGAGGGTGAGGGTCCGGGTCCTGAGGGTGAGGGGCAGCGGGTCCGGAGGGTGAGGGTCCGGGTCCGGAGGGTGAGGGTCTGGGTCCTGAGGCTGAGGGTCCGGGTCCGGAGGCTGAGGGTCCGGGTCCTGAGCTTTTATTACTGATTTCTGGATTAACTGCAGTGAGAGCAGGAAACACTTGGCAATAACAGCTCCGTGCAGGTCAACTGGAAATGTGTTGTTATCGTGGTTCATACATGAACGTGGAATCCAGCTACTCACGTTACGTTTTTCATATCCTCACTTCTGTGGACGTGAAGGGGCCACATCACTCACTCCAGAGCTCAGGGGTGGCCTGCGTGGCGGCCTTACGAACTCAGAGCCCTAAAATAACCACAAAGGATGGTGTGGAATTAAAACTTTTTAACTAAAAGCAGTTTGTGGTGGGTAGTCATGTCCTAGGCCGGAGTCTTCCCTGACAAAGGTCAATCCTCACCTTAACTGGTCCTGTCTGCTGTCTTTTCGCATCTCCCATAACATGTCTTTGGAATGTCAGTCGTTTTCCTTCTACCAGACCCGCGGCGCACGGGCACTGCTCTGGGTGAGCACAAGTCCCTCGTTGTTATTGAGTTCACTGTGGAATTGTTGACTGTTAACTCTGCTATGCCCACGCGTGTCTATGTCTATCGTTTTACCTTTCATCCAATCCCAGACGTTTCCCTGCGTTGTTTCTCCCGCCTCCCTAATCTCTCTCCAAGCATTTCATTAACCCCCTGAAGTCCTCCTGCTGATGGTAATGTATAAAATGAGGTGCAAAGCTGCCATCCTTGGGGCGGGATCTCATCCCTTGAGGCTTTGCTTCCCGGAAATGGTCAACAGCTTTTGCTCCTATAAACTGACAACAGTTCTTCCCAGGTTTAAGTGTATCTTTTCCCATTCCTCCACTTCTAGTCTCTTTACCCTATGTTGTAGGCAATTCAGATTTTCTCCCCGTGTGTGGCCTGGGAGTACACTTTTCTGGGGTACACTCTCAGGTTTCAATTAAGAGCGCTTTCTGTGGGACCACTTTGCTATTTTAATCTACATTATATTACATTTATAGACCAGTTTGGGAAATTAAGATCATTATATGTTTTTTTCTATCCAAGAACACAGTGACACTTACCTTTTGTTAAAGATTTTGTGATTGGACGGCATTTCCAATTTCGTTTATATAGATCTTATACTATTTACCTGTTTTGTTGCTATCGGCTCTTTTAAAAATATATCTTTAAAACACTTTTTGTTATATATCCAGGATATTTATCTATGAATGTTCTTTCTCATCAACTTTAGTGAATTACATAATTTGTAATAATTTTTAACTTCTTATGAGTTATGAAGGTAAATAAGCTATCATGCAACATTATTTTTGATATATGGCATGTAAAATAGTTAAAGCTTGAAAGAAAACAGGAAAGATGAGGTAATGTGAGGAGTCAGGAACATTTTTGTGTTAGTTATAACTATCTTACTGACTGAACGAAAGGTGCTGTTTGGGCCGAGGGTTGCACCAGGTGTCCGTCCCGTGGGGTCAGAGTGGACCCGTGTTCAGCAACCTCGGCACTTGAATTCTGGCCAGGATGAATTCAGAACCAAGACTCAAACTATAAGAGAACATTTATTTGAAAAGTCACAGGTAGAAAAAAAAATCTGTAGAAGAAATAGGCTTAGGAAACAAGTTATCGAGGTAAAGGAAGGGCCCTTGGAGCTTGGGAGTGAGGAAGGTAATGGTAAGTCACCTGGGGAGAGGGGAAGGGGAAGGCAAAGGCGGGGGTGTGCTCCTGGGAGGGGGAGCACGAGAGGGAGGGCCTGGGAATGGGGGGCACATGAGCGAGGGCCCAGGAATGGGGGCACATGAAGGCCAGGGAGTGGGGGGCACATGAGTGAGGGCCCGGGAATGGGGGGGCATGTGAGCAAGGGCCCAGGGAATGGGGGGGCATGTGAGGGAGGTGAAGGGAATGGGGGGCACATGAGCGAGGGCCCAGAGAATGGGGGGCACATGAAGGCCAGGGAATGGGGATCATGTGAGTGAGGGCCCTGGAATGGGGGACACGTGAGGGCCTGGGAGTGGGAGGCATGTGAGCGAGGGACCTGGAATGGGGGACACGTGAAGGCCCGGGAATGGGGGCACGTGAGCGAGGGCCCGGGAGTGGGAGGCACGTGAGTGAGGGCCCTGCAATGAGGGGCATGTGAAGGCCAGGGAATGGGGGGCACGTGAAGGCCAGGGAATGGGGGGCACGTGAGTGAGGGCCCTGGAATGAGGGGCACGTGAGTGAGGGCCCTGCAATGAGGGGCACGTGAAGGCCAGGGAATGGGGGGCACGTGAGTGAGGGCCCGGGAATGAGGGGCACGTGAGCAAGGGCCCGGGAATGGGGGCACGTGAAGGCCAGGGAATGGGGGGCACGTGAGTGAGGGCCCTGGAATGAGGGGCACGTGAGCGAGGGCCCGGGAATGGGGGCACATGAAGGCCAGGGAATGGGGGGCACGTGAGTGAGGGCCCGGGAATGAGGGGCACGTGAGCGAGGGCCCGGGAATGGGGGCACGTGAGTGAGGGCCCTGGAATGAGGGGCACGTGAGCGAGGGCCCTGCAATGAGGGGCACGTGAAGGCCAGGGAATGGGGGGCACGTGAGCGAGGGCCCGGGAGTGGGAGGCACGTGAGCGAGGGCCCGGGAGTGGGGCATGCTGGGTCTTCTGTCCTAAGGGTTCTAAGGGCGGAGAATCAGGGGAGGCCCAGGGTGGACCTTAGTAGAAGAGTCGGCAGCTCTCCTGCTGTGTCCTTTGTGGTCTGGTCTGCGCTGATGGGTCCTGCCGTCAGGCTCGGGAGCACTTGTCGCCTTCATGCTTTTTCTGGGCCTGGAGCTGACATACAACTGAGGCCTTGATGTCGTCTCTGGGTAAGAAGGGGGAGGTTCCAAACTGCCTGACCAGAGCTGTGCTTTGGGGAAGGACAGGTCACCCTGGGGACATGGTCCCACCTACAGTGGTCCTTTGCTAGGCACCTGGGGCTGTCCACCGGGGTCACCTTCTGTACCTGGCCCGTCCTTCCTCTATTCCTGTCTAACTGCCTACCACAGTGACATCGTCCTGAGCATTTCAGATCTGTTTAGGCCCGGATGCGTGGTGTTCCAGAGTCAGCAGTATTTTGTAAGTGAAATTGTGTCCTGGGTCCTGTAGGTAACCTGAGGAACACATGATACGGCAAATGTTCACAGGTCAAAGAGGCAAACTTTAGATGACGAATTCTGGAATCTGAAGGAGCAAGATTATTGATTATAAGTAACATTGCAAAGTTATTAAAAAGTGATTTCTGGGAAAGGGAAAGAAGCAGCAGTCCTCAGACTCCTGCGGTGGTTTATCAGTGTGAGTCAGTCTCCCAGGTGTCACGTCTTCCCTGCCTCCTGGGCCTTGGGGGGTGTCTCAGCCCCGGACACTCCTTCCCAGTCTTTGCCAGATGGTGGCTTTTGTCCTTGTTCTTACGTCGCAGCATCGCTGCTGCCTGTTCAAAGAGGCATTATTCAGGTCTAGGGCGTTCATTGACAGGATGTCTCTGCTGTATTCGACCCCTCCTCATGCTCCTTATACAGTAAGGCTCTCATTCTCAGTACTAGTGCCCTTTTGGGCTGGATAATTCTGTCTGGGGGCCGGGGGGAGGTTGTCCTGACTTTTCATATCACTAGTCATGAGGTTTGGACCCCCTGACCTTTTCCTCCCTAAAGAGAACTTCAAGGCCCAAGTTGTATTTCAACTCCAGGCCCGGAGAAGCTGCCAAACCGACACGTGATGCTGTGGGCGCCTCAGGAGCAGCTGTATTCACTAATAACCCCTGGCCCTGGCCAGTCAGTGGAGGCCATGACCCTGATAGAGCACGCCTGAAAAGCTGATCAATCTTCTGTTGAGACTCTCCCCTAAGATTCCCACCTGCAGAAGAGGTAAATAAAGGCTGTTAACACAAAGGACCCAGTGAGCACACTTCCCAGAGGAGCATGCCCAGCCTTTCCCTTCCTCCCTCCTTCCCTCTCAGGGACCCCAGGAGACTTGCAACCAGGTGAGCTGTGGGCAGTGGTAGATTACGTGGGGCTCATCCCCGAACCTGTCTCCAAGGCCCCCTTCTCTCTCACTTCTCAGGGAGCCAGAGCAGCCCGCCAGGCTCTCCTGTGGCTCCTATATCCTTCTTTGTTTCCCCAGCCTAAGTGCTGAGACCCATAAATTCTTCCTACTTTGCTGCTCTTTGTTGATTGAAATCTTTCCTTGAAGAAGACAAGCACCGAAGTTGCAGGTTTGGTCATCTCCCTGGTAACAATTTCATACAAATTCTTTTCCAACTCCAATTGTGATTTATTTTGGGGGTTATCTTAAATTGTATTTCAAAGCATCTAAATATAAGGGTTTTCTAGTTAGTTTTTGTTAGTGATTTCTAGATTAATGGCAATAAACATAGTTTATGTAATTTCAGTCCACTGAAATTGGTTGGAACTTGCTTTGGAGCACAATATGGTCCATTATCAAAAAATTCCAAGTGTGCTTGAAAATCCCTTGTGACGTACATTGGAGTATTAATGCATGTTAAATCCTATTTGCTACTTATGTTATTTTTTTGTATTCTTACTAGTATTTTTGTGGGATTTCTTCATTCTGAAAGAAGTATGCTGTATCCCTGAATGAGAGCGGTTTCTGAAGTCTATTATGATTATTAATCTAGTTTTGGTTGCTTTTGGTAGCCTTGTTCTATATACTTTGCATTATGTTGTCAAGTGTGTGTGAATTTGAAATCTCCTGGTAAATTGATAATGAAATGCTCTTTGTTGCTAGCAATATTTTTGCCTTCAAGCTTATTGTATGTTATATAATTATAATTTGGTTTGTTTGCATAATACAGGGTTTGGCAAAAATCAGGTTTACAGTTATGTATGTGGAAAATAATAGAATGACTAATAAATAATAATACACAAAAAACTTTTACGTACTTACAAGTGTAAACCCATTGATGCCTCACCACATATTTTCCCATTCTTGCCCTCTGCTTTCAGTTCACTCTTCATTATTTTATTATTATTATTATTTTTTTTTTTATCCTCACCTGAGGACACTTTTGCATTTATCTTCAGATAGAGCGGGAGGGAGAGAGGGAGGAAGAGAGAGAGAGAAACATCAATGTGAAAGACACATTGACTGGTTGCCACCCACACGACCCCAACCGGGGCCATGGACGAACTGCAATAGAGGTACATGCCCTTAGCAGGGACCGAACCTGGGACTCTCTGGTCCGCAGGCTGATGCTCTAACCGCTGAGCCAAACCAGCCAGGGCTCATTATGCTTTAATTGACTTCATTCTTAGCTATGATTTATTTCCATCCAATGCCCCGTGAAGGTTTGGCTCTAATTAGAGAATTTCAACCATAATGATTTGCAGCTGGGTGTGGTCCTGTTGCTTTCAAGCATGACTATCAAGATATTTATCATTTTTATTGAAGTATCAGAATTTATGTATGACATATTTCCTGGCCTTTTTTCTTCCTTAGGATTTCTTGCATTTGTATCAGCATTGAAAAACAAGATAGTGGCTCAGTTCCATAATTTTTTATTAAGTATTCAAAGAATTTAATAAAAAAATTTAAGAACACTATAATTATTCCTCTTCCTAAGTACTTTATGAAAATAAGCAGGCTTTCATTGGGTTCCAATAATACATTTAAGCTACAAATATATTTTTCGTATTTCTCTTTGTTGTTGAAAGTATTACATATGTCCTACCTTTTCCCCCCGTTGACACCCTCCTCTCCACTCCCACCCTACTCCCCCCCTCACAATAGTCTGTGTCCATTGCTTATTCATATGTATGTAAATTCTTTGGTTTATCTCTTCCAGCGCCTACACCCCCTTCACTATGTGGTTCCTCAGCCTTTCCTTTTCAATCTCTTTGTACCCCTTTATGTTTTAGGTAACTGTAAAATGAGTTATGAGTGGCTATTAAAATTCTTCAGTAATTGATATTGGTTGAGGGTATGATGTAGGAGTCTCATATTCTATTCTTTTGTCTCAACATTATTGATGTTATAGTGTATTTTTCAATGATCTAAGGAGACGTCTTTATTATACAAATTTTTTACCCTGTCTTGAAATAAGATTTAACAATTTATCCAAAGGAACATTCTCAGAACTGAATTGTTTTATCAATGAAATATGGAAATCTACTAATTTAAGTTCTGGATATAAAACTTGTAATTAAATTTTTTTGGTTAATCCTCACCTGAGGGTATTTTTTTCCACTGAATTTTTTAAAGAGTGGAATGGAGGGAGAAGGAGAGGGGGTGAGAGAGAGAGCGCGCGTGAGAGAGAGCGAGAAAGAAGCATCAATGTGAGAGAGACACATGGACTGGTTGCCCCCCTTGTGTGTCCCGAAGGGCCAGGGATCGAACCTGCAACCCAGGTATGTGCCCTTGACTGTGAATCAACCTGAGACCCTCCATTGTCTGGGCCAGCGCTCTATCCACTGAACCACACAGGCCGAGGCATGGATGTAAAACTTCCATTTACCCTTCCAAAGGTGGCAATAAAGAGGACCAAAGGTTTTCATTTAACATGTTGATTTTAAACTTGTCGTTAAGAAAAAAAGAAAGAACCTATAGTTCTACTCCATTTCTTCCTAAGATTTTTTCAATGGAAAAACCTGTTTTTGGAAGGGAACATTACCATAATTGCATTAGCTTTAGACGGTAAGACTACAAATAGGAGCCTATTGACCACCCCCACATGCCCTATGGCCTTGGGGTTGCCTTACAAAACATAACCTGCCAGGTGTACTGCACTTTTTCTAAATAACCTGCATTTCACCTGTTTCTCCGTTTTATAAAACGTTGTATATACAAATATTACCTCATTGTTGTATTCATTTGTATATGAATTAATCAAACAGAATAGAAGGTTTGGTAATTGACTAAAATCCATCTGTAAATTTTGTATGATAAAGATATTCCCTTAAATCAGTTGCAAAAATCTGCCTTATAAAATAAATGGTGTTGGGATATGAGGCAAGCAGTTGACCAGCAGGTTTTCTCTCCCCAAATCGAGATGCGTGGAGGACATGAAGGGAGCATTTCCCGTGGGACCACTTTTCATGAGCACATCCTCCAGGCTCAATACCAGAATCCCAGAGCGCAGTACTTCCCGGGTCAGTTCACCTGAGCATTGCCAGGTCCAACCTTACAGTCTCTCTGGAGGCTGAGTGCAGACCTAGCCTAGGTCCTCCAGCGATGAATGTTCTGAGCTACATACACAGGGAATTTTACAAGGGATGAAACAGACCCTGAGACGTTTGTTCTGTGTTCAAAATAAAATATTTTGTAAATAGGAGAACCAGGCTCAGAGAAATTCCAGAGACCCAAAGCTTGGGAGTGTCTTTTATCACAACACCATTTTCACATGAAGTGAAAATGAGGAAAATAGCTACTGAGCTAAATTAGAAAGTTTTTATTCTCTTCAGACGTTCAAGAGACCAGGCTGGGTGAGCAGAGAAAGGCTTCTGGTGGTGTCACCACAACAGTCTAGCTTATTTTTTAAATGAGCTCATATTTTCCTCCAGTACTTTATTTCCTAACGTGAAAATGGCTTTTCTGTAACTTGAACAATACAGAAAAGTAATATTCAAAATGCTACCTCAAAAGGGGTAGAATTTAATTTACTATTTTTGGTTTCTTAATATGAATGCAAAACTTGTGAATTTTCAGCTTTTGTGTCTAATATGTGCATTTAAGGGGGAATATTTTAAAAATAAGTTTTGGTATGTATTTTTATTTTTTAGTTCCAATTATTTTCTGCCTCCAATGGTGATTTATTTTGTGGGTTGTTTTGAAGTGTATTTCATAACTTCTAAGAATGAGGACTTCTTACTTACCTTCTGTTCCTGATTTGTGGATGAACTGCATTGCGTGCCAGCAACATACTTTACATAATGTGAATTTTATGAAGTTTGTTAAAACTTGCTTAATAGTGTAATATGGTTACTATAAGAAACGGAGCAAGTGTGCTCTCTGCAGCCACCTGATGTGTATCTTGGGAATAACACTTTAGAGCCTGTCGGCAGGAAATGCTTTTGGGTCTAGTGGGAGGATCATTTATGAAATGCTGTCTCAGAAAGATCTCTTCTCACAAGAGAAGTGGTGTAACATGACACCCAGACCTCTCGGGAGAGACTTTTTTCCCACACGGAACACACAGCTGATGTCACAGGACACCCTACTTTGTAGGTTAAGACTCATCCCAGCACTCACAGGACATAGAGCAGTTGTGACAGAACACCCCAAACTCTCATATGTTTCTCTCTTCACAATAATAGGGTTCAGGACTAATGCCACAAGACCTCTCTCTCAGGTTGTACTACTCTTTCTGTACTCACAGGACCAGAGGTGATGCCATGGGACCCCACAGTCTTTCAGTTGTGTCCACAGGCCACAGTAATGGACCAGGAGCAGATGTAAAAGAATCCCCATCTCACCCGTCCAGTATGGCTCAGTGGTTGAGCATCGACCCTGCACCAAGAGGTCACCGTTATGATTCCCGGTCAGGGCACATTCCCAGGTTGTGGGCCAGATCCCCAGTGGGGGGCATGCAGGAGGTGGCCAGTCGATGTTCTCTCTCATCAATGCTTCTCTCTCTCTCTCTCTCTTTCTCTCCCCCCCCCCCTTTCTCTCTAAAATCAATCAATAAAAAAAAGAATCCCGCCCTGGCCAGTTTGGCTCAGCAGTTAGAGCGTCGGCCTGCGGTCCAGAGAGACCCAGGTTCGGTTCCCACTAAGGGCATGTACTTCAGTTGCAGTTTGTCCCCGGCCCTGGTTGGTCGTGCGGGTGGCAGCCACTCGATGTGTCACTTTCACGTCGATGTTTCTCTCTCTCTTCCTCTCTCTCCCTCCCACTCTATCTGAACAAAAAATGAAAAAATGTCCTCGGGTGAGGATTTAAAAAAAAAAAAATCCCCATCTTTTTCAGGAGGCAACCTGTCCCGATGCTTACAGGACTCACAGGTGCCATGAAAGTACCCCCTATATTTTCAGGTGGGACATTTCCCCACAGCCACAGGGCCCAGGTGTGGTATGACAAGACTTTAAACTCTCTGGGGTAAGACTCCTGCCTACACTCAGAATCCAGAGCTGATTCCACAGGACCCTCTGTGCTCTCAGAGCAGAACCTCACACACAGTCTTCTCTGCTGCCATCTAGTGAACACCTTGTGAATAGCTAGTATTTCCTAAGCCTGTGCTCTTAATCATTTTGCAAGGACCCAGGGACTCCCCCAAGGCATCAGACATCATCTCTAACTTTCTTATACATCTCTTGTCTTTGTCCCTAAAGGACATGTGACAAGAACTTCTACAATCTCAGGTGGGACCTTTCACCAAATTAACAGGACCCACAGCTAACTTGTCAGAAATTCTCTTCTTTCAGGAGGGAACCCGTCCCCACACTGAGGACCCCACGCAATCTCAGGTCAGACACCTCCCAACACTCAGAACCCAGAGCTGAAGCAACAGGACCCTCTGTGCTCTCAGACTGGCACCTCACCCACAGTCAGATGCTCACTGCAAACAAAGGCTCTTCTCTGCTGCCCTCTTGTGGACAGCATGGGAATAGCAACTATTGACCACATCTGTGCTGTCAGTCGTTTGGCAAGGATACAATGGATCCCAGGATCATCTGACCTCACCACTAACTCAGCATACTCGATATACCCATAGAGGTAGGACCCAATGGGCACGTGACAGCACCCGACTCTCTCAGGTGGGACTTTTCCCCAAACGAACATGACCTGGAACTGATTTGACAGGACTGCCGATCTCCCAGGAAGGGACTGATTTCTCCACCCACCCCCAGGACACAGAGCTGATATGACAGGGCGCCCTAGTGTCACAGGGAGACCCTGTTCAAATAGAACACCTACACTCCTCTGGGACACACACTATGCTTACAGGGCCCTGAGGTGACATGATACAGCTCCTTACTCTCTCAGCTGGGACCCCTTCACAGTTAGACCCCGAGCTGTTGTCCCAGGACACACACGTCTCTGTGAAACCCCTCCCCACATTCAAAAGACCCAGAGCTGACATGACAGGTTTCCCCATTTTCTCTGCATCAAAATTCTATCCACCAGACTGAGACCTGACGTGACACGACCCCTTACTGTCTGTAGTCAGACCCCTCCCCACAGTCACAGGCAGAGTGGATGTGTCAAAACAAACACCCCACGTTCACAGGGAGAGACCTTTATTAATTTTCACAGGACCCAGTGCAGTAGTGGCAGGACATATCCCCCTCTCCCCTGTGGTCCTCTCCAGTCTCACAGGAAGGAGACCTTATGTCCCAGGACTGCGATACTCTCAGGTGGGATTCTTCCCTTTGGCTCATAAGACACAGAGCTGACGTGACCTGACCCCTTATTGTCTCTCGTGAGGACCCAGAGGTCATGTTACAAGACTTTAGGTTCACACTTCTCCCAACACTCGGTTGGTCCACGGACATTGTAACAGAAACCTCTAGTCTGTAGGAACTGAACCCCTTTTTGTACTCTTGTGCACTGTGCCATCTAGTGTACATCTTTGGAATAACATCTGCGGTGAGGCCACCAGAAAAATAAATTGCGCTGCCCTCTCATGGACATCTTTGGAATAACACTTGAGGAGACGTCCTGGCCTAGTGTATATTATATGTTGGGAATTGCAGTTTTCAAGGAAGTGTTATCACATTGCAAGTATCCTTTGAAAGTCGCCAAGGCAGCTTTTTATTATCACTGCCTCGGAATGTTTTATAAACCATGTTTGCATTCTATTTCTGTTTATCATCTGCTTGTGGGGTGTCTCTTTTATGTGAGATGCTCAAACATATGTATGTCTTAGATTTAATTCTTTTTTCTTTTCTATTTGTGTCATATCTCCAGCCAAAGATTGTTGCATTTAGAGGGAGGTTTGTTTCTTTCCCACGTAAGCAATTGATGAAATATTTAATAAAATGTAAAATTTGGGAGTACATATATGTAACAGTTTCCTGTAATAAGATTTAACAAATTCACTAAAGTAACTTATTTTCAACAGAATGATTATGTCAATGAAATGGCAAACATTGTAATAATTTCACTTGTGGATGTAAAAATTTTTTAGTTTCAAAGGTGGGAATAAAGAGGACCAAAGTTTTGCCTCTGGCATATTGATTATAGGTTGATTGTTTAGAGAATAAGCGAAGAACCTATGATTGTTCCCCATTTCTTCCTAGAAGAGACAGTTGGTAAATCCTGGTTTAGGAAGAGAAATTGAGCATAATTACCGTTGTTTCAGACATTAGGACTCTGAGCAGTAGTTTGGTGACCCCCTTATGTTATTTCCCATATGCTATAGCTTTTGGTATTTCCTAAAGTAAACTAAAATGCCACATATGTGCCCTAGCCGGTTTGCCTCAGCAGTCACAGTGCCAGTCCTCGGACGAATGAGTCACAGGTTCAATTCTGGTCAAAGGCTTGTACCTCGTTTGCAGTTCGTCTCTGACCCTGGTCAGGTCGTATGACATGGAGGCAACCAGCCAATTGGGCTCTATCACATCGATGTTTCTCTCTGTCTCTCTCTCCCTCCCTTTCACTCTATCTGATAAGTAGAAAAATATCCTCGGGTGAGGAATAAAATAAAACAAAATGCCACTTATGTTGCACTTGTCCTAAATATCTGCTTATCACCCATTTCACATCTACACTATCTGACGGTGTTCTCCTATCTTTCAAATGTGCTGTGTACCCCATATCACCTTCCTGTCTTCAGTGTTGGGCTGTGAGTGAGATTCCCTTTTGTATGTATTAAATGTTGAAACTATCTCATCAATCTAATTATGTTTATGTGATTATTAGCCCAGTTGTTAGAACTGATAAGATATGAGGGTAATCATTCCATTAAAAAAAAAACATCCCTCACAATTCAGAAAAGAGGGCAGTGTGAAATTAACAGCTGGGACATTGCTACCTTATGACTGCAAAGCTGAGTGATCATGGACATCTGCCAGCAAAGGTAAGCCTTGCTTTTGTTCACTTCGTTAGCCTTTTCATATATTATTGCAGAGTTTAGTAGAATATTGAAATTCTGTGCCCAATTTTAATATCACTGCATCAATATTGACATGAAAAGCATTTGTGAAGCCAGCTGCTTTAACTTGGACAGAAACTGGCTCAGGTTGAGGCTTTGGTTTATGGCTAAGGAGGAGGTTTAGCTGAGGTTAGGCTTTGGATGAGAGGTAGGGTTTAGGGTTAGGGTAAAATGAGGCATAGGCCCCGAGTTAGGGCTCACCAACAGGCTTAGGTAATGTTTTAGGGTTCAGGCTGAGGGTTAGGTGAAGTGTAGGGTGAAGGTCGATCTTTGGACTCAGTGTTAGAGCTCAGTCTGAGGCTTAAGTGAGATGCTGTGCTCAGGTTGATACTTACAAGTGTCAGGGTTTTGTTGTAACGGTGTCAGTGAGATAATAGAGACGCACAGCCCAATTGTAAAGGAGCACTTCATTACGCTGGCGGGCTGGGGGGGGGGGCACTACAGCTTTCCAAGATCCTCAGCACAGATTCCACTTGCTCATCCCATTTAAAAGGCTCATCCCCTTTTGCCCCCCCCCCCCAGGGGACCAGTATAATAATAGTGGGAGTGACAGCTATTTCAGAAGTCAAAATTAGCATTATTCACCAATGACACAAGTACTTGCAAATACTCAGGAAACTGCAAATGCCTCCCAACACGTGGGGCAACTATAATCTCAGGCAAAATTCCTTTACTTCTAGGGGTAATTAACCTTTTATTGGAAGAATATCAAGGAAGGTCTATTGATAATAAAAATGGAGTCATTTAGTCACTTTAGCCCAGGGGCCTACATAAAAATGGAATCTAGTTGCCTTAGCCTTGGGGCCCAGATCAGTTTGACCTTGGCTTACAGTTATGGCATTATTTTGTAATTTGAGGTTGAACACTGTATTTTGTCTATGTTTACCGGATCTCTTCCTCCTGAAGAAAGGATTCTTCAAGTTCATTTTAAAAATCATTGTTTGACTGTTCATTTATCAGTGTTACAGATTGCAGGTTGTGGATAACACTGTGATTAGAGATAAAGTGTTAAAGTGTTTTCTTGTATTCCTCAGGTTCTCTGTTTCTTGATTCAATAGCTTATTTTTGAAAGGGTTAATAATGTTTTAACAAAATTAAACTCCATTCTGACCAGTTATTCCTGCACGTAAACACACGAGCAGTTTTCTAAAAACCCTGGGACTGACACTCAGAGGAACCATGAAGATAAGGGGTTCATGGTGGCCTTGGGAGACTTGGAGGGAACATAAAAAAGAAAGATTAATGATGGCCCTGACCTCTGCTGAAGCAGACTCCTCCTTACCTCTGAGACAGCTTGTATCAGCCCCGGCACCAGTTAAGCGGTGCCAAGAGAATGTGGGTTCCTTTTTAATGTAGTTTTTTTTTCTTCTGTAGTTTCTGTAGTTTGGGCCTATATAAGCCAGAGAACAAAGGTTTGATGCTGAGCTCCGTAAGGCTTGGCTCGCCTGCACCCAGGCGTATGCATAAAGCCACTTTGTTCTTCACTGGCCTTGTGTTGTGGATGTGATCTCCCACCGGCTCAGACCTTTTAATTTTGATCCAGTGAAGCTTTTAATAAAGTAATGTTTAATAAAGTAATGTTTAATAAAGTAATGTTTAATGTTTAATAAAGTAATGTTTAATGTTTAATAAAGTAAAGTAATGTTATTTCCATATTGACTTTCCATTGTGTGTTTTGAAACAGTTGGCTCTGATATGCTGATAACATCCTCATGCCGTACATGGTCAATCTGCATTGTCTTGGTGTGATTTTATTTTGTTTGATTTAATCTAAAAATTTCTCTCCTGTTTTAGGTTAGACAAGAGGTTTAGAGAACTTAGGGCTCAGCATCAGGCTTACGTGAGTTGTTAGGGTTCAGGCTGAGGCTTAGGTGGGATGTTGGGGCAAAGGCAGATTTTAGGTACAGTGTTAGGGCTCAGGGAGAAAAGTTGGCACAGATTTAGATCAAAGGTAGATTTTAGGAACAGTATTAGAGCCAGGTAGTGTTTCAGGCTCAGTGTTAGGGCTCAGTGTCAGGTTCGGTCATGTGTAGGGTTCAGGGTTAGGCTTAGGCACAGTTTTAGGGTGAAGGTAGATTTTAGGCACAGTGTTAAGGCAAACATAGATTTTAGGCACAGTATCAGGGCCCAGGTAGATCCTTAGGTACAGTGTTACAGTTCAGGGGGCGATATAGGCACAGATTTAGGGTGAATATAGATTTTAGGCACAGTGTTAGGGCTCAAGGACAGATGTAGGCACAGATTTAGGGTGAATGTAGATTTTAGGCACAGTATCAGGGCCCAGGTAGATCCTTAGGCACAGCGTTAGGGCTCAGGGAGAGACCTAGGCACAGATTTAGGGTAAATGTAGATTTTAGGCACAGTCTCAGGGCCCAGGTAGAGTCTCAGGCACAGTGTTAGTGCTCAGCGTCATGCTTAGGTCAGTTGTAGGGTTCAGGCTTAGGCGCAGATATAGGGTGAAGGTAAATTTTAGGCACAGTGTTAGGGCAAATGTAGATTTTAGGAATAGTTTTAGGGCCCAGGTGGAGTCTTTTTTTTTTTTTTTTTTTTAATCCTCACCCGAGGACACTTTTTCATTTTTTGTTCAGATAGAGTAGGAAGGAGAGAGAGGAAGACAGAGAGAGAAACATCGACGTGAAAGGGCCACATCGAGTGGCTGCCACCCACACGACCAACCAGGGCCGGGGACAAACTGCAACCGAGTACATGCCCTTAGCGGGAACTGAACCCGGGTCTCTCCGGACCGCAGGCCGACGCTCTAACCGCTGAGCCAAACCAGCCAGGGCCCAGGTGGAGTCTTAAGCACTGTGTTAGGGCTCAGCATCAGGCTTAGGTCAAGTGCAGGTTTCAGGCTGAGACATAGTTACAGTTTTAGGGTGAAAGTAGAATTTGGGCACAATATCAGGGCCCAGGTAGATCCTTAGGTACAGGGTCAGGGTTAGGGTCGGGGTTGGGGTGGGGGTTAGGGCAGAAAACGGAGAGAATCAGAAGAGACTCTGTCCTCCTTGTTCTCATTCTCTCCGTTTCCTGCTTTCTCTCCACTCTCTCCCGATTCTCTCCGTTTTCTGCGTTCTTTTCGCTGTCTCCTGATTCTTTGAGTTTTCTGCGTTGTCTCCTCTCTCTCCTGATTTTTTGCGTTCTCTGCTCTCTCTCCTGAATCTCTCCATTATCTGCTTTCTCTCCTCTGTCTCTTGATTTTCTCTGCTTTCTGTGTTCTCTCCTCTCTCTCCTATTCTCCGCGATTTATGCATTGTCTCTTCTCTCTCCTGATTTTCCGCGTTCTCTCCCCTGTCACCTGATTCTTACTTTCTGCGTCCTCTCCACTATCACTTGATACTGTTTTCTGCGTTCTCTCCTCTCTCTTCTGATTGTTTTATGTGTTCTCTTATTTATCTCCTGATTTTCTGCGTTTTCTTCATTCCATTCTCTCTCTCCTGATTCTGTTTTCTTCCTTCTCTCCCCTCTCCTCTGAATTTCTAGGTTATCTGCTTTCTCTTCTCTTGATTCTCTCCGTTTTCTGCATTCTCTCCACTCTCTCCTGAAACTCTCCGTCTTCTGCATTCTCTCCTCAATCTACTGATTCTCTGCATTTTCTGCGTTGTCTCCTTTCTCTCCTGATTTTCTGCATTCTTTCCTCTCTCCCCTGAATCTCTCCATTTCTGATTTCTCTCCTCTATCTCTTGATTCTCTGTTTTCTGCATTCTCTCCTCTCTCTCCGGATTCTCTCCATTTTCTGCATTCTCTGCTTTCTCTCCTGGTTCTCTCCGTTTTCTGGCTACTATCCTCTTTGTCCTGATTCTCTCTATTTCATGCATTCTCTCCTCTTCTGATTTTCTCCATTTTCTACATTCTCTCCTCTTTCTCCTGATTCTCTCCATTTTCTGCATTTTAAATTCTATCTCCTGATTTTCTGCATTGTCTGCTCGCTCTCCTAATTTTCTTTGTTTTCTGCTTTCTCTCCCCTCTCTCCTGATTCTCTCCGTTGTCTGCGTTTTTACCACTATCTTCTGATTTTCTCAGTTGTCTGTGTTCTCTCCTTTCTCTCCTGATTCTAATTGTATTCTGTGTTTTTCACTCTTTCCTGATTCTATGTCTTCATTCTCTTTTCTCTCCTCTGACCCTCTTCTTTTTCTGCGTTTCTCCTTTCTCTTCTGATTTTCTCCTTTTTCTGCGTTGTCTCCTCTCTGCCCTGATTTTCTGTTTTCTGCGTTCTCTCCCCTCTCTCATGATTCTCTTTTATCTGTGTTCTCTCCTCTTTCTCCTGATTCTCTGTTTTCTGTGTTCTATCTTCTCTTTGCTTATTCTCTCCCTTTTCTGTGTTCTCTCCTCTCTCTCCTGATTCTCTCCATATTCTGTGTTCTCTCCTCTCTCCTGATTCTCTCCGTTTTCTGCGTTCTCTCCTCTCTCTTCTGATTCTGTTTTCTGTGTTCTATCCTTTCTCTGCTGATTCTCTGCATTTTCTGCATTCTCTCCTCTTTATTCCGATTCTCTCTGTTGTCCGCGTTCTCTCCATTATCACCTGATTTTCTCCGTTTTCTGTGTTCTCTCCTCTTTCTCTTGATTCTCTTTGTATTCTGCATTTTTTACTGTCTTTTCTGATTCTCTGCATTTTCTGTGTTCTCCCCACTCGCTCCTGATTCTCTCTATATTCTTCGTTCTCTCCTGTGAGACCTACACTGCAGTGTGTTAGCCAGCTGACTCCGGGTGTCCTGTAACAGTGCCACTGGGAATCACATTGGAACACTTCTGTGTGCGTCTCCCCAGAATGACAATAAACCCTGATCTCCCTGACAGTAGCTATTATTGTGTCATTGTAGCTTTTGTTTGCTGTGGTTTATGAGTTCCCACCTGCTGTCAGGTTGTCTGACCAGCCAGGATGCATTCTGGTGGGTGTGTCCTGTGTTTTGTCACTTGAGAGTGTTCTCTGCTGTCCGCCACATGGCAGGTGTCTTGTCAGACCCTTGCTTTTCATCTGAGTGTGTCCTCTTGTGGTCCTTCAGTGTCTGCCTCTGTCATAGATATCTCCAGTAAACAGAAGTTAAGTAAAGGTTAGAAGCTTGAATATGTTCAGTTTAAACATACTCACACAATTAATGAGTTACGTGTAGTTCATTTCGCTTGTCTTAGGGGCCTGCACTGTCAGGTTATTTCATGATTCCTGTGTCTGTGTGTTTGTAGATTATATGAAGGAATGATTGTCTAAATTTAACCTACCAGTAGCCAAATCTATTGAATGTTCTCATCTTGTCTTTGGCATAGGTGACTGAGATAACCCACACGGGCCCTTCAGCTTGGGAAACAAGAAGATCCTGGCCGTCTCCTTCACGCCTCTGGTGCAGCCGCGTCGCTCGGGGTCAGGGAAGTCGAGACTCATCCAGTTACATGAGTATGGGCATCCTGACTCCGCTGCTCAGGTCTTTTACTGTCTTAAAAAGCATTTTCAACCTACTGTAGCCATAAACTTTTCCAAGTGATTTTTAGGTAATTTTAAAATTATAATCCGCCCAGCTGGTGTGGCTCAGTGGATTGAGTGACATCCCAGGGACTGAGAGGTTTGGGTTCGATTCCCAGTCAGGGCACATGCCTGGGTTGCAGGCTTGATCCCCAGTAGGGGGCATGCAGGAGGCAGCCGATCGATGGTTTTCTCTCACATTGAAGTTTTTATCTCATCTCTCTCTCTCCCTTCCTCTTTCTCTAAAAAAAATCAATAAAATTATTTTTTAAAAATTATAATCCATTTCCAGCACATTGTAGGTTATCTTAGCCTTGTTTTAAAATCTGCTGGTGATGCCGTAAGCAGAAGAGCCACATAGAAAGTAGTTAAATCTGCCTGTGGAGAGTATGTCCCGGGCACCTCTGGCCATGATGCTCCAGCAGATCCCAGGTCCCTCTGCTCTGGGGCAGCTGAAGGCCACTCTACTTGTCTGTGGGGGTGGGGTGGGGCAGCTATGCAGTGGTGCCTTCCTCTGCCAGGCCTGTGCCTTTCACTCTGTCAGAGTGTAGACCCAGCAAAGAGCTAAGCATTCTTGCAAATGTAGTTTCATAATTTCAATAAAAATGTACGCAGCAAGGAGAACTGCAAAAGTCCTCATTTAAAATAAAACCACTCATCATGCACCGTGCTTTCTGATAATTTAGAAAATTTTTTAAAAAAAAGGAAAAAAGTCACCTTAATCTCACCACCAAAAGAAAATATATGTTAGTGAATTCCTTCGGAATTGTATTTTAATGTACGAGAGGGATCATTTATGAAACAGTGACAGCATCCTCGGTCTCTGCTAAGTGCAGGTCATGTGAGGCTGACATGGTCATTGAAACGTGATGAACTGTGATCATGAGCATCTGTAGAAAGTAGAAAGGGACTATGAGGTATCGAGTTTGTAGAGAGTGATATGTTTGAGAGGAATTCCTTAAGGAGAGAAGAGAGGGAGGGAAGGATCTGAGCTGGGACTGTGACGTGCGGACTTCCAGGTGCTTGGAGGAAGCATGGGGGAGACCCTGCACGTACACAGGGTAAACTGGAGTGTGCTGCATGGGCCACAGAGAGCTGCCCGGTGTTTCTGAGGTGAGGAGGTACAGCTGCACTCAGGATCACCCTCTGCTCAGGTGGAGGTGTGTGCTGAATGTGCTCCCCGAGGATCCCACAGAAGAACTGAGCAGACGCTGACTGCGGTCAGGGAAGGTACCTCCTTCCAGAGTCTTAGGACAGTGTCAGAGGTGAGGGGACTGTCAGATGTCTGGGAGGTCGATCATGCCTGGATGGGAGTCATGACCCCATGGAGGGCACCCCAGGATGTGGTGTTTGAGGCCGGGGCCTCACAGTGTGTTGGATGGTAAATAATCCTGTGGTGCTGTTTAGGGCTCATGAAGTGAACAAGAGCAGACGAGTGATGTCGCAGTGGTGCAGACAGTGAGGGTGTGCGGGTGTAGATGGGGTCGGCTGTCAGTGGGCATTCCAGGGATAGTGCCGCAGGAACCAGTTAGGAGGCGAATTGAATTTTCCAGGCTGGAGATGAAGACGGGAGGTCAGACCCTGGCCTGTTTGGGAAAGGACTCCTGGAGGCACCTGGGGTCTCTCTGAGGAAGGGTGTTGTAGATGTGGGCTTGTGGGAGGCTCCAGACCCTTGTCAGGGTTGTATTAGAGCCCTGGGTGCTGCTGGCCAATTTCATTGAAGACACAGAGCAGGTGTCATGCCCAGGAATAGACAGGAGAGGAGAAAGGGTAGAAATCAGAGCCTTAGGAAACACCACTGGGGCTGAGTGGGGGAGGAGCCAGGGAGGGACTCCGGCTGCCAGGAGCAGGCTCCTCCCCATGTGGCCCCCTGTGCAGGGGCAGGTCTGGTGGCCTGTGCAGGACTCCTTCCAACTGCCTCAGGAGCAGCAGAGCGCGGAGGGGCAGGATGAGCCCAGGAGCCCTTCCTGCAGGAGGACAGCGAGCAGACAGAAGAGTTGGTGCTGACAATGTAGAGAAGGTACAGAGAGCTTGGGATCACTGGAGTTTCCAGGGCTCCCCCGGACCAGTGGGCATTTGCTGAGATTCTACACAGGCCTCTCCGATTTGGGAAATAAACATTACAGTGTAAGAGCGCCCCTACTGTGGGTTGTGATTTTTGGAGTACTTGGGTACTGGAGGGGAAAAGAGATGCTGATTTGGAGTTTAATGTATTGAAACCCTCGACCCCTAGTTCCTTTCCCTTTGAGAGAATCCCTCGCCGTCCTCGTGTGCAGGGCCTGCATGAAACAGAATTGTCATTGCCAGGTTTTACTTCTCTTGGGTGTGCTGTGTAGTTTTGTTCTTTAAAATGCTGCGATCCACTTTACTGTCACAAAAAGGAAACATTCACCCCGTCAGGCATGTTGGAAACAGTGAAGTGGACAGGGGAATGCTGGGTGCGCTGGACGAGAAAGACTGTGTGTGGACACAGTGACCAGAGTGACGAGACAGGGTGAGGATGGGAGCAGAGGAGCCAGGCTTTCACTGCTGATCACCAGCAGCAGGTGCTTCCTTTCTGTCAGAGTTCAGGGCTATGTGTTTAAAGTGCCTTCTGAAAAGAGCTCACATGCTGCGCTGTGTTGTCAAGACGCAGTTTTCGGTTGCTTAGGCCTGTGCTGTCGCAGACACTGATTCCTGTCCTTCTCCCCGCAGTCCCCTGGCCATCCACAGCCTCCAGGACTTGGCTCGCATCGCCATCCGGGGCACCATTAAGAGGGTCATTCACCAGGAAGCAGTGAGCAGAAATGGGAACAAAATGAAGACTACTCTCAGGCTCAAGCAAAGGAGAGTTTGCCACTGTCAGATGGAAACCATCCGACCTCTTTGTCTTTTTGGACAAAGGTCTTTGCCAGTCGGATTTCCAACCCGTCGGAGGACAACAGCTGTGAAAGTTTAGAAGAGGAGCAGCAGGAAGAAGAGGGGCAGAGCCTGGCTGAAATGGAGCCAGAGCCCCTCTGAACTTCCTGAGGGAGAAGGTCCTGAGTCTGCCCTGCCTGACCCCCTGAAGTACTCCCTGCTCTACTGCAGGGACAAGTGAGGGTGGGCTGTGCAGCCTGTGGCCAGCAGAGGGCGCCCGTCCACACGTTTCTTCTTCCAGTTTGATCTGATTATCTTGTAGAAGTTTCATTAAATGGTAGATTTCTTTAAATATAACCTGACAAACGTAAGTGCATGGGAGAATGATTTCTTTTTTTATTTATATATTTTTTATTAATTTATTTTTGTTACAGATGTTTCTCCTTTTTTCCCAATTGACACCCTCCTCCCCAACCCCCCACCCTGTCCCCAGCTTTGTTGTCCATGTCCCTCAGTTATGCATACATGCGTATAAGTTCTGTGGTTTATCTCTTCCCTCCCCCCACCCCCTCTTCTGAGGGTTATCAGTCTGTACCCTACTTTCACATCTCTGGGTCTACCCTGTTCCCCAGACTGATATGTTTATTATATTCCACAAATGAGTGAGATCATGTGATATTTGTCTTTCTCTGCTTGGCTTGTTTCAGTTAGGATAATACTCTCGAGGTCCCTCCATGTCGTGTCAAAGGATAGATCTTTCTTTCTTACAGCTGCATAGTACTCCATTGTGTATATGTGCCACAGCTATTTTATCCAGAGAATGATTTCTTGAGAGAGTGTCCCAGAGAAGGGTTTACTGCCAGTTCTTGTGACACAGGTAGAGACATCTGTGTAGCAGGAAAACTGCGGTCGAGGTGAACCCAGTGGGCTTCAGTTGGGCTGTGGCTGGAATGTGAGAGCAAAGCACAAGTTCATGAACATGTGAGTTTTTTCTGGGTGTGACACACCCATGTCCAAGTTTGAATGTTATGTTATTAACTTCTTAATTCCTGGCCCTGACTTTCACTAAAGCTTGTAGTTTCAAAGAGGGGGATTTTCTTGAAAAGCCTCCCTTGTTGTAAGTAATGGAAGTCACTCTTATGGGAGTTGTCACTGTAGGTTTTTTTTTTTTTTTAAATCATGTTGGGGAAGGAGGAACAAAAGTATCAAACTGCAAGGTATCTTTTAGGAGTTCCAAAAGAATTCCAAGGGATTTTTTCCCTGATACCTTTTATTACATTTAATAGAACTAATGTCACCTGGTATGGGTAGCACTGTTGGCTAGAACGTCGCCCCAAGACTCAAGGTTTGGGGTTCATCCTCTGGTCAGGGCACATACGAGAATCACAAGAATCAACCAATGAATGCATAAACAAGGGGAACAACAAATCATTCTCTCTCTTTCCCTTCCTCTCTACAAAATCAATCAGTCAATCAATAAAAAATAAAAGAACCAATGTCTAGTAATCCTTGGAAGAATATCCTGAAGAAGGAAACGAGTGTTGTGTGCGGGTAATAAACCAGGTAATTTCTACCCAATGACGGGGATCACTGTGGTCCTTCTGTGGGACTGTGGGTGTCTGAGGACTGACCTGTTGGTCCTCAGCAGGTGGGGGGAGGTACTCAGGCTGGGCGTGGACTCAGGACTCCTGGAGGCAGCCTGTGCTTTTTCGTCTTCACTTCAGTTGGTATTTTCTATAATCACATTAGAGCACTGATTCATAGATTTTATCTTTTGTAATTCTGCAGAAAAAGATTCATTAGTTTTGTACATTTTCAAGAACAAATGCATGTGTTTTGCTGGCTGCACTGTGACAATTTCAGTCTCGGGGAGCCGTCTGGGCATCCTGTGGCAGGAGCTTCCTGTCCTATCTGGGTCTGGTCCAGAAGGAAAGGGGGTTGATGGTGGCGGAAGTGTTTTGAAGTTACATCGGTTATTCTGAAACATTTTCTCTTCCAAATTTATTTTTTACCCAAAGAAAAGACTAGTATTAAATGTTAACAGTAAGCTCAAGCTCAGAGTGCTAGTGTCGGATTATTCACTCAGATGTTAGGATTAATTTCATCCCGTAGCCTCTTGGGTTTTGTTGAGGTACTGGAAGTCTTAGCCACAGCAATTAGACATGAAGAAAATAGAAAAGGGATCTAAATTGGAAAGGAGAAAGTGAAACTGTCATTATTTGCAGATGTCATGAAATTGTACATAGTGTTATAACCTGACAGCGAGATAACCAGAGACGCATAGCCGAATTGTAAAGGAGCACTTTATTTCGCCGGTGGGCTGTGGAGGGCATAGTTTCCCCTCAGATCAACAGCCCCAATTCTCCTTGCTCATCCCATTTTAAAGAAAGAAACTCCCTCCTCCTTTTGTCCCCCTCCCCTCAGGGAACCAGTACAATAGTGGGAGTGACAGAGACTACAGAAGTCAAAATTAGCATTATTCACCGACAGGCACAAGTACCTGCAAATACCTATACTCAGGAAACTGCAAATGCCTCCCAACTCATGGGGCAACTCTAATCTTGGGCAAAATTCCTTTACATCTAGGGGTAATTAACCTATTATTGGAAGAATATCGAGGAATGTCTATTGGTGATAAAATGGAGTCTTTTAGTCGCCTTAACCAAGGGGCCTACATAAAATGGAATCTAGTTGCCTTAGCCTTGGGGCCCAGATCATTCCCCACTGGTTTTCCTGACAAGTCAAATCGTTGACTCAACTTAGTTTTTTTATGAGGCCGTTTATTAGACATGGCCCAAATGCTAGGAGTAAATATAGTATAAGCCAATTTTCAGATTGTCGCCTTTTTCTTTCTTGTTCCTCGATATTTTTCCTAACTGGTGATAAACTTTCTTGAATAATCCCTCAATTATTTGCATAAAAACAGCATTTTTCTCCCAGTACAACACATAATCCTTCTCCCTTAAGAAATAAGAGGTTTAGTCCTCTCCTGTTCTGCAGGACCGTTTTTAAGTTCCCAGTTCCATTGGTGCCCAGGTCTATAAGGACTCCCCTGTATAGTCATAACTAGAAAAATCAAAGTTCCGATAAATACAAGTCTTATCTGGAGGGGCCTGAATAGTCCGTTTTGCTTTTCCCCCTCAGCCGGGAATGGTGCTGCCAGATTGGGGTGCCGTTGACCTTGACAGTCATTGGTGCAGGCAGGATGACAGTGTATAGTCCCTTCCAGGCCAGAGTTAGTCCCTGGGTGGTGAACCTCTTTGCCCATATGGAGTCCCCAGGCTGGAAAGGGTGCACAGAGTCTGAGGTGGGCACAGGCAGGGCATCGCAGATGTGTTTCTGGACGGCTTTCTGGGTGGACTGCAGGGCCTGCAAGAACTGTAAGAGGGCAAAGGGAACAGAGTGGTTCAGTTTTCACCGGTTTCTAAAGTAAATTTGGTTAAGGTTTCCTTTAAGGTCCTGTTCATTCACTCTGTCTGCCCAGAACTCTGTGGGCGGTAAGCATAATTGAGCTTCCAATTTATATCTAACCCCTTAGAGATAGCCTATGATCTCTTTGCTATAAAAGCGGGGCCATTGTCTGGTCCAAGGGTGAGGAGTAGCCTAAACCTGTTACTTCCTTGACTACATCCCAGACTATTATTCCATTATCAGAGGCAAGCTCTCCCTCTACACAATCCTTCTTTAACTTGCATAGACCCTCTGCAACTTTCCTAGTCCTTCCCCTGACATTAACCTGAGAGCTTGTTCAATCTGCTGTCTGCACATCCCCCAGCTTTCCTTCTCCTCCTCCCTAATCAGACCCACACATTCCTGCTTCCCTCTGCCTTCTCTTTCTCTGTGACCTTACTGGACATTACCTGCCTCTCAGGAGTTCAGTAAGCTTGGTGTAACCTAAGTGAGTAGTCTGGTGCAGCTGGTTGACTAAAGTCCGACCTAGAGCCCCTGGGACTAACAACCTCCCATCAGGCAGAGTCCATCACCCGTTTGGTTCTCGGGTGGCTTGCTTCTGTTCAGCGAAGTCATTTTCTGACCTAGTGTATCTGCAGAGGTCATTCCCCACTGGTTTTAGGGCCACTCCCAAGCTTTTTGGTGTAGCAGGTTTTCCCATGCCTCATCGGAGTTCCCTTTTTGATGTCCTTCCAGGCCGAGGTTAATAACCCTCGGACCCTGTAGATGGCGCTATGCAAGTGCGCTGTGGCAAAGGCATATCTGCTGTCAGTGTAGATGGTTACTGACTTTCCCTTGCCCCATCAGAGAGCCTGGATTAGGGCTATGAGTTCAGCCCTTTGGGCTGAAGTTCCCCTACTTAATGACTGAGACCAGATGACATGGTCCAGAGTTACTACTGCTGTCCCAGCATACCTGATTTCTTCCTGGACATAGCTGCTCCCATCCATGAACAATACCTCATCTGATGAGGGCAGTGGAACATCCTTGAGGTCTGGGCGGGCCTTCTGCACTGTCAATTACCTCCAGGCAGTCCTGTAGAGGTTTCTCCTGGTCATCACCTGGAGGCAGGCTGGGAGGATCGATGGCCAATGGCCTGGAGTGGCAGTGGCCAGTAATTGAACAGTCACTGGAGAAGATCACAGTATTCTTCCCAAAGTCTATAGTCCTCCTTGAAGTCCAGGTGTAGGATAGGGGCCCATTGGCTTGGTCAGGTCTGAGTCTGCTGCACCAGTACCTACCAGAGCACTAAACCTAGTTTGTCCCCTATTGTCTTGTTATTCTTGGCTCCTGAGGGCTCAGTTGGAAGAAGCTCCAGCCCTATCATTTTCCAAATTAAAGATTTCACTCTGTTCCTCTACACCTGACTTTGCCCTTGTCTTTTCTATCCCTAACTGGAACCTAGGCCTGCCTTCCTGACCCTTCCTAGCATGCCATTTTCTGTGGGCCCTCTTTCCCTTAAGGCTGATACTACCATCTTTGCTATTCTTTTATCCTGTTTTTCCCCAGGGGTGTCACTATTATTATATACCTTTTGAGCTTTTAAACCAATTGGGCCTATAGGCCTAACAGGAGAACACGGTGAAAAGTGTCCAAGGAAGCCCTCCCATGGCAGTGTTTGGGTCCCACCATGGGCAGAGGGATGGGAAAGTTTCCTCTGACCCCAGGCTTACAAAAGGACGCAGGAAAGGGGAACACAGGGCAGAGTATTTTTCAACTCTCCAAGAGCACTTCGCGCATGCACCTGTATCCCTATTTTCAACTCCCCAAAATTCAGAGAAGCCTGTTGGAAACTTGCTGGCGCCAAACCCCAGGCGGCAGAACCCCCCCCCCCCGAACCCTGCCTTTCCCCACGTTTCCTTTGAAAGCACTTTAGCACTTTCCCAGCCGACTGGTGCAGCAAAATTACAACTTGTGCTATCCTAGTTTCAGGTAAAACTTGCACAATGGCCTTAGTGGTCCAGGCCACAACTCCCATTTCCCCCAAATAATCAGAACCAATAACTCCAGGCAACACTTGGAACCCCCCCACAGCGAGACCATTCCTTTCCAAGACCAAACCCACCGTTCCACCAGGCAGTGGCCCACAGACCCCTGCTGGGATAGCTCCGGGCTCACTTCTGGTGTGGCAGAGGTCCAGCCCCGCACTCCCCGAGGTGGCGCCGTAGAGATCCCAATCATAGTCCTGGCCTCCACCCTGGCTGGAACACCGGAGCATGGGTGACAGGCATTTCCCCCACTGTTTGATGGGGTGGGGCTGGCCCCTGAATCACTTATTACTCTGTTAACTGCCTGTAGCAACCGAGCCTCAAAATAGAAAATTTTTCCTCTTTTTTGGTGAGCTGCATGCGGTGTGAGGGAGCTCCCGAAGGGACCGTGGCAGCTGTGAAACTCACGCCCTTGGTCTCTCTTGCCTGGGCAGTGGCGGGAGACGCCACAGTGTCCTGTGGGTCACTCGTCCCCAGGGCACTGTCCTGTGCGGACATCAGCCTCCAGCATGCCCCCCACTGGGGACCCGGCCTATAACCTGGGCATGTGCCCGACCCACCGGGAACCAAACTGGCGACCCCCTGGTGCATGGGTCAACACTCAACCACTGAGCCACACTGGCCAGGCCTTTTGCTGTATCTCTGCCCTGCAGGCACTTCCCTACCTTTTCCCAGGCCTCCCCTGGGGCCCAGTTTGGGGCCCACTACTAGTATTCGTGCCCCAATCAGAACCTTCCTCAAATCCTTCCCTAAGAATGCCCCAACATGCAACCCAATGAGGCCATCCGAGCACCATGGCCACTATCCATGATCAGACTAACCTCAACAAAGTTGAGGGAGACACAATAGGGAGGCAGACAAGGACAAAAACAAGGGAAGACACACAAGATAGAAACTTTCGCTTCATCTGCCTGGCTGCTCCCCTCACGGAGATTTCAGACGCTTCTTGGCATGTGGCAGGTTGGTATAAACCCCAACTCGGATCAGATTCGCTGGTGGAACACCAGAGTGCCCCAAGAACCTGATACCACCTTATAGCCATATGAGTGTGCCACAGAACCACAGGGTAGGACTCACTCAGGCTCCATAATTGAAGTCGTGGAGCATGATCACTCACACACAATTACATTCACACAGTCACACTCACACACCATCTGAACTTCCTACCAGAAATTTCCTTCCTGAAATTTCCTATCCTGAGTGGCGCCTATGCCGCTAGGTGGCGACTCTGGTGGGACTCAAACCCCCAGGCCGCTGGTGACTCTGGTGGGACTCGAACCCCCACAGTCACACTCACACACTGTTGGGGAGGTGATCAGTCTCCCCTTCCGCCCCAGGTGGCGGACCAGATTTGAACTCCACCTAACGTCTTAGGGGATCCCAGAGAGGAGAGGCTGTGCCGCATCTGGCCCTCTCTCACCCAGATGGACCGGTCACCCAGAACTCACCTCCGGAGGCTTTACCAGGTCTCCTTTAATATTCTTTGGGGGGACGTCTTGGCGTCTCCTGGCCGCTTGTCAGAAACTCGAGTAGGATCCTTTGGGGACCTGGAACTCAGGTGGCACCTTCCCCTCAGACCTATAGGGGTCCGGCGGCCGGATCAGGAGAGGCCTCCCATCCTAGTCGTCTAGCCCTTGGTGTAGCAAAACACCAGGGATCTCGCTGGGGCCTCCAAATGTTATAACCCGACAGCGAGATAACCAGAGACGCATAGCCGAATTGTAAAGGAGCACTTTATTTCGCTGGTGGGCTGCAGAGGGCATAGTTTCCCCTCAGATCAACAGCCCCAATTCTCCTTGCTCATCCCATTTTAAAGACAGAAACTTCCTCCTCCTTTTGTCCCCCTCCCCTCAGGGAACCAGTACAATAGTGGGAGTGACAGAGACTACAGAAGTCAAAATTAGCATTATTCATCGACAGGCACAAGTACCTGCAAATACCTATACTCAGGAAACTGCAAATGCCTCCCAACTCATGGGGCAACTCTAATCTTGGGCAAAATTCCTTTACGTCTAGGGGTAATTAACCTATTATTGGAAGAATATCGAGGAATGTCTATTGGTGATAAAATGGAGTCTTTTAGTCACCTTAACCAAGGGGCCTACATAAAATGGAATCTAGTTGCCTTAGCCTTGGGGCCCAGATCAATAGAAAACCGTAAAGACTCGATCAAAAATCTACTAGACTTAATAAATGAATTGGCAAAGTAGTGGGATACAAAATTAATGTCAAGAAATCAATGGCGTTCTTATACACCAATGATGAACTCACAAATAAAGAAACTAAAAAAATAATCCCATTTACCATTGCAGCAAAAAAAATTATACCTAGAAATAAACATCAGTAGACGAATGGATAAAAAAGCTGTGGTACACATACACAATGGAGTACTATGCAGCTGTAAGAAAGAAAGATCTCTTATCCTTTGAGACGACATGGGAAGACCTGGAAACTATTATCCTAAGCATAACAAGCCAAGCAGAGAAAGACAAATATCATATGATTTCACTTATTTCTGGAATATAATGAACATAACAGTGTGAGGAACAGGGTAGTCCTAGAGACGTGGAAGTAGGGTACAGACTGACAATTGCCAGAAGAGGGGGTGGGGGAGGGGAGCGATGAACCACAGAGCTTGTAAACATGTACTCATAACCAATGGACATGGACAACAAAATGGGATGGGGCAGGGAGGGAGGGGGAGGAGGGTGTCAATGGGGGAAAAAGGAGAAACATCTGTAACAAAAATAAATTAATAAAAAAACAACAACAAGGTATCACCTCACACCTGTCAGAATGGCCTCCATCAACAAAGCATCAAACATCAAGTGTTGGCGAGGGTGTGGAAAAAAGGGGACTATAGTACACTGCTGGTGGGAATGCAGTCTGGTGCAACCACTATGGAAAACATAATGGCGTTACCTCCGAAAGTTAAAAATTGAACTGCCATTTGACCCAGTGATCCCACTTCTAGGAATATATCCTAAGAAGCCTGAAACACCAATCAGAAAGAATATATGTACCCCTATGTTCATAGCAGCACTATTTACAATAGCTAAGATCTGGAAACAGCCCAAGTGTCCATCAATAGATGAGTGGATAAAAAAGCTGTGGTGCATATACCAATGGAACACTATACAGCTGTAAGAAAGAAAAATCTCTTATCCTTTGAGATGACATGGAGAGACCTGGAGAGTATCATCCTAAGCATAACAAGCCAATCAGAGAAAGACAAATATCATATGATCTCACTTATTTGTGGAATATAATGAACAAAACAAACTGATGAACAAAAAGGACCCAGAGACATAGTAGGGCACAGACTGACAAACCTCAGAAGAGGAGGGGGGGGGGAGGGAAGAGATAAATCACAGAACTTATATGCATGTATACATAACCAGTGGACATAGACAACAATGCTGGGGACAGGGTGGGAGGAGGATCGGGAGGAGGGTGTCAATGGAGGGAAAAGGAGAAACATCTGTAACAAATATAAATTAATAAAAATAAATTTAAAAAATGAATAAATAAATAAAAGCATGATTTAAAAAAATGCTAAGAATCCTGTTGCTATTATATTTAAACATTAATGAACTTATCACTAAAAAAAGAATAGAATCTTTCTAACACTTCACATTACCTCATTTCTGTGTTTTCTTACAAGCTTTAACTGTTTTATGTT
This sequence comes from Tadarida brasiliensis, assembly GCA_030848825.1. Lineage (NCBI taxonomy): Eukaryota > Metazoa > Chordata > Mammalia > Chiroptera > Molossidae > Tadarida > Tadarida brasiliensis. The sequence goes on from CM061261.1 coordinate 112,530,709, forward strand.
TTATATAACTAAAATAATGTAATTATTATTATTGCATCATAGTTTCTTTGCCTTAATAACTAATGAGAATCCATTTTAAAACATTTAGAATTTATTAAGGTGGGAGATCAATAACATGCAGAAATACTCTTTACATATGTAAAAGGTAATTTACAATATAATTAAAGAACCAGTACCCACAATACCAATAAAATGCCTGGGAATAAAAACATGAATATGCGCAATCTCTATTGAAATTTTAAAATGCTACCCACATAAAAAACTTGAATAAATGGAAAGTAACATCATGTTCTTAGATAGAAAGCACCATATAATGATGTCAATTTCCCAAATTTGTCTATAAATTTAATAGTATCTACATTAAAATATCAGAAAGATTTTAAAAAGAAAAACAAGCTAAATTTAAGTTCACCTGACAAAATAAGGAAGAATTGAAAGGAAATTCTGAACAAGCACAGTACTGAATACATGCTAGCCCTTCTGGATGTAACAATGTATTATAGTACAAAGCTGCAGTAATTTCCACAGTGGCGTAATGCCCTGTAAACAAATGGATGTACATTTTTATGATAAAGATGTCTCCTGAGACAATTGGAAACATATGAATCATATGATAAATGGTGAGGAACAACAGAATGGAAAAAAATATTGGATCCCTAGATCACACCCTCCATCAAAAGCACTTCCTTATGGATTTTAATGGGCACTCATTATTCATACAGAACATTGGGGGCTATCTAAAAACATAAAGGTACAAAGAGATTGAAAGTGAAATCATGTAAAAAGATATGTGATGAAAACATAAACTAAATAAAAATTGTATAAGAACATAAGTAGACTTGAGGGCAATAAGCATTACTAGAAATAAAGAAGAGCACCTCAGATCAATAACTTCAATTTACAAGGAAGTTCCAAATTCACAAGCACTTTATAACAAATACAGTATAGAAAACAGAACTGCAAGAAAAAAATAGGCGAATTTATCATCATAATACGTTTAACACAGCTCTCATTCAAGGACAGAGCATACCACTTTTACAACCAACAGATACCAACCAAAAATCAGTAATCATATCAGAAACTTAACTTCAGCAGCAAATCAAATTCAACTTTCATTACATTCACTATATTCACCCATTTTGGATGTTGACCTGCACTATGGTGTTATTCCAGGCATGCACACTAGATGGCAGCAGAGGATCACACTTGGAACTTTTTTACGTGACCATACTGTACTAGGAAAATCGCGTTTCAACAAACCCCAAAGCATTAGAATTACAAAATTGCATGAAGCTTGTTTCTTGCTGGTGTTGCGTTTAGTCTAGAAATCAGTAACAAAACTTAACTAGAAAGTCCTTATATTAGAAATTATCAAAGACACTAATCATTAACCACCAAAATAAATCACAATTAGAGTTAGAAAATAATTAGAACTAGATAACAATAAAAAGCCTACAGACAAAAACTTACAGAAAATGTGCATTCTTAGTGCACATATTCAGAAAAGAGAAGAGCTGAAATTTTGCAAGTTTTACACCCATCATAAGAACCTAGAAGAGAACATTAAATCCACAGGAGAAGAAAGTAAATGTGCATGCGTATAGAGCTGTCTGGAAGAATATGTACTTAACATTAATGCGGTTTTTACCTCTTGGGGTAGGATGTTTTAGCAAATTTTATTTTTTTGTATTGTTTAAGTAAGTTGTAACAAACAGCCATTTTCATTTTAAAAGACTACTAGAGAAAAACATGGGCTAGTTAAAAAAACATAAAAACCTAGATTATTGTGGTGACAACAACTAGAAATCTTTTCTTAGCTCACCAAGTGTGGTCTCTTAACAGTGTGTGTGTGGGGGAGGCAGATATTACAAATTTTTTAGCCTACAGTTGCTCCTTTTCCAATTTTCCCTGTCCACTCCTTCGTGGACAACAGCAGCAGTTCTGATAGAGGAAACTCCTATACTTTTAGTCCCCAAAACAGATCTGAGCCTGGGTCTTCCATTTACAACCAGTGTCTTTTTGGACAGGGAACAAACCTCTTAGGGTCTTTGTTTTATTACTAACTAAATTTCTTGACATTAATTTTGTATCCCACTATGTTGCCAATTCATTTATTTAGTCTAGTAGATTTTTGATCGAGTCTTTAGGGTTTTCTATGTACAATATCATGACATCTGCAAATAATGACAGTTTCACTTTCTCCTTTCCAATTTGGATCCCTTTTCTATTTTCTTCATGTCTAATTGCTGTGGCTAAGACTTCCAGTACTATGTTAAATAAGAGTGGCAAAAGTGGGCATCCTTGTCTCGTTCCTGGTCTTAAGGTAAATGCTTTTAGTTTTTGCCCATTGAGTATGATGTTGGCTGTAGGTTTCTCATATATGGCCTTTATTATGTTGAGACATGATCCCTCTATTCCCACATTGCTGAGTGTTTTTATCAGAACTAGGTGCTGAATTTTGTCCAATGCTTTTTCAGCATCTATTGATAAGATCATATGGTTTTTATCTTTCATTTTGTTTATGTGGTGTATCACGTTTATTGATTTGCAAATACTGTACCCTCCTTGCATCCCTGGGATGAATCCCACTTGGTCAATGTGAATAATGTTTTTGATATATTGCTGGATTCAATTTGCTAATATTTTGTTAAGGATTTTGGCATCTGTGTTCATCAGGGATATTGGCCTGTAGTTTTTATTCATTGTAGTGTCTTTATCCGGTTTTGAAATTAGGATTATGCTGGCCTCATAAAATGAGTTTGGAAGTCTTCTGTCTTCTTGGATTTTTTTGGAATAGTTTAAGGACAGTGGGTATTAGATCTTCTTTAAATGTTCAGTAAAACTCTCCGTGAAGCCATCTGGGCCTGGGCCTTTGTTTGCTGGGAGCTTCTTAATTACATCTTCAATTTCCTTAGTTGTTATTGGTCTGTTCAAGTTTTCTATCTTTTCCTGGTTCAGTTTTGGGAGACTGTGTGTTTCTAGAAATTTGTCCATTTCTCCTAGATTGTCCAGATTGTTGGCCTATCATTGTTCATAGTATGTTTTGATGGTCCTTTGTATTACTGTGGTGTCAGTTGTTACTGCTCCTCTTTCGTTTCTGATTTTGTTTATTTGGGTCCTCTCTTTTTGTTTCTTGGTGAGTCTGGCTACAGGTACATCAATCTTGTTTATCTTTTCAAAGAACCAGCTCTTTGTTTCATTGATCTTTTGAATTGTTCTTTTAGTCCCTATGTCGTTTATTTCTGCTCTGACCTTTACTATTTCTTTTCTTCTACTTGTTCTGGGTTTTTCTTGTTGTTTACTTTCTAGTTCTTTAAGTTGTAGGGTTAGAAAGTTAATTAGGAATTTTTCTTGTTTCTTGAAGTTGGCCCCTAGTGCTATGAACTTCCCTCTCAGGACTGCTTTCGCTGCATCCCATAGATTTTGTATAGTTGTGTGTTTGTTTCCATTGGTTTTCAGGAATTTTTAAATTTCTTCCTTTATCTCCTTGGTAACCCATTCATTGTTTAATAACATGCTATTTAGCCTCCAAGTTTGAATGTTTTTGTTGTAATTGAGTTCTAGTTTCATGCCATTGAGATCTGAGAAAATGCTTGATATGATTTTAATCTTCTTGAATTTGTAGAGACTTACTTTGGCTCCTAACATGTGGTCTATCTTCGAGAATATCCCGTGTGCCCTTGAGAAGCATGTATGTTCTGCAGCTTTGGGGTGAAATGTTCTGTAAATATCAATTAAGTCTAACTGATTCAGTTAATCATTTAAGGACTCTGTGTCCTTGTTAATTTTTGGTCTAGAAGATCTATCCAGTGGTTTCAGTGGGGTGTTAAAGTGACCCACTATGATTGCATTGCTATTGATCTCTCCCTTGAGGTTTCTTCGGAAGGTTTTAAATATATTTTGGGCCCTGGCTGGCTTGGCTCAGTGGTTAGAGCATCAGCCCAAGGACCAGAGAGTCCTGGGTTCAGTTCCTGCTAAGGGCACATACCTCAGTTGCAGTATGTCCCTGGCCTCGGTTGGGGATGCATGGGTGGCAGACAGTCGATGTGTCTCTCTCACATCAATGTTTCTCTCTCTTTCTTCGTCCCTCTCTCTCTCCCGCTCTACCTGAAGATAAATGCCAAAATGTCCTCAGGTGACGATTAAAAAATTATATATATATATATATATATATATATATATATATATATATATGCATATATGTTTACCAGGGATATATCCCCTTGTTGGACTGATCCTTTTAATATTATGTAGTGTTTTTGATTTTTTTGTTTGTTATTATGGCCCTCATTTGCATGTCTATCCTATCAGATATGAGTATTGCTACACCAGCTTTTTTCATTTCCATTTGCTTGGAAATTTTTTTTCCATCTCTTCTCTTTCATCCTGTGTGTGTCTTTTGTTGTGAGGTGGGTCTTTTGTAGACAGCATATATATGGGTCATGTATTCTTATCCAATCAGCTACCCTATGTCTTTTGATTGGAGAATTTAAGCCACTTACAATTAAGGTTTTTATTGGTAGATACTTATTAGTTGCCATTTTTATTTTATGTATGTGTTCCTCTCTCTCTCTCTCTCTCTCTCTCTCTCTCTCTCTCTCTCTCTCTCTGTTTATTCTTACAACAGTTGCTTCAGCATTTCTGCAGTGCTGGTTTGGTGGTAGTAAATTACTTTAGCTTTTTAATTTTTTTTATCTGTGAAGCTCTTTATTTCTCCTTCAATTTTGAATGATAGCCTTCCTGGATAGAGTAGTCTTGGATTCAGACCCTTGACTTGCATTACTTTGTACACTTCATGCCACTCCCTTCTGGCCTGCAGTATTTCTATTGAGAAATCAGCTGTCAGTCTAATGGGAGCTCCCTTGTGGGTAACTTTGTGTCTCTCTCTTGCTTCCTTTAAGATCCTTTCTTTTTCTTTAATGTTCGCCATTTATATTATGATGTGTCTATCTGTGGGTCTTTTGGGGTTTCATCTTGCTTGGGACTCCCTGTGTGTCCTGGACTTGTGTGACTTTTTCCTTCACCAGTTTAGGGAAGTTTTCTGTCATTATTTTTTCAAACAGGTTCTCTATTCCTTTCTGTGATTCTTCTCCTGCCAATACCCCTATAATGTGAATGTTGTTACGTTTTGTATTGTCCCACAACTCCCTTAAACTCTGCTACTGATTTTTAATTTTTTTTCTCATTTGCTGCCCTATTTGGGTGTTTTTTCCTACCTTGTCTTCTAAGTTTCTGATTTGGTCCTCAGCTTTTTCTAATCTACTATTGAACACTTCTATGGTATTTTTCAAAACAGCTATGTCATTCTTTATTTCCTCTTGCTTTTTATGTATAGCTTCTACGGTTTTTTTGTTTTTTTGTTTTAAGCTGAAGTAGTTCCCAGTGAGCTCTTCATAATTCTTATTAAGTTGTTTGTAGTTCTCACTAAATTGTTTGAGCACTCTTAAAGTCATTGCTTTGAATTCTTTATCTGACAAGTTGCTTTCTTTCCATTTCCTGTAGTCCCTTTTCTGATGATTCCTCTTTTTCTTTCACTTGGGTGTTGTTTCTTTGTCTCACCATTTTAGCAATCTGGTAGTTCTAGGCCCAGTGAGGAATGTTGGAGTGTGTAGGCAGGTCGGTGTGTATCAAAAGAGGGCTGCTGTGCCTCCCAGACTGTTTTGGTGTATGACACATCTTGCCTGCTGTGTGTCCTGGACGATTGACACCTGGCGGCTGGTATTGGTCTGTCCTGCAGGTCTCGGCTCCCCAAGTCTTGCTGATGTTTGGACTAGGGCACCGCTCCTGATCAGCCTCTGCTGATTCTGCTGGGGATTGGTCTCAGCTGCCAGTCTGTGCTGTTTCTGTCTGGGGTGCGTGGGTTCAGCTGGTGCACTGCTGTGATGCCTGGGTCCTGCTGGTATGTTTCAGTGATGTGTGGGGTACCCCTGGTATGCTGCAGTGGTGCATGTGTACCACTGTTGAGCATGAACCCATGCACCAAGAGGTCACTGGTTTGATTCCCGGTCGGGGCACATGCCCAGGTTGTGGGCCAAATCCCCAGTGGGAGGCATGCAGGAGGCGGCCAATTGATGTTCTCCCTCATCCATGTTTATATCTCTTTCTCCCTCTCCCTTCCTTTCTCTCTAAAATCAATAAAGGAAAAAAACATTTTTTTTAAATAAATAAAATTAAACTCCATTCTGACCAGTTATTCCCACACATAAACACCTGAGCTGTTTTCTAAAAAAAACCTGGGACTGACACCGAGAGGAACCATAAAGATAAGGGGTTAATTATGGCATTGGGAAACTTGGAGGAACCATAAATCGAAAGAGATTAATGACTGCCCTGATCACTACAACAGATCCCCCCCACCCCTTGTCTCTGGAACAGTCTGTATCCGCCCCCGCACCAATTAAGTGGAGCAAAGAAGAATGTAGATTTTTTGAATGTAGTTTTTTTTTCTGCGGTTTGTGTCTATATAAGCAAGGAAGAAAGAAGGCTCGGGGCTGTTGATTTGGGGACACTATACCCCACAGCCCGCCGGTAAATAAAGCGCTCATTTACAATTCAGTTGTGCATCTCTGGTTATCTCACTGACACATACAACAAGATGCTGGGACAGGGTAAATCTCTGGGTTCACACGTCAGTTGAGCAGTGAGGCCAAAGTCAGATGAAGTGTGTCCTGCAAGCGGTGGAGCCTGGTTTGAAACCTGGGTTGAGTTGCGTAATGGGGTGCAGAGCAAATTAGATGGGTGAGGGGGATTGAGGTGAGCAGGATTGAGGAGCCAGCATGAGAGGACCACAAAAGGGTGCCCTGAGTGTTTCTAGGGTAGAAGTCTCAGTTGCAGATGTAACTGAGAAATTTCTGGAGGATTACCACCTTTCCTCAACACAGCCTCTAGAGTGGACAATGTAAAAGGTCTGAGCCGGTGGGAGATCACATCCACAACACAAGGCCAATGTAGAGCAAAATGGCTTTATTGCATGTGCCTGGGTGTAGGTGGGCTGAGCCGAGAAGAGTTCAACCTCGAATCAGGGTTGGGGTGTCAGTTATATACCCCCCCTTTTTTTTAGCTCCCAGCATTTCCTGCTGATGTACTTTATCTGGCCTATTGTCCACTTTGCAGTAGTGCTGGTCTGGTATCTCGTCCGGTTGGGGGATAGGGTTTTAGGGGTTAGGTGTAGGCTTTGAAGTTATGGTCTTGAAGTCCTGTTGACAGTGTGAAGGTCTGTGACTTGTGCAGTGTGTGTAAGACAGAGGTGTGGTTTGGGTCAAGGGTTAAGATGAACCTGAAGATGAATTATTTATCCTCTCTCCACAAAGCTTTTGAAGGGTCGTCAGTAAATAATGGGCAAGGACAGGCCTCCTTGCCTCAGCCAGGGTGTGAAGAGCACAGTGGTTCTGGGGGTAATTGGGCAGGAAAGACCTGGAGCAGAACTCTGCATCCCAACTGTAGCTGGCTTGCCTAGTTAAAGTGGTTGCCTGGCAAATGGAGAAAAATCTAGAGCTGAGTTTTCCATCCCTGCTTTAGCCAGGATGTGATTGGCAAGAAGATCTGAGGAAAAGGCCTGAGGACATGAGGGGCCAGTGGATGCATGGAGGGGAATTGTGCATCCTGACTCCAGCCCAGCAGCTAATGGGCAGCTGGCACTTTTGGAAACAGGTAAGGGGAGACATGGAGCCATTTTTTTTAAAATTATCACCCGAGGACATTTCTTCAAATATCTTCAGCTAGAGTGGGAGGGAAGAGAGAGAGGAGCATGGATGTGAGAGACACATCAACTGGCTACCTCCCGCAGGACCCTGACTAAGGCCAGGGATGAACTGCAACCAAAGTATGTGCCCTTGGCTGGAATCACACCCGAGACTCTTTGGTCCTCTGGCCGATGGTCTAACCACTGAGCCAAACCAGCCAGGGCTGGAGCCATTTTTTTCTTCCTGGTTTTACAAAGTATGTGATGGGCACAGGATGTCCTGAGGTAAAAGACAAGGAGAGACCTCGATGCCATTTGTCCATCCTGGTCTAGGCACTGCGTGTGAGAGGCAAAGGGGTTCCCTGGGAGAACGGCCGAGTGCCAGCAAGTGTTTGAGAATCAGAGGGCTACCTGGTGTGAGAGGTGCCTTCAGCCAGCTGGAGTTCTGTGAAAACTTTGAGCAGGCCATATTCAAGTCCGCTCTTCCTCAGGACTGATTCCTGGGAGAGTCCTCTGGGTCCCAGTGGGGCCATTTTTCATGATCACCTCCTCCAGACAGGATTTGGGATTACACTATTTCCAAATAGACAAACTAATGAAACAGAATAGAAGGTGTTGTAATAGAACCAAATCTGTAGGTGAATTTCTAAAGATAAATATGTCAAAACATTGCCCCTTAGATCATTAGAGAAAATGTGCATTATGTAATAAGTGGTGTTCGGATGTGAGGGAAGTGACAGGTCGCAGATAAAAGTCCAGCAGCAGGGCACTTTCCTGAATGGAGAGGTGGAGCCAGGTGAGAGCAAAGGGGCGGGGTGGGGACTTGAGACCAGTGTTGGGGTCAGAAGATAGGTGAGTGGCCTTGCTGTACTCTAGAACCCAAAAGTCCACCTTGATGTGTGTGGAAATTGAGGCAAGAGACGGATTTAACTTGAGGGGAGCAAAGGTGTGAACATGAGGAGAGGAAGCTGGCCCAACTGGAACATATATGGGTCTTTCGGATATGAGGCAGGGGCTGCAGACAGAAGGTGAGTGGTGGTCTGGGAGGCGGGTGGCTGGGTCCTGAGGTGTGTGGGGCAGCGGACAGGACATGAGGTGTGAGTGGGAGTGAGGAAAGGGGCAGTGGGAAGCTCACACAGTGAGGCTACAGGTGAGGCAGCCCCATTGTGGTCATTTCTGTCTCTGTGACTTTACTTTCTGTGAGCCAGAGCCGCCCCTCCTTGGCTCTCTGTTCCTTCTTTCATCCGAACCGTCTTTGTTTCACTGTCCCCAGCTTTAATAAACATAATTTAAAAGAAAAAAAAAGATAATTTCTTTGAGCTGTATGTCAACACCATAGAGCCTGGCTCTGGGGCTGGGTTTTTGGAGCGTCGTCTGGTACTCAAGGAAGGCTGTGGTTTGGAGCCAGGTCCGGGTGCTTACTGTGGGGCAAACCATCCATGTTTTTCTGTCAGGGTAATGTCTCTCTCTCTCTCTTTCCCCCTCCTCTAAAATTAGTGAAGATTAAAGGGGAAATTGTGTGGATACTTTAAGGTTGGAAACATGAAGAAATGTAATGTGAGGAAATAAAACACATTTTTTGTTAGTTTTAAGTTTTTTAATGAGTAAATTAGAAAGTGCCAGCATTCTTAGCATTTAAAGTGAGTTCAGGGTCTGGATGTATAGTGTTGCAGAAATCAGAAATGTTAAGTAAATGAAATTGTGTGTCCCTTAGGAAGTCCAAAAAATGCACAAAATGGCAAATGTTACAGTTTCAGAGAGGGAAACCTTGGATGGTTAATTCTCAAATCTAGAAGAGTAGGATTATTGATTCTAAGCAGCATTTGGAAACAATTATTGAAGAGTGCTTTATAGACGATAAAAGAAGCAGTGATCCTCAGATTCCTATGCTGCTTTTAAGTGTGGTGCAGTCTCCCAAGGAATCAGATCTTCTTTGTCTCCTGAGCTTTTGTGGGTGTCTCTCAGTCCAGGGCACTCCTTCCCAGTCTTTGCCAGTTGCCATTTTTGTTGTCCTGGTTCTTTATGTCTCAGTTTCCTCTGAGCTGCCTGTTCAAAGAGGCATTATTGAGGTATAGGGTGGTCATTGACTTGATGTCTCTATTGTATTTGACTTGTCATCTTGCTCCATACAGAGGAGGGTGTTCTATTTTGAGTAATACTGACTTTTGGGCCAGATAATTATTTGTCCTGGGGGCTTCTCCTCTGCATTTCAGGTGCTGATTAACATTCAATACCTCTATTCCCTGTTTGCAGGTAACACCACCCCCCTACTCCACCATGAAGACTATCTCAATTGTCTGCATACATTGCCAAATGTCCCCTTGGGGGCAAAGTTACCTTTGGTTGCAAACCACTGATTTAGAGTTTAGATCATTTTTGGAACCTGAAAGATCTGGTCTCCATGTAGCCAATATTTTTACTATCACTCACTTCCAATTATTTTCTAACTCCAATTTGGATTTATTCTAGGGGGTTATTTAGAAATGTTATTAAGGGGAGTTATTAAGGACTTTCTACTTAACTTTTGTAACTGATTTTCAGATTAACTGCAGTGAAGGCAAGAAAGAGTTTTAGGAATTTTTAATTCTTTAAAGTTTGTTGAAACTTGCTTTATACTACAATACGGTCACTTTAAAAAAACGTTCCTAGTGTGCATCTCTGTTGCCACATGTGCGTAATGGGAATGACACCTTAGTGCAGCTCAGGAGAAGGGTCTGCTGCAGTGGGTGATCTAGGAATGTGGAATTCAAGTTGCTGCTCATGTTAAGTTTTTTTTCTCCTTACTAAATTTTTTGAGGGAGTCTGTTAGTTCTGAAAGAGGTGTGCTCTATTCCTGATTGAGAGAGGTGAGTTAAATCTCCTATTTGATTACAAATTTTTCTATTTTTTTGGCTCTGTTCTGTATTATTTGCAGTATATTATTAAGTGCATGTGAATTTGTGTCTGCTAGTAACTTGAAATTCTTGATGTAAAGTGCTCTTCATATCTAGTAGTGTTTCTGCTTCCAAGTCTACTGTATATTATTATATAATTATTTGATTTATGTTTGCATACTACATGGTTGGGGAAAACTCAGTTTGAGGTGATTCCTATGGGGAATAATACAATAATATATAATAATACAGGTGTAAACTCTGTTTCCTGTACTCACAGGTATAAACCCTTTTTTGTGTCTGTCTATATCTTTCCCCATTTTTTCACTTTGTCCTCTTATGTTTCAGATAACTATTTAAATTAGTTATGAGTGGCTATTAAAATTTTTCAGTAATTGATATTGGTTGAAGGTATGATATAGGAGTCTAATATTTTCTTTTATTTGTTTGCCCCAACGTTATTTATTATATAATGCATTTTTCAGTGATATAAGGAGACATCTTTATTATATAAAATTTTTGTGTGGATTCGCATGTATTACTGGACCTTCTACTCTGTTCCAACAAATTGTCTATTTACAAGGTCTTACCCCACCTTTTAAATTATTGTAGCTTTATAATACATCTTTGTTGTTGTTCATCACCAAAGGATTTTTTTCCCATTGATTTTTCGTTAGAATAGAGGGTGGGAGTTATGGGGAGGGATGGAGAGAGAGAGAGAGAGGAACATAGATGTGAGAGAGACACATCGATTGGTTGCCTCTTGCATGATCCTCACTGGGGCTGTGGATCAAATGGCAACCCAGGTAGGCTCCCTTGACCAGGAATCGAACCCATGACCCTTAGTTCTATGGACTGATGCTCTAACAGCTGAGTCAAGCTGGCCAGGGTGACAATCCATTTTTGTATCTGTTCCGTCTATCTTCTATTAATTACTTTGCTTTTTCTTAATTTTCCTTTACTCTTTCTTATTTTTATAAGGTGAACTTAAGATAAGCTTGTTTTATTTTTTAAAGACAACTTTGGGAAATTGACATTATTATGTTTTCTGCATCCAGGATCACAATGTCACTTTCTCCCTGTTCAAGGTTTCTTTTTGTGGGACCATTTTACAATTTCCTTCATGAAGGTTGTGCATTCTTGTTAAGGTTATGCCTTTTCTTTTTCCTCAGTTTCATTGCTATCGAGTCTTTTTATTTGATTATATGTTTAGCTTACTGTTTGTGCATATAAAGGATATATATTTACACATGTTGTGCTTGAGAACTTATTCTTTTTTTTTTTTTTTGCATTTATCTTCAGATAGAGCAGGAGGAGAGAGGGGGGAAGAGAGAGAGAGAAACATCAATGTGTGAGAGACACATCGAGTGGTTGCCACCCACACGACCCCAACTGGGCCGGGGACAAACTGCAACCGAGGTACGTGCCCCTAGCGGGAACCAAACCCAGGACTCTCTGGTCCGCAGGCCAATGCTCTAACCACTGAGCCAAACCGGCCAAGGCTTGAGAACTTATTCTTAAATATCCTTTTCAGAGATGACTACAGTTGGATATAGAAACCATTATAGTATAAAAACTGTCCAGGTTCTGTGAACTTAGATTAAAAAATTAGTGTCTCTGAATGTTCAAATTGCAAGTTCTTATGGCAGAAGGAGCATTAAAATAACTTGAAGGTTTATTTTAATCATAACTTAAAATGTAAAATATAATATATATATATTTAAAATCCCAAATTTGAATGGAGGATGGCTTAGGTCAAATATACAGTTTTACAAAGCAGAATGTGACCTCTTTTGGAGCTCAGATTTTGAGCTTGAAGAAGAAAAAAACAATTTCTAAAACTCCTGGGCAGGAACCAGTACTGTTTTAATGATATGTGATTAGTTGAACTAAATTTTATGGTTATTTTAGATACATTCTTTTTAATAATTTTTTATTTTATTTTTTGATTTGAGAGAGAGAAGAAAAGAGAGGGAGGGAGAGAGAGATAGAAACATCAACAAGAGAGAGAACATCGATTGGTCGCCTCCTGCATGCCCCCCACCAGGGATTGGGCCCACAACCTGAGCATGTGTTCGGACTGGGAATCAAACCAGCAACTTCCTGGTGCATGCATCAATGCTCAACCGCACCAGCCAGACTAGCTATACTCTAACTTAGGAACAAAGGTTGACGTAAAACTGTATAGTGAGCTCCCCTGACATCAGCCTCATTCATCTGGTGTCTCCTGTTTGTTGTTTCTGCATTTTGTCTTGTGCTTTATTTAATCTCAAAATGTCCGTATGTTAATGTTTTATGGTTACATACCTTTGATGTGTAGGGTTTCAGGGTTTCACAGGTTATAGTTGTGGGATAGGGTTTTAGGGGTTAGGTGAGGTTTGGGGAGTAGGGTCTTGGGTCCCTGTCTGGAGTCCTGTGGACAGTGTGAGGGTCCAGGGCCTGTGGTTCAGCTCCTGTGTCTGGCATCTGTAACTGGTGTCTGGTGTCCTACTCCCACTTGGGGATTGGGGTTCCTAGTCACAGATCTGAGTTCCGACTCCAGTGTTTGTCCTTTTGGGTTGAATCGTATTTGTGTATTTGGAGTCTGGATTCTGGTTGGGTGTGGCTGGTTTTCTGGATTCGTGTGTGGGGTCCATTGCAGCTATGTCACCAGGGTCTGATGTTTGGTGTCCTGTGTTAGACTCTGGCATCTGGTGTTTGGTGTTCGTGGTCCAGAATCTGGCTTTGGGTCTGAGGTCAACTTTTGGTTTGGAGTTTGCTGTGGGGAACGAGCTTTGTGTCTGGTGTCTGTTAACTGATAGTCATTGTCTTCAATTCAATACCAACCAGAGTCCTTATGATAGGTACCTCTCACAGACCCCAGAGAGGTGTTATGGGACAGACCCTGTATTGGAGGAAAGGGCTGTCCTGAACTTTGATTCTTGTTCTCTCATAAATGAATTTATCCCAGAGGACTCCAGATGACTCCGTTGTGAAAAATTGTTAAAACAATTATGACAAACACATTTTGTTCCAGAAACAGGCAAATCTATACATCTGGTTTATGAAGTGCAGACAGGCTCTCTGCTAATCTGAAGAGCAAGTGGGGTAGGGGTCTGAGGTGTTACATACCCTCCTGTCCATAGGTTTCAACATTCTTCTGCTGAATATTTTGGTAGACAGTAATTCTCAAGGTCTCCTTTTACTTTGTTGTGGCCTTCCCACAATTCATAGGAGCACCTGGCAATTTTATCTTGGCAAGCCTTGAGACTGCTGGCATTTCTGTTTAGGGAGCAAAATAGAAAACTACCTTTTTTCCTTTCCCTGTTCCTAAAAGGGCTGATTTGTTTAATGGTTGAGAAAGACCCCCTTCCCCACCCCCTTTCTTGCATTCTCTCCTTAAAAGACTTTTAACCACTTGCTGTCCTTGGCTGGGGAAGGTAATGGCTTGTTATTTGTAGGCCAGCTGCAAGCTGTCCACACAGTTGGTCCTGGTTTAACTTTCCTGTCTCAGATCCCTATTCTTCTTGTCCTGGAATTTTCCTAGATTCTTATAACCCCAAAACACTTTTGTTGGGGTGCAGTGAAAAAGGAGACTTCATTCAGTGCAAGTAGCTCATTGTGATACAACTGGGCTGTGGGCACAGCACAGCTGTGAGAAGCTCAGTGTTGTTATTATTGTAATGTGTCAGTGAGATAACCAGAGATGCACAGCTGAATTGTAAAGGAGCACTTTATTTCACCCCTCAGATCAACAGCACTGATTCTCCTTGCTCATCCCATTTTGAAGACAGAAGCCCCCTCCTCCTTTTGCCCCTCTCCCCTTAGGGAATCAGTAGAATAGTGTGAGTGACAGAGATTACAGAAGTCAAAATTAGCATTATTCACAGACAGCACAAGTACTTGCAAATACTTGCAAATACCTATACTCGGGAAACTGCAAATGCCCCCCCCCCCATTTCATGGGGCAACTATAATCTTAAGCAAAATTCCTTTATGTCTAGGGGTAATTAACCTATTATTGGAAGAATATCTAGGAAGGTCTATTGATGATAAAAAATGGAGTCATTTAGTTGCCTTAACCAAGGGGCCTACATAAAATGGAATCTAGTTTCCTTAGCCTTGGGGCCCAGGTCATTATAAAAGAATCATGAAGCTGCACCCTGTGGACACAGTTCAGTAGTGCTACTTCTTAAATATGAAGATCGAGGCTTTGTGAGATGCTGTGGTGAGGCTGCCCTCGGCAAACTCCCTTTCAGGCCACACAACTGAGCTCTGCTCTGCTCTAATTCATGTGTTCCAGTCTCATCCTGTCATCGCTTCTTTTTCCAGCCTAGATGTCTTAGCACTCAGCTCAATTTGGGGAACATTGCAGGCCACTCCCCGAATTGAGGTTTGTATGAGAAGCCCCTGTGTAGAATTGGATACAAGTACCAGTTTTTTCAAAATTTGAGTCAAGTTATCCACCAGCAGCCCGAGCCCTTCATAGTTGGTATCTTTCTTCTGAGCATCCACATATGTGTTGTACATCACGGGAGATGCACATGGAGCCCTGGAGTGAGGGAGCAGGAGAGAGCTGGGGGCAGATTTCTGTCCTGAATCCAACCAGCTACTGAGGAAAAGAGAGGTGTCTGGGGAAGAATGTAGGAGATGTGGGGGCAAAATTTCCACTTTGGCTTGAGTTCTGCATGTGAGGTGTATGTGAGAGGAAAAGGGTTTTTTGGTTATGACTTGGGAGAGACCTGGAGAAACATTATTTATCCCCTCTGCACACAGCTTTTGAGGGGGTCGTGGGTAAAAGGCAAGGACAGACCTCCTTGCTTCAGCCAGGGTGTGAAGAGCATAGTGGTTATGGGATTAACTTTGCAGGAAAGACCTTGAGCAGAGTTCTGCACCCCAACTGCATCCAGCTTGTGTGTTTGCAGCAATTGAGTGTCAGAAGAAGAAAAACCCAGAACTGAATTTTTCATCGCTGTTTTAGCCAGAATGTGATGGGTAAGAGGGTCTGAGCAAGAAGGCCAGAGGACATGAGGGGCCAATGGATACATGGAGGGGAATTGTATATTCTGACTCCAGCCCAGCATCTAATGTGCAGCTAGTATCTTCAGACACAGGTGAGGGGAGACCAGGAGACATTTCTTTCTCCCTGGTTCCACCAACTATGCGATGGGCAGAGGGTGTCCTGAAATAAAAGACAGGGGAGACCTGGATGTGAATTTTCATCCTGGTCTAGGCACTGTATGTGAGGTAGAGGGGTGTCCTGGGAGAAGGGGCAAGTTCCAACAAGTCTTATAGAATCAGAGGGATGCCTGGGGTGAGGGGTGCCCTTCAGCCAGCTGGAGTTCTGTGAGCACTTTCTTCAGGGTATTTTCAAGTCAGCACTTCCTCAGGACCAGATTCCTGGGGAGAGTCCTCCAGGTCCCAGTGGGACTACATTTGGTGATTGACTCCCTAAAAGGTCTAAGCCAGCAGGAGATCACATCCTCAACATAAGGCCAGTGAAGAGAAAGGGGCATTTTATTACACCGGTGGACTGTTACACCAGCAGGCTGGGGGTGGGGTGGGGTACAGTTTCTGAAAATCCTCAGCCCCGAGCTTCCTTTGTTCTATGTTTATATAGGCACAAACTACAGAAGAAAAACTACATTAAAAAAACCCACATTCTCTTGGCACCGCATAATTGGTGTCTGGGAGTTGTCTCAGAGGTAAGGAGTCTGCTCCCGCAAAGGTCAGGGCCATCGTTAATCTCTTTCTTCTCATGGTTCCTCTGAGTTTCTCAAGGCCTTCATTAACCCCTTATCTTTGGGTTTCTCAAGGCCCTTATGTTTACAAAAAAGCAACTGCCAGGGTGTGTACGCGCATTAACTGAGGGTCAGAATGGAGTTTAGTTTTGTTAAAACATTATTAACCCTTTCACTCCCAGGACAGGATTCAGGATTGCACTACTTCCAAATAGACAAATAAATGGAAAAGAATGGCAGGTGTATTCATACACCCAAATCCACAGGTGAATTTTGTATGATAACATCGTCTCCTGAGATCATTAGAGAAAATGTGCATTATGTAATGAATGGTGTTTGGACGTGAGGGAAGCCGCAGGTAACAGACGAAAGTCTAGCAGCAGGGCTCTGTCCTGAGTAGACAGGCGGGGCCAGGTGGGAGCAGAGGGGCGGGGTAAAGACTTGAGGGAGATTTGGGCCGGAAGTTAGGTGAGTGGCCTGGCTGTGTACCGGAAGCTGAAAGTCCGCCATGATGTGCGTGGCAGAGGGAATCGAGGCGCGAGGCGGACCTCACCTGAGGGGAGCAGAGGTGTGAACCTGAGGATAAGAAGGGGGCCCACTTGAGCCTAGACGTGTTTTGTGGCTGCCGACATGAGGCCCGAGGTGGCCTGGGAGCCACTTGGCGGTCCTGAGGTATGAGAAACAGCAGCTCCTGAGGTGTGAGCGGCAACGGAGAAGACCTGAGGTGGGGGTGGGAGTGAGGTAAGGGGCAGTGGGCAAAGCAGCCCCATTGTGGTCATTTCTGTCTCTGTGACTTTACTTTCTGTGAGACAGAACCGCCCCTCCTCGGCTCTCTGTTCCTTATTTAATCCGAACCGTCTTTGTTTCACTGTCCCCAGCTTTAATGAAGGTACTTTCAAATAAAAAAAAGATACTCTCTTTGAGCTGTGTGAAAACACCATAGAGCCTGGCTCTGGGGCTTGGTTTTTGGAGTGTCATCTGGTACTCAAGAAAGGCTGTGGCTTGGAGTCAGGTCAGGGCACTTACTGGGGGGCAACACGTTTATGTTTTTCTGTCATGGGGATTTCTCTATCTCTCAATTGGTGAAGCTTAAAGGGAAAATTCTGTGAATATTTTGAGGCTGGAAACATGAAGAAATGTAACGTGAGTAGGTAGAAAAATTTCTTCTGTTAGTTTTTAGGGTTTTTTGTATTATTTTAAAATTCTTGCTTGAAGATATTTTTTCCATTTTTGTTCTGATAGAGTGGGAGGGAGAGAGAGAGAGACATCAACATTAGAGAGACACATCAACTGGTTGCCTCCCATATGACCCCAACCAGGGCCAGGGATAGACTGCAATCAAGGTACACACCCTCGACAGGAATCAAACCCATGACTCACTGATCCTCAGGCTGATGCTCTAACCGCTGAGCCAGACCAACCAGGGTAGTTTTTAGTTTTTAATGAGCAAATAAAATAATACCTGCATTCTTAGCATTTAAGATAGTTCAGGGTCTGGATGCATAGTGGTGTAGAAATCAGAAGTATTGTGTAAACAAAAGTGTGTCCCCTGTAGGAAATCTAAGAAATGCGGAGTATGACAAATGTTACAGTTCCAAAGCGGGAAACATTAGGTAGTGAATTCTGGCAGGTAAAAGTCCAAGATGATTGATTCTTAGTTACAGTAAAAAAAAAAACATTTTTAAAGAGTGATTTATAAACCAGGAAAAGAAAAGCGATAATATTTAGATGCCTATAGTGGTTCATCACATGATTCAGCCTATGAGGGTGTCCGATACCTTTGTGGGGGGCCCCAATTTTCCTCTCTTACCCAAGGGGCACCTGTGCTTTCAGCCCATGGTGTTGATGTCCAGTGAATGCCCAGGACAGCATGGCCTTGTCAGGAAGTGAGCCACAGACACTTCTCACTGCTTGGAGGGCAGCATTTTATGAGGGGGTTCAATTCACCTCAGCAGACACCCAGGAGGCATCACCATGGGACCCAGAAAAGTCCCCACAAACCTTGAGAAAAAGATGAGGCAGAAAGAGTATCAGTGTACAGAGGACCAGCAGAGGGAGGGCTTGGT
This sequence comes from Tadarida brasiliensis, assembly GCA_030848825.1. Lineage (NCBI taxonomy): Eukaryota > Metazoa > Chordata > Mammalia > Chiroptera > Molossidae > Tadarida > Tadarida brasiliensis. The sequence goes on from CM061261.1 coordinate 112,549,049, forward strand.
GTGGAAAATTGTGGGGTTTTTTTGTTTGTTGTGTGTTGTAATACGCTGAGAGTTTGGGTGAAGATTAGGGTTACTGAACATAGGTTTATTCATGCTTTGCTTCATATTATAGAGGAACTGAAGACATGTGGGACTTAGGAAACATGTTTCATGGAACATTACATAAAATTGTACTATGAGAAAGTATATTTCTGGTAATTATTTTTTTAATAAATTTATCAATTGAATGAATATTGTTTTCAGAGACAATTCACAATTCTTTATAAAGGGATAAATATTCTGCCACCCTGATGCCACTTTAAAATATTGATTTTAGCCTTGGCCGGTTTGGCTCAGCAGTTAGAGCATCAGCCCGCGAACCACAGAGTCCCGGGTTGATTCCAGCCAAGGGCATGTACCTTGTTGTGGTTCATTCCTGGCCATGGTTGGGTGGTGCAGGAGGCAAGCAGTTGATGTGTCCCTCTCACATCGATGTTTCTCTGTCTCTCCCTGTGTCTTACTCTCTGTCTACCTGGAGATTAAAAAAATAAAAAATAAAAATATAAAATACTGATTTTAACCTGTTTATCAAAGACAAGACATGGAAGGAACCCTTGACCCCCACCAGGTATCTGCCCAAAGACATGCTGCTCTCTGCTCCCATGTAGTGTACATCCTGGGAATGGCAGCATGTACTATCCATCTGCTCATCATTTTGCAAGGAATCCTTGAAGACCCCAAACTCTGAATATCCATTATACCTATGTTTTCTTTCTGTCTTCAAACATCTCCTACATGTGGGGTCTCTGTCATGTATGTGAGGGTCCCATACATATGTATGTCTTAAAGTTGTATATTTTCTGTTGCTAATCTGTGTCTTATCTATTTGATTATTAGACCAGAAAGGAACCTTGAGTTTAGAGGGAAGTTTGTTTCTCCTCTAGATAAGCAAGTAATCAGATATTTTAGAGAAAGTACATTTTGGAAGAACATCCACTTCACTCTGTTCTGAAATAAGATTTACAATTTATCTAAAGTAACATTTTTGGGAAAGAATGATTTTATCAATAAAATACCAAACAATTTCCAATTCAGCTTCTGGGTGTAAAACTTTTATTTACCCTTCCAAAGCTGGGAATAAGGATGACCAAAGTTTCATATTTTTTAAAAATGTTTTTATTGCTTTTTTTTTTTTAGAGAGAGAAAGGGAGAGAGATAGAAACATAGATGTGAAAGAGACACATAGATCAGCTGCCTCCTGCACACCCCCTACTGGGGATCGAGCCCACAACCTGGGCATGTGCCCTGACCGGGAATCAAACCAGGACCTCTCAGTCCATGGGACAACTCTCAATCCACTGAGCCACACTGGCTGGGCCACTGTTTTGTATTTTGAATGTTGATTTTGTTGTTGTTGTTGTTGTTAATCCTCACCAGAGGATATTTTTGTATAGATTTATTTTCTTTCTTCAGAGTGGGAGAGAGATATGTGGAGAGAGAGACAGAGACAGAGACAGAGACACACATTGATGTGAGAGTGACAGATGGATTGGTTGCCTCCCTGTCGCAGGGCAGGATCTAACCTGCAAGCCAAGTCACAGATTTGTATCCTTGGCTGGGAATCTAACCCGTGATCCCTTGGTGTGTGGGCCGAAACTCTAACCACTGAGCCACACTGGCCAGTGCTTCATGTTTATCTTAAACAGGTGGTTAAGGAAAAGGAAGCTAAGACAGAACCTATAGTTCTCCCACATGCCTTCCTAAGAGGTTTTGTTGTGGGCTCCAAGGCTAAGGTAACTAGATTCCATTTTATGTAGGCCCCTTGGTTAAGGCGACTAAAAGACTCCATTTTGTCACCAATAGACATTCCTCGATATTCTTCCAACAATAGGTTAATTACCCCTAGACGTAAAGGAATTTTGCCTAAGATTATAATGGCCCCAGGAGTTGGGAGGCATTTGCAGTTTCCTGTGTATTAGGTATTTGCAGATACTTGTAAGTGCTTAGGCCGTCGGTAAATAATGCTAATTTTGACTTCTGTGGTCTCTGTCACTCCCACTATTGTACTGGTTCCCTGAGGGGAGGGGGCAAAAGGAGGAGGGGGCTTCTGTCTTTAAAATGGGACGAGCAAGAAGAATCTGGGCTGTTGATCTGAGGGGAAACTATGCCCTCCGCAGCCCGCCGGCGAAATAAAGTGCTCCTTTACAATTTGGCCATGCGTCTCTGGTTATCTCGCCGTCAGGTTATAACAGTTTCTGTGGGAGAACCAGGTTTTTGGAATGGAATATTACCTTAATTGCATTAGCTTTAGACGTTGACTCCAAATAGGAGTCTATTGACCACCCCCCATTTCAACCTGCTTCTCCATTTTCTAAAACATTTTATATACAAATATTACCTTATTGTTGTATTTGTTTTTATGTGAATTAATCAAACAGAATAAAATCTATCTGTAAATTTTGTATGATTAAGATATTTCCTTAAATCAGTTGCAAAAATGTGCCTTATAAAATAAATGGTGTTGGGACATGAGGCAAGCAGTTGACGAGCAGGTTTTCTTTCTTTCTCTCCTTAACTCAAGATGAGTGGAGGACATGAGGGGAACATTTCTGTTGTAATGTGACAGCGAGATAACCAGAGACGCATAGCCGAATTGTAAAGGAGCACTTTATTTCGCCCCCAGATCAACAGCACTGATTCTCCTTGCTTGTCCCATTTTAAAGACAGAAGGCCCCGCCTCCTTTTGCCCCCCACATCTCAGGGAACCAGTACAATAGTGGGAGCGGCAGAGAACACAGAAGTCAAAATTAGCATTATTCACCAACAGCACAAGTACTTGCAAATACTTGCAAATACTTATACTCAGGAAACTGCAAATGCCTCCCAATACATGGGGTAACTATAATCTTGGGCAAAATTCCTTTACGTCTAGGGGTAATTAACCTATTATTGGAAGAATATCTAGGCAGGTCTATTGATGATAAAAATGGAGTCATTTAGCCCCTTTAACCAAGGGGCCTACATAAAATGGAATCTAGTTGCCTTAGCCTTGGGGCCCAGATCATTCCCCACTGGCTTTCCTAACAAGTCAAATTCTTGACTCAACTTAGTTTTTTATGAGGCCATTCATTAGACATGGCCCAAAGGCTAGGAGTAAACATAATATAAACCAATTTTCAGATTGTCGCCTTTTTCTTTCTTGTTCCTCGATATTTTTCCTAACTAGTGATAAACTTTCTTGAATAATCCCTCAATTATTTGCATAAAAACAGCATTTTTCTCCCAGTGCAACACATAAATCTCCTCCCTTAAGAAATAAGAGGTTTAATCCTCTCCTGTTCTGCAGCACCATTTCTAAGTTTCCAGTTCCACTGGGGCCCAGGCCTATAAAGATTTCCCTGTACAGTCATAACCAAAAAAATCAAAGTCCTGATAAACACAAGAGTCTTATCTGGAGGGGCCTGAACAGTCCATTTTTTTTTCCCCTTCAGCCTGGAATGGTGCTGCCAGATCTGGATGCCGTTGACCTTGACAGCCATTGGTCCAGGCAGGATGCAGTGTATAGTCCCTTCCAGGCTGGAGTTAGTTCCTGGGTGGTGAACTTCTTTACCCACATGGCGTCCCTGGGCTGGAAGGGGTGCACAGGGTCCAAGGTGGGCACAGGCAGGGTGTTGCAGATGTGTTTCTGGACAGCTTTCTGGGCAGACTGCAGGGCCTGCAAGAACTGTAAGAGGGCAAGGGGGAACAGAGTGGTTCAGTTTTCACCGGTTTCTAAATTAAATTTGAAGGTCCTGTTCATTTGTTCTATCGGCCCGGAACTCTGTGTGTGGTAAGCATAATTGAGCTTACAATTTATATCTAACCCCTTAGAGATATCCTATAATCTCTTTGCTATAAAGGCGGGGCCATTATCTGATCCAAGGGTGAGGAGTAGCCTGTTACTCCCTTTACTACATCTCAGACTGTTATTCTATTACCAGGGGCAAGCTCTCCCTCTACACAATCCTTCTTTAACTTGCATAGACCCTCTGCGACTTTCCTAGTCCCTCCCCTGACATGAACCTGAGAGCTTGCTCAATCTATCTGCTGTCTCCACATCCCCCAGCTTTTCTTCTCCTCCTCCCTACTTAGACCTATACATCCTGCTTATCCCTCTGCCTTCTCTCTTTCCCTGTGACCTTACTGGACATTACCTGCCTCTCAGGAGTTCAGTAAGCTTGGTGTAACCTAAGTGAGTAGTCTGGTGCAGCTGGTTGACTAAAGTCCGACCTAGAGCCCCTGGGACTAACAACCTCCCATCAGGCAGAGTCCATCACCCGTTTGGTTCTCGGGTGGCTTGCTTCTGTTCAGCCAAGTAATTTTCTGGCCCAGTGTATCTGGTCATTCCCCACTGGTTTTAGGGCCAATCCCAAGCTTTCTGGTGTAGCAGTTTTTCCTATGCCTCATCGGAGTTCCCTTTTTGATGTCCTTCCAGGCCGAGGTTAATAACCCTTGGACCCTGTAGATGGCGCTATGCAAGTGCGCTATGGCAAAGGCATATCTGCTGTCAGTGTAGATGGTTACTGACTTTCCCTTGCCCCATCAGAGAGCCTGGATTAGGGCTATGAGTCCAGGCTGTTGGGCTGAAGTTCCCCTACTTAATGACTGAGACCAAATGACACGGTCCAGAGTTACTACTGCTGCCCCAGCATACCTGATTTCTTCCTGGACATAGCTGCTCCCGTCCATGAACAATACCTCATCTGATGATGGCAGTGGAACATCCTTGAGGTCTGGGCCGGGCCATCTGCACTATGTTGATTACCTCCAGGCAGTCCTGTAGAGGTTTCTCTGGGTCATCATCTGGAGGCAGGCTGGCAGGATCAATGTCCAATGTCCTGGAATGGCAGTGGCCAGTAATTGAACAGTCACTGGAGAAGATCACAGTATTTTTCCTAAAGTCTATAGTCCTCTTTGAAGTCCAGGGGTAGGTTAGGGGCCCATTGGCTCGGTCAGGACCGAGTCCGCTGCACCAGTACCTACCAGAAAACTAAACCTAGTTTGTCCCCTATTGTCTTGTTATTCTTGGCTTCTGAGGGCTCAGTTGGAAGAAGCCCTGGCTGTCATTTTTCTAAGTTAAAAACATTGTTCTTCTACACCTGACTTTGCCCTTGTCTTTTCTATCCCTAGCTGGAACCTAGGCCTGCCATCTTGACCCTTCCTAGGCTGCCATTTTCTGTGGGCCCTCTTTCCCTTAAGGCTGATACTACCACCTATGCTATTATTTTATTCTGTTTTCCCCAGGGGTGTCCCTATTACTATATACCTTTTGAGCTTTTTAGCCAATTGGGCCTATAGGCCTAACAGGAGATCACGGTGAAAAGTGTCCAAGGAAGCCCTCCCACGGCAGTGTTTGGGTCCCACCATGGGCAGAAGGATGGGAAAATTCCTCTGACCCCAGGTTTACAAAAGGATGCATGAAAGGGGGACACAGGGCAGAGTGTTTTTCAATTCTCTAAGAGCACTTCACGCATGCGCCTGGGATCCCTCTTTCCAACTCCCCAAAATTCAGAGAAGCCTGTTGGAAACTTGCTGTCTTGAAACCCCAGGTGGCAGACTCCCTCCCCGGAGAACCCTGCCTTTCCCCATGTTTCCTTTGAAAGCACTTTATCACTTTCCCAGCTGCCTGATGCGGCAAAATTACAACTTGTGTTATCCTAGTTTCAGGTAAAACTTGCACAATGGCCTTAGTGGTCCAGGCCACAACCCCTATTTCCCCCAAATAATCAGAACCAGTAACTCCAGGCAACACCTCGAACCCCCCTACAGTGAGACCATTCCTTTCCAAGACCAAACCCACAACTCCACCAGGCAGTGGCCCACAGACCCCTGCTGGAATAGCTCCGGGCCCCACCTCTGGTGTGGCAGAGGTCCAGCCCCGCACTCCCTGAGGTGGCACCATAGAGATCCCGATCATAGTCCTGGCCTCCACCCTGGCTGGAACACCCGAGCAGGGGTGACAGATATTTCCCCCACTATTTGACAGGGGAGGGGCTGGCCCCTGAATCAATTATTACTCTGTTAACTGCCTGTAGCAACCAAGCCACAAAAATAGAAAATTTTTCCCTTTTTCTTTCTCCATGAGCCACATGTAGCGCGAAGGAGCTCCTGAAGGGACTGTGGCGGCCGTGAAACCTCGCATCCTTGGTCTGGTCTTTCTTGGCCCCGCAGTGGCAGGAGATGCCACAGTGTCCTGCAGGTCACTAGTCCCCAGGGCACGGCCCCATGCACGACATTGGCCTCGGTTAAACGTCCCCAACAGAGGCCTGGAGGGGTGACACCCCCCACACACACACCCTTTTATTGGGAGCTCTTTCCAGGCCTTCAAAGCACAGCTGTAGCGGAAGACAGTGGGGGAGTCTTTAAGGACTCACAGACCCTCTTGGCTTTCCTCAAGTCTTTCACTACACCTTGCTTCCACACCTTATTAGCCTCCTGAATGCCCCCCACTGGGGACCCGACCCACAACCTGGGCATGTGCCCCAATCTGGAACCGAACAGGCGACCCCCTGGTGCATGGGTAGACACTCAACCACTGAGCCACACAGGCCAGGCCTTTTGCTGTATCTCTGTCCTGCAGGCACTTCCCTACCTTTTCCCAGGTTTCTTCTGGGACCCAGTCTGGGGCCCATTACCAGTATTCCTGTCCTAATCAAAACCCTCCTCAAATCCTTCTCCAAGAATGCCCCAACATGCAACCCAATGAGGCCATCCGAGCACCAGGGCCACTATCCATGATCAGACCAACCACAACAAAGTTGAGGGAGACACAGTAGGGAGGCAGAGGAGGACAAAAACAAGGGAAGACACACAAGACAGAAACTTTCTCTTTGTCCACCTGGCCGCTCCACGTGCAGGTGAGGACTCACACAGGCTCCCTTACAAATTCCTGGAGCAAGGTCACTCACACACAGTTACATTCACACAGTCACACTCACACCTTTTGAATTTCCTTCCAGAAATCCCCTCTCCTGAGTGACGCCTATGCCGCTTGGGAGGTGATCAGTCTTCCCTTCCGCCCCAGTTCGTGGGCCGGAATTAAATTAACTGTTTTAGGTTTCTTAATATGAATGCAAAATGTGTGAATTTTCAGATTTTGTGTCTAATATGTGCATTTAAGGGGTCATATTTTAAAAATAAGTTTTGGTATGTAGTATTTTTATTTTTTTAGTTCCAATTATTTTCTGCCTCCAATGGTGATTTATTTTGTGGGTTGTTTTGAAGTGTATTTCATAACTTCTAAGAATGAGGACTTCTTACTTACTTTCTGTTCCTGTTTTGTAGATGAACTGCATTGCATGCCAGCAACATACTTTACATAATGTGAATTTTATGAAGTTTGTTAAAACTTGCTTAATAGTGTAATATGGTTACTACCAGAAACGGAGCAAGTGTGCTCTCTGCAGCCACCTGCTGTGCATCTTAGAAATAACACTTTAGAGCTTGTCAGCAGGAAACACTTTTGGGTCTAGTGAGTAGATCACTTATGAAATGCTGTCTCAGAATGATCTCCCTCACAAAACAAGTGATATAACATGACACCCAAACCTCTTGGGGAGAGACTTTTTTTTCACATGGAACACAGAGCTGATGTCACAGGACACCCTACTTTGTAGGTTAAGACTCATCCTAGCACTCACAGGACATAGAGCAGTTGTGACAGAACACCCCAAACTCTCATGTGTTTTTCTCTTCACAATAATAGGATTCAGGACTAATGCCACAAGACCTCTCTCTCAGGTTGTACTACTCTTTCTGTACTCACAGGACCAGAGGTGATGCCATGGGACCCCACAGTCTTTCAGTTGTGTCCACAGGCCACAGTAATGGACCAGGAGCAGATGTAAAAGAATTCCATCTCGCCCGGCCGGTGTGGCTCAGTGGTTTAGCATCGACCCATGCACGAAGAGGTTACTGTTATGATTCTCAGTCAGGGCACATGCCCAGGTTGTGGGGCACTTCCCCAGTGGGGGGCATGCAAGAGGCAGCCAGTTGATGTTCTCTCTCATCAATGTTTCTATTTCTCTCTCTCCCTCTCCCTTACTCTCTCTCTAAAATCAATAAATTTAAAAAAATAAATAAAAGCATCCCCTTCTCTTTCAGGAGGCAACCTGTCCCCATGCTTATAGGACACACAGCTGTGACAAAAGTACCCCTATATTTTCAGGTGGGACATTTCCCCACAGCCACAGGGCCCAGATGTGATATGACAAGACTTTAAACTCTCTGGGGTAAGACTCCTGCCTACACTCAGAACCCAGAGCTGATGCCACAGGACCCTCTGTGCTCTCAGAGCAGAACACACACAGTCTTCTCTGCTGCCATCTAGTGAACACCTTGCAAATAGCTAGTATTTCCTAAACCTGTGCTCTTAATCATTTTGCAAGGACCCAGTGAATCCCCCAAGGCATCGGACATCATCTCTAACTTTCTTATATATCTCTTGTCTTTGTCCCTAAAGGACATGTAATAACAACCCCTACAATCTCAGGTGGGATCTTTCACCAAATTAACAGGATCCACAGCTAACTTGTCAGAAATTCTCTTCTTTCAGTAGGGAACTCGTCCCCATACTGAGGACTCCATGCGATCTCAGGTCAGACACCTCCCAACACTCAGAGAACCCAGAGCTGAAGCAATAGGACCCTCTGTGCTCTCAGACTGGCACCTCACCCACAGTCAGATGCTCACTGCAAACAAAGGCTCTTCTCTGCTGCCCTCTCGTGGACAGCATGGGAATAGCAACTATTGAGCAAATCCGTGCTGTCAGTCATTTGACAAGGACACAATGGATCCCAGGATCATCTGACCTCACCACTAAAACTCAGCATACTTGATATACCCATAGAGGTAGGACCTAATGGGCACGTGACAGCACCCGACTCTCTCAGGTGGGACTTTTCCCCAAATGAACATGACCTGGAACTGATTTGACAGGACTGTTGATCTCCCAGGAAAGGACTGATTTCTCCACCCCGGGACACAGAGCTGATATGACAGGGCGCCCTATTTTCTCAGGGAGACCCTGTTCAAATAGAACACCTCCCTCACTCCCCTGGGGCACACACTATGCTTACAGGTCCCTGAGGTGACGTGACACAGCTCCTTACTCTCTTAGCTGGGACCCCTTCACAGTCAGACCCTGAGCTGTTGTCCCAGGACACACAAGTCTCTGAAACCCCTCCCCACATTCAAAGGACCCAGAGCTGACATGACAGGTTTCCCCATTTTCTCTGCATCAAACTTCTATACACCAGACTGAGACCTGAAGTGACACGACCCCTTACTGTCTGTAGTCAGACCCCTCCCCACAGTCACAGGCAGAGTGGATGTGTCAAAACACCCCACTGTCACAGGGAGAGACCTTTATTTTCACAGGACCCAGTGCTGTAGTGACAGGATCCACCCACCTCTCACTTGTGATCCTCTCCAGTCTCACACAGACGAGACCTAATGTCCCAGGACTGTGATACTCTCAGGTGGGATTCTTCCCTTTGGCTCATAAGACCCAGAGCTGGTGTGACCTGACCCCTTATTGTCTCTCGTGAGGACCCAGAGGTCATGTTATAAGACTTTAGGTTAACATTTCCCCCAACACTCGGATGATCCGCGGACATTGTAACAGAAAACTGTGGTCTGTCAGAATGGAACCCCTTATTGCACTCTTGTGCACAGTGCCATCTAGTGTACATCTTTGGAATAACACTTGAGGATAGGTGCTAGCCTAGTGTAGATGTTGGGAATTGCAGTTTTCAAAGAAGTATTTGTTATCATATTGCAAGTATCCTTTGAAAGACACCAAGGCAGCTTTTTATTATCAATGCCTCATAATGTTTTATAAACCATGTTTCCATTCTATTTCTGATCATCATCTGCTTATGGGGTCTCTCTTTTATGTAAGTGAGGCTCTCAAACACATGTATGTCTTAGATTGAATTATTTTTTTCTTTCTAATTTGTGTCCATATCTCCAGGCAAATATTGTTTTGTTTAGAGGGAAGTTTGTTTATGTCCCACTTAAGCAATTAATGAGATATTTAATAGGAGGTAAAATTTGAGAGTACATATATGTAACAATTTTCTGTAATAAGATTTAACAATTTAACTAAAGTAACTTTTTTCCAACACAATGATTATGTCAATGAAATATGGAACATTGTACTAATTTCACTTGTGTATGTAAAAATTTTTTTCCAGTTTCAAAGGTGGGAATAAAGAGGACCAGAATTTTGCCTCTGACATATTGATTATAGGTTGATTGTTTAGAGAATAAATGAAGAACCTGTGATTGTTCCCCATTTCTTCCTAGAAGAGACAGTTGGTAAAGCCTGGTTTAGGAAGAGAAATTGAGAATAATTACTTTCAGTTCATACATTAGGACTCTGAGCAGTAGTTTGTTGACCCCCTTATGTTAGCTCCCATATGTTATAGCTTTTGGTATTGCCTAACGTACAGTAAAATGACGCATATGTGCCCTGGCTGGTTTGCCTCAGTCGTTACAGCATGGGCCCGCGGACCAATGTGTCACGGGTTTGAGTCAGGTCCAGGGCACGAACCTCGGTTGTGGTTCGTCCCTGGCCCTGGTCAGGTCATGTGACATGGAGGCAAACAGTTGATGTGGCTCTGTCTTCCCCCCTTTCATTCTATCTGATAATAAGTAGAAAAGTATCTTCATGTGAGGAATAAAACAAAACAAAATAAAATAAAATTCCACATATGTTGCACTTGTCCTAAATACCTGCATATCACTCATTTCACATCTACAATATATGACGGTGTTCTCTTATTTTTCAAAATGTGTTGTGTACCCCATATTACCTTCCTGTCTTTAGTGTTGGGTTATAAGTGAGTTTCCTCTTTGTATGTATTAAATGTTGACTCTATCTAGTTAATCTAATTATGTTTATTTGATTACTGGCACAGTTGTTAGAACTAAAAAGGTATGAGGGAAATCATTCCATTAAAAAAATATATCCCTCATAGTTTAGAAAAGATGGCAGTGTGAAATTAACAGCTGGGACATTGCTAACTTTCAAAACTGCAAAGCTGAGAGATCATGGACATCTGCCAGCAAAAGTAAGCCTTGTTTTTGTTCACTTCATTAGCCTTTTCATATATTGTTGTAGAGTTTAGTAGAATATTGAAATTCTCTGCCTAATTAGTACATCACTGCGTCAACGTTGACATGAAAAGTATTTCTGAAGCTGGCTATTTTAACTTGGACAGAAACTGGCTCAGGTTGAGGCTTTGGTGTATGGTTAAGGAAGAGGTTTATCTCAGGGTTAGGCTTCGGATGAGAGGTAGCGTTTAGGGTTAGGTTAAAGTGAGGTGTAGACCCTGAGTTATGGCTCAGACTGAGGCTTGGGCACATTGTTAAGGCTCAGGGTGAGGTTTTGTTCAGTGTTAGGCTGAAGGTAGATCTTTCAATTCAGTGGTAGGGCTCAGTGTGTGGCTTAGGTAAAGTGTTAGGTTCAGGCCGAGGCTTAGGAACAGTATTAGGGCACAGGTAGATTCTTAGGCATAGTATTAGGGAGAAGGTGGTTTCTTAGGAACAGTGTTAGGGCTCAGCATCAGGATTAGGTGAGGTGATAAGGTTCAGGTAGGTTCTTAAGTATAGTATTAGGGCGCAGGTAGATTCTTAAGTGAAGTGTTAGGGCTCAGTTTCAGGCTTAGGTGAGGTATCAGGGTTCAGGCTGAGGTTTAGGTGCCGTGTTAGGGTGAAGGTAGATTTTTAGGCACAGTATTAGAGCTAAGGTAGTTTCTTAGGCACAGTGATAGGGCTCAGCGTGAGGCTTAGGTGAGATGTTAGGGTTCAGGCTTAGGCTTAGGCACAGTTTTAGGGTAAGAGTATAGTTTCAGGCACAGTATTATGGCAATGGTAGAATCTTAGGCACAGTATTAGGGCGAAGGTAGTTTCTTAGGCTCAGGGTCAGGGTGAAGGGGAGGGACAAGGGGCGAGGGACGAGGGCGTGGGTTAGGGTTAAAGCTAGGATTAGGACTCGGGTTAGGGTTAGGACTCACTGAGCCACAACAGCCGGGACCCATGTTTTCTTTCTATCTTTCCATATCTCCTGCATATGGGGTCTGTGAGTTTCATTTATGTGAGGTTCCCACACATATGTATGTCTAAAATTTGTTTATTTTCTGTTGCTAATCTGTGTCATAAGTATTTGCTTAGTAAACAAGTAAAAAACCATTTAGTTTAGAGGGAAGTTCCTCCCCCACGTAAGCCAGTAATCAGATATTTAATGGAATGTAAATTTTGGAAGTACATCTCTTTCACCCTTAGAAATTTCACAATTTTTCTAAAGCAACCTTTTTTGGATTGAAAGATTTTATCAGTGAAATTTAGAAAAGTCTCCTAATTTAGCTTCTGGATGTAAAACATTTTTTTACAGATCAAGGACTACAAGCAGATTTTTTTACTTGAATCAAGAAGTGGGGCAGACATTCATTACGTGAACATTTCCTGTGGGACCACTTTTCACATCTTGCAGGCTTCATACCAGAATTCCAGCTTCACTAATTCCCCTGTGATCTCACCTGAGCACTGAGAGGTCCAACCTCAGTCTCTCTGCAGGCTGAGTCCAGACCTAGCCTAGGCCCTTCAGCAATGAATGGCGTAAGCCATAAAAATGGAAATTTTACAAGTGACACAATGAAGACCCTCATAGCTTAGTTCCGTGTTGTAAAGAACATACCTTGTAAATGTTAGAGCATGGTCAGATACATTTCAGGGACTCAAAGCCTACAGGTTCCCTTTATCCAAACTCCTACAATATCACATGAAGTGCCATGAAATAGGCAGCCAATCGGATCCATGTTTCTCTCTCATCAATGTTTCTATCCCTCTCCCTCTCCCTTTCTCTCTCTGAAGTTTATAAAAATATTACAAAAAAGTGAAATTAGAAGAGTAGCCACTTTGAGGTAGTCAATTAGAAAGATTGTTTATTCTTTTCAGACTGACAAGAGACCAGGCTGGGAGAGGAAAGAGAAGCTTCTGGTCTTGTCACTGCAACAATGTAGCTTATTATTTTTAAATTATGTCATGTTTTTCTCTAGTACCTTTTTCCTAAAATGAAAATGGATTTGTTTTTTTGCAGCTTACTTAATTCAGAAAAAGAAAATTTATTAAAAATTCTACCCCAAGAAGTAAAAAATAACTGGCACGATTTTAATGTACCTTTCCAGATATCTTAACATGCACATTTTCTTTCTTCTACTTATTTTAGAGTTCACGTACTATTTTAGGCTCTTAATATTGATGCAAAACCTTTTGAATTTTCCCCTTTTCTAAAATGTGCATTTAAGGGTGCACATGTTTTCATAAGTTTTGGAACGTAGTATAATTTTATATGATTTTATAGAATTTTAGTGAGAGAAGAAGGGAGAAGGAGAGAGATGGAAACATCCATCTGCTGCCTCCTGCACACCCTTATAGTGGTCGAGTCCAAAACCTGGGCATGTGCATTGACTGGTGACCTCTTGGTCCTTTGGTTCACACAGGTGAACCACAACAGCTGGGTGGCCTGTAGTATTTTTATTATCATTAAGTTCAAATTATTTTCTAGGTCCAATGGTGGTTCATTTTTGTTATTTAGAAGAACATTTCATAACTTTTAAATATAAGGAGTTTCTAGTTACCTTTTATTCAAGGTTTATAGGTTAACTGCAATGACAACAAAAAACGTACTTGTAATTTCAATCCTTTGGATTTTGTTGAAACTTGCTTTTTAATACAATGTGATCACTTAAAAATGTCCTAAGTGTGTTCTCTGCTGCCATCTCGTGTGCATCTTGGGAATGACAACTCAGTGTGTGTCTTAGTGCACAGGGATTCCATATTTACCAATATTGATGGCCACTTGCTGCTCATGTTCAGTTTTTATATCATTACTGATTTTGTTAGAGTCTATTGTTTATAAAAGAGGTTTGGTCTGTCCTTGAATGAGAGGTGTGTTCAATCTATTATGATTATAAATTTGTTTATTTTTCTTGTAGCTCTGTTCTATATAATTTGAGTCGATGTTACAAGGTACATAGAAATTTGGAACTTCCTGGTAAATTAAACTTATACACATGATGTGTTTTTTATTTTTAGTAATGCTTTTTGTCTTTAAGTCTATTGTATGTTATTCTATAATTTTCATTAGTTTATGTTTGCATAATAAAGGATGTGTCAGCTCTGGAGTGACCAGCTCTCATGTTCGACAGTTAAACCTTGTTATTTGCTTAATATGGGATCCTCAGTCAACACCTGGCCAAAGGGGACAGGTGAGAGAAGGATCGGTTGCCTTCTGTATGACTGACCAGGGCCGGGGATCGAATCTGCACCCCAGGTATGGGTCCTTGACCAGGAATTGAACCTGTGACCCTTAGGTGCATGGGCCTATGCTCTAACTGCTGAGACAACCCAGCCAGGGTTCATTGTTGTTTTAATTTGTAATTCCCCAATGATATATTGAGCTATTTTTGCAAGCTTACTTACTATGTCTTGTTGACATAAGAAGTATCCAAATCTGTAGAGAATTTTCATGAGTGAATTTGAGCCAAACTGACCACAGAGTCTTGGGAATGAAGGTCTGAAATGCTCTGGACAGTAACAGTGTTGCAGATTCTTTTATGCATTTGGAATGAGGAGGAAACAAAGGAAGACAGTGAGGGTGGAAGAGAGCAAGGCCGGGATCGGATGACAAAGTGGTTAAGAGAACAGGCTCTCATGCTTTAGAGGGGGGACTGCTGGGGGGATGTAAAAGGTGTTTTCATGTAGATGTACAGGAACAATGGACAGAGCTTACTTAAGGCACAGACAAGTCTTTTACTAAAGTTACCTGCCTTGGGTTTGATTGTCCAGTTTGACCTGTTCTATTTGAAATTTATGATTATATCACCAAGAGGTTGTTTTCCACAGACCCCCCCCACCTTTTAAAAAAAATCCTCACCCTAGTGTATTTTTCCATTTATCTTCAGATAGAGTGGGAGGGAGAGAGGAAGGAAGAAAGAGAGAGAAACATCGATGTGAGAGAGACACACGAACTGGTTGCCATTCACAGGACCCCAACCAGGGGCCAGGGACAAACTGCAACCAAGGTACGTGCCTTTAGCATGAACTGAACCCAGGACTCTCTGGTCTGAGGGCCGATGCTCTAACCACAGAGCCAAACTGGCCAGGGCAGGTGTACAACTTTTAAATTTTCAGCTTTTCTCTTTTCCTGATATATGTGATTGATGGTGAGCATTGGTCTGTAAATTTTCGTATGTGGTATTTTTATTATCATTCAGTTATAATTTTTTTTCTGGTTCCCATTGTGATTTATTTTCAGGGTTAATCAGAAGTGTAATCTTAATTTTAAATATAAGAACTTTCTTGTTAACTTTTGTTGCTGAGTTCTCGAGTAAATTCAATAAGATCAAGAAACAAAGTTTAAATAATTTTAATTCTTCGAGGTTTGTTGAAACTTGTTTTTCATAGTACAATAGGGTTACTTAAAAAAATGCCCACATTTTCAAAGAGACTAACTTTAGATAGTTAATTCTGGAATCTAAGAGTAAGGTTGTTGATTGTAGGTAGCATTCAGAAGCAGTTTCATTAAAGAATGCTTTATGGGCCATGGAAAGTGGCAGTGATCAATCAGAGTCCCACTGTGGTGTACCGGTGCAATTCTGTTTCCTGAGACTTCAGACCCTCCTTGCTTCTGTGTCCCGAGACATCAGACCCTCCTTGATTCTGATTCCTGAGACGTCAGACCCTCCTTGCTTCTGTCTCCCGAGATGTCAGACCCTCCTTGATTCTGATTCCTGAGACGTCAGGCCCTCCTTGCTTCTGTCTCCCGAGATGTCAGACCCTCCTTGCTTCTGTCTCCCGAGACGTCAGACCCTCCTTGATTCTGTCTCCTGAGATGTCAGACCCTCCTTGCTCTGGAGCTTTGGTGGGTGTCCTCAGCCCAGGACACTCTCTCCCAGTGTTGCCAGGTGGTGGCTTTGTTGTTCTTCAGGGTTCAGCCTCAGTGCTGTCTGTACAGAGGCACAATTTCATGTCTGGTGTCAAAATTGACTCAATGTCTCCATTGTGTTTGACCACTTTTCAATGTCCCTATGGAGTAGGGTTTTTTGTTTCAGATGCTATTGCTTTTATGCCAGAGAATTCTTTGTCCTGAGGCACTGTTCTCTGCATTGTGGGTACTCATCAACATTCATCACGTTTATTTTCTGTTTGCCAGTGGCAGAACCCCCTTACCCCACACCGAGGACAATCTGAAGGGCCTGCAAACATTTGCAAATGTCCCTCAGGAGCTAAAGTGCCTTTGGTTTGTCTCTTGGGACTAACACCTGAGGGAAAACAGTTCTTTTGCTGCCATCTAGTGTACATGTTTGGAATTGCACCTTTCAGGGATGTATCTGTTGGTATTGTTTTGCAAATACCTCTCCTTTATTTATTTATTTTTTCTTATTAATTTGTTTTTGTTACAGATGTTATCCCCCATTGACATCCTCCGCCCCATCCCCCCACCCCATTTCCAGCATTGTTGTCCATGTCCATCAGTTATGCGTACATGCATATAAGTTCTGTGGTTTATCTCCCCCCCCCCCCCCCCCCCCCCCCCCCCCTCTTTCTGAGGGTTGTCAGTCTGTACCCTACCTCCACGTCTCTGGGTCTACCCTGTTCCTCAGACTGTTATGTTTATTATATTCCACAATAAGTGAGATCATGTGATCTTTGTCTTTCTCTGCTTGGCTTGTTTCGGTTAGAATAATACTCTCCAGGTTCCTCCATGTCGTCTGAAAGGACAAGAGATCTTTCTTTCTTACAGCTGCATAGTACTCCATCGTGTATATGTACCATAGCTTTTTTTATCCATTCGTCTACTGATGGACACCTGGGCTGTTTCCAGACATTACCTATTGTAAATAGTGCTGCTATGAACATAGGGGTACATATATTCTTTCTGGTTGGTGTTTCAGGTTTCTTAGGGTATATTCCTAGAAGTGGGATCAGTGGGTCAAATGGCAGTTCAATTTCAAAGCCCCCAAGGCAGGTTCTATCAAAACTGATGCAGAATGTTTTATAGATCCACGTTTTTATTCTATTTCTGATTCTCTTCTGCTTGAGGATCTCTGATTCTTTTATAGAAGGGAGGTTATCATAGATATGTATGTATTAAATTTGGTTATCTTTTCTTTGTGACCTGTGCCATATCTTAATCCAAAGATTCTTGAGGTTACAAAGAGGTTTGTTTCTCTCCCACACAAGCTACTAATGAGATATTTGGTAGGTAAATTTTTGAAGTACGTGTATATCATAATTTCTTGTCATAAGAATTAAAAATTTAATAAAAGTAACCAATTCTCAACAGAATGATTATGTCAATGAAATATAGAGCAGTCTACTAATTTAGTTTGCAGATGTAAAACTTTTTCTGGGTTTCAAACGTGAGAATAAAGAGGGCCAAAGTCTTGCCTATGGAATGTTTATTTTAGGTTGATTGTTAAGAAAAATAAAAGAACTTCTGAATGTACCCCATTTATTCCTAAGAGATTTAGTTGGAAAAGCATGAGGTCTAGACATTAAGACTCGAAGCAGGAGTTTGTTGACCCCCTAACCTTAATTCCTTTATGCTATAGTTTTTGGTATTGCCTAAAGTACATAAAAATGCTACATATGCTGCACTTTCCCTAGATTACCTGCACATCATCCATTTCAACTCTACAGTCTAAGAGCATGTTCTCTTATTTTTCGAAATGTTCCATATACCCCATATTACCTCCTTGTTTTTGGTGTTGATTTGTATGTGAGTTTCCCTTGTGTATATATTAAATGTGGAGCCTGGCTGGTATGGCTCAGTGGTTGAGTTTGACCCATGCACCAAGAGGTTGCCAGTTTGATTCCCGGTCAGGGCACATGCCCAGGTTGTGGGCCTGATCCCCAGTGGGGGGCATGCAGGAGGTGGCCAATCGATGTCCTCTTTCATCAATGTTTCTACCTCTCTCTTCCTATCCCTTCCGCTCTCTCTAAAATCAATAAAGAAAAGTGGAATATATCCTGTTCATCTTATTATGTTTATTTGATTATTAGTCCAGTTTTTATAATTGACAAGATATGAGGAAAGTAATGGACTTTTTTTTTTTTTTTTTATCTCTCACAGTTTTGAAATTAATGGCTGGGAAATTGCTAACTTCTGAAACTGCTGATGCTGAGAGATCATGAGCGTCTGCTGGCACAGGTAAGTCTCATTTTTGTTCACTTTGTTAGCCTTTTTGATCTGTTGATGCAGGGTTTGTTAGAATTTTGAAGTTCTGTGACTTATTTTTTTTTCTTCTACATTTACATGGACATGAAAATAGTATTTTTGTTAAAATAGCTGTTTGGACTTAGAGATAAACTTTTTAACTTTAATTGAATTATGAGTTTGTTTACAATGCGAGTTTCTGGTTTAGTTCATGCATCTGGCATATGGTAACTGAGGTCTGGTGCCTGGCTCCAAGACCAGATTGTGGTGACGGTGTTTTTGTTATGGATCCATGTTCCATGTCCAGCATCTGTGTTTTAAGGTCAAATCTTTATCCAGCTGTTTGTCTTGGGTTTAGTGCATCTTTGGCTGTGAGTTTATGTCCTGAGTTTCCACGTGGGGGTCCATCTGCAGCTACAGATTCATATTCTGGTGTGTGGAATCTGGCATTATGAATCCAGTGACAGTCTCTGGCTTCTGGCTTCTAGGTTTTGTGCTGCTTGGTCCGTTTGTGTCTGGGAAACAGCATCAAGGTACTTGTTTTGGTTTGTGGTCCAGTCTAGGATCAAGGTTACAGAGTCCAGGGTCTGTATCTGGGATACTGACTTGGGTTCAGGCATCTGGTATCTGTCAAATGAAGGTCACTGTGTTGAATTCAATACTAATAGGAGTCCCCCACTTTATAGAGTTGAGTCAGGTTATTGCAAAGGTAGGGAAATTTCTTGGCTACTGGAATGGGAAACCTCAGACTGTCCACAAGGCCTAATAATTTATGGGCTGCCAATACTTTGCAAGATCTTATATCCCCCACCCAAGGATCCCTGGAAACATTCAAGACCTTGCTTGGGCAGAGCAGCCATGGTTGAAGTCCCTTTCCGGTGACCTTTTTTAAAGGTGAAACTGAGAAAAAATAATAACCTTGATCACTGGATATGCTCCTTTTCATGCATCAAAGTGAGGAGATAGAGGAAGGTTCAGCAGTGAGGGATGGGGCCACTGGAGGGGAAGGCTGAGTTTGATGAGATTTGGGGCCCAGCTCCCAGACGGGCAAGTCAGTACACAGCACACCTAGAGGTTTATTTGGACTCTACTAATCTGAAAATACAACTAAAATTAAATAGGCAAATTTTGCCTTCAAGGTCAGAGGCTCTCAGTCCGCATTTATAGAAATGCACAATAGAAGTTCCTGGAAGGGAGTACAGGTTAATTCCATAACAAAACTGCCCAGAAAGGCCATTGTCCTTCAAGATGGGAACAGCAATTGTAGCCATTTCTCTTTCTGAGACCCTGATGGATTAGCAAAGGATTTTTATTTACTATTAAAGAACATAGTGCTGGTAATTCTGACCTATTTCAAGTAACATACCTGCTCGTGTCTGGGAGCAAGGCAATCAGATTGCTGAATGAGTTCTGCTGCAAAAGTAGAGTGTTCCCACTGCAGAAAGTCAGGTCACCTGAAAAAGGATTGTAGAAATCAAAGACTGGATTTGAGGGAGAAACCTAGAACAATCACAGGGTTGCTCCCAGCATGTTTTCCCTCCTGCTCACTCATAGCCTGGGATAAGTTAAAGTTATCATGAAAAGAGAACCCACTAAGGCCCCTATAGATGACACAGGGCTGAACCCAGTCGGGGAAACCACAAGCTTTAAAGTGTATGGACATTACTAAGGCAGAATTGCTTGAAAGGACCAATCACAGGCTTGCAAAGTATATGTCTGTCCCTAGACAACAGAGCCCCACGGGAAACCCACTCGGTCCCCTCCCTGTTGTGGCGAGTCTGTGTAGCTTTCAAATCCACTTTCCTTTCGCTTACCCTTTGCGAACTCTCCAATTTTGTGAGATGGTGCATCCGGACACTGCAGCTTGGTTTTATCTTTGGGGACTCATCTGGAATTGTCAGGAACGGTAAGATAAATGGACTCTCTACAGCTTTGCTCTTTTCCTTTCTTTTGAGAGGACAAACATCAGGACCCTGTCAGCCACTCAAAAGCGACTAGCGTGCCTGGCATTCTTAAAGGCTTCCTCAGCAATGTACAGCCCAATCCCCTGTTTAAAGGAACATAGTGCTGATGCCGAGCCAATTTCTCTCTCTGACACCAGGACTTTTGGTCTCCCTATGGGCTATCTCCTGCAGGCATGGGTCAGACATTTAAGAGCCACAAGGGCAGCTGCCTCTAGAAGACTCCCATGACAGGATACACTGGTCTCCGAATGGGCAAGATTGCTTTAGGTGGCCCGCCGGTGTCAAGCAAACATCCGAGCAACACAGGCACACTATGAAAAAGCAAACATTGGTCCATCCTCAGCCCTGATCACCCAGTAGGTTGTTTTCCCAGAGACCATAGTCCCTGTTTCTCCTCTCTATCACTGTCCTTTCCTGTCGTTCTGCACAAAATTGAATGGAGGTTGGAGACAGGGGTCCCTTGGGTGCTGACCTCTGTCACCTGACCTGACGGCCAAGGGAACCCTTTCCTGCAGGTGTCCAATTGAACGTGATCAGATGACTGTAACACATGCCTGACAGCTCCTGGCACTGACCCCAAAGGCTTGAATTCTTCACTGTTCTCTTCAGTCTCTTTCTCGGGGACAAGGGCATAGGGACTCTATGTAGACTAGTAGGATAGGCATATACCTGTGATGGACAATATGGGCAGACACAACTCCTGAGGAGAATCACTGAACTCCCATGGACTCCGGGGATTTGTCCTTCTCTCCAAATCCTTTGTCTGCAGACTGTCTTGAAAAGGACACACCTGGAAAGTTTATGTATATTGTATTGAGATATTCCCCTGAGTTCTCTCTCAAAAGTGTCACCTTTACCAAACCGGACAAACCGTTGAGATAAAGGATACAGTGTGCACTGCTCCTTGAGCACACCTCTGTTTTTCCTTCTCTTATTTCTTACCTTTGCTTTTTCTTTCCTACTCTAAAGGTCCCTATGAGATTTACAATAAGGGGAGCAGTGAGAGTAGCAGCTTGTCCTGGGCTAACCCCCTAAACCAAAGACCCTCCTTGATCTTTCCTCTTCTATCTTAATTAAACTCTTCCCTTGTTTCACTTTATGAACAAAAATGGGCCACACACAGACCTGACAGGGTCAAGGGTTGACAGAACCCAGGCTAAGGGAAGACAGGAGGGAAAATGGGTGGCCGGGTTTTGCATTTGGAATTTCCATTGGAATTGCTTTCAGAGAGTCTGAGCAAAGACCTTTGTTGTATAAACGAGAGCTGAACTCATTGACTCCAAAAAGAAGGGGCACATCCTCCCTCCAGCCGAATCTTGGGTGTTCTTAGGTGACTAAGAATCTTTGTAGAGTTGTCAGAGGTCCTTCTTCATGACGTGCAGGGGCCCCGTAGGGAAATCCTACTCAACTGTACTTAAACAACTGACTCATTCGGGGATGCACATATAAAGGCTGGTCACCTAGCACTCTGAGTCCTCATGGCTATATTAGACAGCTGAGCAGAGAAACTGAGGCATTTAACAGGGTTGAGTGCGACTCGAAGCCTGAGTGCCTCCTGGAGCTCAAGCCATAAGCAGTACACTTTGACCCAGCACATCCCGTCCCTAGAGAATTTGCTCAGGCTCTGCAGATGTTGAAAATGCCCATAAAATTAACATAGGCAATTGTGTCTCGAAGTCCAGAAACCCCCAGACCCCAGCTCTCCTTCATACTCCTGTTTGGAAGCCTTTTACTGGGGAAGCGCTTTATAGACCTGAGAGGATTGAACTAGAAATCATCTCCTTAAAATGGCCCGAATGCCATTGTCTTTGGCTGCATGCATTATTTTTTTGCATGTAAAATTTAGAAACATGTCTGCTCTAGAATTAAGCAGAATGAATGGTTGGAAAGCTTACCTTGATTTGGAAATTAGAAGTTTTAGGATCAGCACAGAGAAATTACCAAAAAAAGACATTAATAATGTTACAGACCATCTCTGAGCTCTTGTGAAGCTAATAAATGTCCACACTCCATTCATCGACCTTTTGTACCTACTCCACTCTGTTCTTTGGTGTCTCAGCTCCCTTGTTTTGCCTTGCCCTTTCCCTCCCTCTTCCTTCCCCATCCATCTCCTCCACTACCACTCCTTACTGACTTAAGGGAACATGAGAATAGGAGTTCCAACAGCTTCCTTTGAAGAACGGCTGGTCTCCGCCAGAGAGGAACTAGCCATTTCCCCCATGTTCTCTGGGATCTTGATGAGTTCGCCAAGAAATTTAAACCCTGAAACTGCTGAAGCTGAGAGAACACGGACATCTGCCAGCAAAGGTAAGCCTTATGTATATATTTTTTTTGTTTACTTTGTTAGCATTTGTGATCTGTTACTGCAACGTTTGGTGCTATTTTGAATTTCTGCTCGTTTTTTCTTTTCTGCATTTACATTGACATGAAAAAGTATCTGTTAACCTAGCTGCTCAGAGTTAGAGCAGCTTTATCGACTCATGGGTTTGTTCACAATGTGAGGATGTGGTTCAGTTCATGCATTGGGAATCTGGCATCTGGGGTCCGGTCATTGGCTGCAACTCCTGATTGAGGCTATGGAATCTTGTTTATGTATCCACGTTCCATGTCCAGGGTCTGTGGTTTTAGGTCAAATCTTTATTCTGTTGTGTGTGCGCAGTTTTGGGGCTTTTTGGGTGTGAATTTGTGTTCTCGGTTCATGTGTGGGATCCATGTTCAGCTATAGAGTCCAATTTCAGCGTGTGGAATCTGGCAGTAACTACATTTGTGCGGCATTCTGATCGTTTTATAAAGAACTTTAACTGTTCAAATATGTAATCCTGGCTATTTTAACCTATTCCAATTAATGTAGCTATTGGTTTCTGGGAGCAAAATCCAGAGAATTACTACATAAGGTTTGCAGGAAAACTGTAGACAAGTCTGTCCACTTTGAAGATTCTATAAACCTGAAATGAAAGTTCAGAAAACAAAAACAAAAACAAAAACAAAAACAAAAAACACACCTAGAAACAAGCATAGGGCTGCTTTGAGTGTTATGAGCAGGAATTTATGTTTCTCCCTATTAATAGTTTAGAAAATTAAAGTTCCGATAAAAAGGTGGAGATACAGTTCCTTTCATGAACCTCTGTGATTCTCCTATCATTGCATTAAAGAAACCAAATGGAGACAATGGAGATCTGCACAGAACATCATGACTATGAACAAGGTGGTCATTCCCAGACACCCTTAGCTTCAACACTCACAGACGTTTGCATCAGCCGTGCCTGTGTACTGCTGGTACTGTTCAATAACATTTATAGTATGCCCTTTTAGCATTCCTGTATAATGCCAGTCAATACTTCCCTGGTTTCCCATGGGAAGATGACAGGTTGACTTGGACAGCAATGCCCCAGGGAGATGTGAAGACTCCCACCTGTTGTCTCAGACATTATATGGTAATTTTAATGATGTTGAATTTCCTATATATTCCAGGCTCATCCAATATGTGAGCATTTTTATTTTATACACCAGAAAATTACTATACTCCCAAAAGGACACAATACGGCTATCACAGCAATAGGTGTAAAGGGTCCTAGATATGGAACAAGCAGCTCAGATTCTGTTTACCTCAGTTAAAGTCCTTCGGGTATGTAATATCTATAAACGGGCTACTAATTAACCCTAAGGAGCCAGAGGAATCCTATCCTTTTCTTTCTCTAACAAAAAAGCAATGTAGAGGATGCCTGGGTTTGGATGAAAATTGTTACAAGTGGGTTTCATTCCCAGCCCAGCCTCTCTCCGTTTTATTAAAATCAAATTTACCTGATCAAATTCGGTAGAACTCAGAGGGGAAATAAGATCTATAATCTGTACAGAGTTATGTAAAGCATCCACTCTGGGCCACCTTAAATATAGAGAATTTAGCTAAAAAATGTAGATGATTTTAGATCTATAGGCTTGACTCTGAGTCAAGGGGCCTCCCTCCTTGCATGACAGGCATTTGCAGTATAGACATGTAATGCAAACAAGGAAAAATAGTCACGGGCTCTCCTGTATCTGTGTTCCTCATCCTATGACATGACCACTGAATTCTGATCAAATTCAACACTGCTCTCTGCTGAGGGACTGTTGTTTTATGCACCTTGTTTCATTTACACTCAATATACATGTCTTAACCCAAGAAGTCTGCTTTTCCCTGGTATAGCAGGGGTTTTGTCAGTGATACCAGGTAGCCAAAGGTAATCTCTCCCCATGAGGACATCTGGCAGTAATACTCCAGGTGTCTGTAGTCTACACATTGGAGGTTTATGAATCGTTACCAGTGGTCAATATACACTTCCGATGAGCCATCGGAATCATTTTAACATCTTACCTATTAATTGAAATTATTTAATAAAAGTAAAAAATAAAATGGAATTTATATTATTCTTTATATCATTTTACAGTAACTATAGAGGCAAATTTTCTGTCCATGAAATCTGTAACCATGCCACTTTAAGTTTAGTTATTTGTAGACCATCATCGTTTTAGTCTAATTCATTTGCAAATAAGTTACGTCTTTAAAAAAATCTATCGAGAGGACTCTGACTCGGTCATATCTTTACACAAAATTTCGGAAAACTAAGAAATAAATGAAATCACCAACATACTGGCAAATAACCTAAATTTAACAAACGATGGATTATGGGACTGAAGAAAGAATAACTATGTTTGGTGAAATCTGACTTTTAAAGGTTAAAAATAATTTTTGATTAAATTGGGTAAATAAATTTAATTGACTGGATTAAATTAATTTTAGATGCTTGAAACTGATTCAGTTGACGATGCCGATTAGTTTAGTGACACCGATAAGGTCAATGATACTGATTATGTCAACGATATTTATCTGTGAAATTGTTTCATCAAAATAATTTATAAAATAATTTTAAAAATCCTTTTCTTCAAATATAAGAAACACTAAAAGTGGACATTGCATATTACTATGTCATGGGGACCGATAAAATAATAGTATTCATTTCATAATATATTCTTGGGAGATGATGAGTTCAATGACCACGGTCTACAGCTAGGAGATTTTGAACATTAGAAAAAAAAATTTAAGACTCTGTCCAACTGTTTCATAAAGAACATTATTAGGTTCTTAACCACCTATGGACCTTTTCTCTGTCACTCACCTCCCTCTACAGTGGAAATCAAACATTTTTTTAGGATATAAAGCCCAAACACCAAAAATAACCAGGTATCCAAAGAGAGCGACAAGGCCTTTATACCTACTGATGATTACTAGTACTAATATTAACAGTGACATTACTTATACTTATTCTTTAGGCTTCTGTCAAATCCTGGAAATATGACCCAATTCTTAATAGTTATTAAAGATATAGAAAATAACTTTCTATATCATTTATTAAGGTTTCCCTTTTACAATAAAAAATAGCATTACTTAAAGATAATGAAAAATATTTACAAAATTTATACAAACCTAAAACCTAATTATGAAAATATATTACTCCCTAATCCAATAGTTATTAGTAGCTGTATTCTAAGAAAATTACAATAACTAAAAGAGTCTTCTACAACTGCTAAGAAGGCACCAAAAAATTACAAAACTCTCACTGTTCTCCTGGTGTCTGAAATTTTTAATAATAATTGCTATTTACAGCATTATATTGTTAAAATGAAGACATATAGATTTCAGGTTTGTTTTTTTCCCAAAAAATATTTTTGTTAGTATTTCTTTATTGATTTTAGAGAGAGAAGAAGGGAGAGGGAGCGAGAAAAGACATTGATGAGAGAGAAACATAGATTGGCTGCCTCCTACATGCCCCCCACTGAGGATGATGCCCATGGCTTGGGCATGTGCCCCGATTGGCATTTTGAATCAGCAACCTGTTGGTGCACGGGTAGTCGCTCAACCACTGAGCCACACTAGCCGGGCACAGCATCTGAATATTTCCAGTGGGAAATAAGTGGCCCACAATAAATAAAAATTTATCTTAGAAATAAATAATAAAATCTAAAACTATATATTCAATGCTTTAGATGTACAAACACATATTATACTAAATAGAAAATGATCCATGATAATCTCTTAAAGGTCCATAAGATAGGACTTCTTCCAATGTGCATGCCTTTCACTTGGCAGAAAAAAAATATGGCCTCGACTGCCATCCAAGGTTATATTCCTGCCTCACCCCACCCCAGGGTCCATTGTTTTTAACACAACAAACACTAACAGGGACAGTTCTTAGAAATAAGCCTTCCCAGCACCCTGGGATCTCATTATCCCACCAATAGGTTGATCTTCAATGCATTATTTGAATGAATTTATGTCCTATAGAGAAATAATTAATGAAAAGTGTCTAAACACTATTCTGACAAGCTCAGGGAAGGCTTGCAGGATGGACTTGCCAAGTCAGAGACCTAAAATAACCACAAAGGACAGTCTGGAATTAACACTTTTAAGCTACAGTCGTTCATGGTAGATAGCCATGTCTCAGACTAGCTTCTTCTTTGACAAGAGTCAACCTTTATCTTCAGTAAGTCTGTGTCTTGTCTTTTCATATCTGGAAAAACATACCTTTAAAATGTCAAATTACTTCTGTTTTTTCCCCCAGTCCCTTCAGGACATAATCTATATTGCAGAAGAGAAACTATAAATCCCAATCACCATTTTAATCCTGTTAATTATTATCTAAGAAGTCTCTTTTACCCACCTATATAAGACATATGCTTTTTTACTTTTCACTGAATTCTAGAGGTTTCCTTAGCTTCCTTTTTCCTGCCTGTGAAATGTATTCCCTATACATTTAATAAATCCAATTTCTCTTTCCATTGTAATATGTAGAGTAAAATGCAAAAGTGCAAATCACTGAAAACATATCTCAATCCATTTAAATATTGCTTCCCAGGAACCGTTCATAGTTTGACTCGAATAAACTGCGAGAAAATATTTTTCCCTTTAAATACTTCTTGCATTAACAACACTAAAAAGGTAAATTAAACATATTCTCCATATCCTCTGGACTTGTGCCAAAATTTTTCTGTAACCCCAACATCCCAAACTGTGCTGTGCATAGGTGTACTGAGGCACAGTTCTTTTCCACGGACAGAGTTAAACATTTTTGATCATTCATGTATTTTTGGATGCATACTTGAACAGTTCTTGCTTTTGGCTATCTTGAACAGTCGTACTTAAGATTTCTCGGGTAGGTATTTGAGGGGAAGTTACTGAACAGCACATGGTATTTGTTTTGGTGAAATTCCAAGTTGTTTGCCAGGGGCTGCAGTATTTTCAATCTATGGAACCGATGTTTAAGAGTTCCAAGTTTTCATGGCCATCGCCAACATTTGAAACTGTTTATTTTACTTTACTGTTGTTGTGTGTGTGAAGGTCACCAACCAGGGATTTGGAGGTTGGAAATTGAGTTCAGTAGTTGTTTAGCTCACGTGTCCTGTCTGGAGAAGGAAGTGTTCATGTTGCTCTTTGAAATGTTTCTTGTTTTTTCATGCATGCCTTTCTGAAGTTCTTGGTTATGGATAACGGTGTTATTGGTGACAAACATTTTTACGTGTTTTGTGCATTCCAAGGGCTCTGTGTTTGGTATTCAGATAGATTTTCTTGTTGTGCTGAAGTTTAATTTGTAATGCTGGGATACTGTTTGTGTATTGCAAAGTTTGCTCAAATTTGCTGTTAGTATCATAATGCTGATAACATGAATTGTGTGCCAAAATTCCATATATATTAGGGGGACCGGAAAGTAATGTCGTTAAAGTAATGCCATGTTAAGGGCGGTAGTGGAAGCAAATCCGTGTCAGACAGTCTAGGAACTGTCAGACACTCTTAACAAACCTTGGTCGCCCATCCAAGAACATTTGCAGCAGACCGGTAAAGTAAGCAGAGCAGGTGTTTGGGTCCCACATAATCTGTCCAAAGAAAACAAAGCTAACCTGTCCACCACATGCAACTTATTGCTTCAGGGGCACAATGCAGAAGCATTTTTTGATCACTTGATCGCTGGAGATACAATTGGATCGAGTAAATCAATCTTTAATTGAAAAGTGCCCAGCAATTGTCACCAGAAAAGGTGTTATTCTGCAACACAATAATGCAAGACCGCATTGCACAAGACGAACCCTAGAAAAAACTAATGAATTGTGGAGGGAGGTATTGCCTCACCCACCACACTCGCCCGATATTGCACCATCGGATATCCATTTATTCCAATCGTTACAATATTTTCTAAGGGGAAAAAATTGGAAAATTTGGATAATGTCCAAAATGCGATCTCCAGATATTTTGCTCCATAACCAATTGATTTTTATCGATCTGGCATTGAAAATTTGCATACTAGATGTCAAAAGATTGTTGATATTGAGGGTAATTATATCACTGATTAAAAGTAAAACCTTGTTAAAAATTTATCTGTTTGAAGTTAATGTAAAAAAAAAAAATGACATACCTTTCCAGTCCCCGTAATATAATGTGTTTTGTTTTAACTAACAATGTTTTCCTTTCAGGTTAGATGGGCTGGGTTGAGATTGGGCTGGGCTAGTGAACGGGTTAGTGAACGGGTTAGTGAACGGGTTAGTGAACGGGTTAGTGAAAGGGTTAAGGTTAGTGAATGGGTTAGTGAACGGGTTAGGGTTAGGGTACGGGTTAGGGTTAGGGAATGGGTTAGTGAACGGGTTAGGGTACGGGTTAGGGTTAGGGTACGGGTTAGGGTACGGGTTAGGGTACGGGTTAGGGTACGGGTTAGGGTACGGGTTAGGGTACGGGTTAGGGTTAGGGTACGGGTTAGGGTACGGGTTAGGGTACGGGTTAGGGTACGGGTTAGGGTTAGGGTTAGGGTTAGGGTTAGGGTACGGGTTAGGGTACGGGTTAGGGTACGGGTACGGGTTAGGGTACGGGTTAGGGTACGGGTTAGGGTACGGGTTAGGGTACGGGTTAGGGTTAGGGTACGGGTTAGGGTTAGGGTACGGGTTAGGGTACGGGTTAGGGTACGGGTTAGGGTTAGGGTACGGGTTAGGGTTAGGGTACGGGTTAGGGTACGGGTTAGGGTACGGGTTAGGGTACGGGTTAGGGTTAGGGTACGGGTTAGGGTACGGGTTAGGGTTTAGGGTTAGGGTACGGGTTAGGGTACGGGTTAGGGTTAGGGTACGGGTTAGGGTACGGGTTAGGGTTAGGGTACGGGTTAGGGTTAGGGTACGGGTTAGGGTACGGGTTAGGGTACGGGTTAGGGTTAGGGTACGGGTTAGGGTTAGGGTACGGGTTAGGGTACGGGTTAGGGTACGGGTTAGGGTTAGGGTACGGGTTAGGGTTAGGGTACGGGTTAGGGTACGGGTTAGGGTTAGGGTACGGGTTAGGGTTAGGGTACGGGTTAGGGTACGGGTTAGGGTTAGGGTACGGGTTAGGGTTAGGGTACGGGTTAGGGTTAGGGTACGGGTTAGGGTACGGGTTAGGGTACGGGTTAGGGTTAGGGTACGGGTTAGGGTACGGGTTAGGGTACGGGTTAGGGTACGGGTTAGGGTTAGGGTACGGGTTAGGGTTAGGGTACGGGTTAGGGTACGGGTTAGGGTACGGGTTAGGGTTAGGGTACGGGTTAGGGTTAGGGTACGGGTTAGGGTACGGGTTAGGGTACGGGTTAGGGTTAGGGTACGGGTTAGGGTTAGGGTACGGGTTAGGGTTAGGGTTAGGGTACGGGTTAGGGTTAGGGTACGGGTTAGGGTTAGGGTACGGGTTAGGGTTAGGGTTAGGGTACGGGTTAGGGTTAGGGTTAGGGTACGGGTTAGGGTTAGGGTTAGGGTACGGGTTAGGGTTAGGGTTAGGGTACGGGTTAGGGTTAGGGTTAGGGTACGGGTTAGGGTTAGGGTTAGGGTACGGGTTAGGGTACGGGTTAGGGTTAGGGTACGGGTTAGGGTACGGGTTAGGGTACGGGTTAGGGTTAGGGTACGGGTTAGGGTTAGGGTACGGGTTAGGGTTAGGGTACGGGTTAGGGTTAGGGTACGGGTTAGGGTTAGGGTACGGGTTAGGGTTAGGGTACGGGTTAGGGTTAGGGTTAGGGTACGGGTTAGGGTTAGGGTTAGGGTTAGGGTTAGGGTACGGGTTAGGGTTAGGGTACGGGTTAGGGTTAGGGTACGGGTTAGGGTTAGGGTTAGGGTTAGGGTACGGGTTAGGGTTAGGGTTAGGGTTAGGGTTAGGGTTAGGGTTAGGGTTAGGGTTAGGGTTAGGGTTAGGGTTAGGGTTAGGGTTAGGGTTAGGGTTAGGGTTAGGGTTAGGGTTAGGGTTAGGGTTAGGGTTAGGGTAAGGGTTAGGGTTAGGGTTAGGGTTAGGGTTAGGGTTAGGGTTAGGGTTAGGGTTAGGGTTAGGGTTAGGGTTAGGGTTAGGGTTAGGGTTAGGGTTAGGGTTAGGGTTAGGGTTAGGGTTAGGGTTAGGGTTAGGGTTAGGGTTAGGGTTAGGGTTAGGGTTAGGGTTAGGGTTAGGGTTAGGGTTAGGGTTAGGGTTAGGGTTAGGGTTAGGGTTAGGGTTAGGGTTAGGGTTAGGGTTAGGGTTAGGGTTAGGGTTAGGGTTAGGGTTAGGGTTAGGGTTAGGGTTAGGGTTAGGGTTAGGGTTAGGGTTAGGGTTAGGGTTAGGGTTAGGGTTAGGGTTAGGGTTAGGGTTAGGGTTAGGGTTAGGGTTAGGGTTAGGGTTAGGGTTAGGGTTAGGGTTAGGGTTAGGGTTAGGGTTAGGGTTAGGGTTAGGGTTAGGGTTAGGGTTAGGGTTAGGGTTAGGGTTAGGGTTAGGGTTAGGGTTAGGGTTAGGGTTAGGGTTAGGGTTAGGGTTAGGGTTAGGGTTAGGGTTAGGGTTAGGGTTAGGGTTAGGGTTAGGGTTAGGGTTAGGGTTAGGGTTAGGGTTAGGGTTAGGGTTAGGGTTAGGGTTAGGGTTAGGGTTAGGGTTAGGGTTAGGGTTAGGGTTAGGGTTAGGGTTAGGGTTAGGGTTAGGGTTAGGGTTAGGGTTAGGGTTAGGGTTAGGGTTAGGGTTAGGGTTAGGGTTAGGGTTAGGGTTAGGGTTAGGGTTAGGGTTAGGGTTAGGGTTAGGGTTAGGGTTAGGGTTAGGGTTAGGGTTAGGGTTAGGGTTAGGGTTAGGGTTAGGGTTAGGGTTAGGGTTAGGGTTAGGGTTAGGGTTAGGGTTAGGGTTAGGGTTAGGGTTAGGGTTAGGGTTAGGGTTAGGGTTAGGGTTAGGGTTAGGGTTAGGGTTAGGGTTAGGGTTAGGGTTAGGGTTAGGGTTAGGGTTAGGGTTAGGGTTAGGGTTAGGGTTAGGGTTAGGGTTAGGGTTAGGGTTAGGGTTAGGGTTAGGGTTAGGGTTAGGGTTAGGGTTAGGGTTAGGGTTAGGGTTAGGGTTAGGGTTAGGGTTAGGGTTAGGGTTAGGGTTAGGGTTAGGGTTAGGGTTAGGGTTAGGGTTAGGGTTAGGGTTAGGGTTAGGGTTAGGGTTAGGGTTAGGGTTAGGGTTAGGGTTAGGGTTAGGGTTAGGGTTAGGGTTAGGGTTAGGGTTAGGGTTAGGGTTAGGGTTAGGGTTAGGGTTAGGGTTAGGGTTAGGGTTAGGGTTAGGGTTAGGGTTAGG